>CM067350.1:48898741-48924600 GCA_034190875.2 Urechis unicinctus | reverse complement strand
ACACAGAGGCACAGAAATGTCAAATATCACACTGATAGCATACAATCACATGAAATGGCGCATATCACCTTCATATGTATATATCAATTAGTCACTGCCTTTGGCCACACAACATCGGGTATATCTATGATGCTTGCTTCCTTGTATTAAAGCAAGCCCATAAATTGCAGTAAATGGCAGGTGATCTTGTGATAGGCATCGTTATTAAGATATAAATGTAATTGGTATATAAACGTATCCTCTCTCTTTTGCAGACGCATAATTAATTGAGTCTGAAACAAATGAGGCACTGCATGGACCACAAAAAAATTATGTATCATCATATCAAATTCAAAAAACGTATTCATATGTGTCTATTTAGTCACTGTCTTCATTCACATAACATCGGGCATATCTATAATGGCTATTATTCTGAACGTGACCTGTGATAAAAACGCATAGCCAGACAATGTATTAGCTGTGTATGAATTAATATCTGTAAGGAAAGTCATGTTATTGCTTTAACAGTATATTGGAAGCATGCACTGTTACCCCATTGCAATCCTAAAGGGCATTCAGCATATCGTCATTTCATTCCATCCCACAGTTTGTCTTATCTATGATAGAAAAGTTACTAATGCGCGAAGCCGACACATATGTTATTTCTGACAGTATGTATAAAACAAAACGAGATGTGGTCGCTACGTAGATAGACGAATTGCACCAAAACGATGCCAATGACACGGCCAATGATGCACACGGCCACTAGCGATTTTAAGTTCAGATTTCATTTATTTTTCCGATGGGAAAATGAATTTTTCCAAGGCATATAGTTCCATTTGTAATCAACGTTAGCATATTATACCATTGTTTCTCAGCAATTTGCCATATTGGAGTTTTGAAAGGAGTACAATCTCGCTGTTGGTAGAGACCAAAAGACAATGAATCAAAGCTGCTTGCTATTTTAATTGCAATTGCACCTATATCATGCTCTTCAGGAATTTACCATCCATTACATGATAAACTGTTCTTATCGGATCAAGCATACTGTCCACACAAACCCGGCTTATCCATTTTAAATTTACACCAATATCGGTCAATCGTTTATTGCGCCTGTCAAGCTGGATTACCATACGCTCAGACAGTCCATGATAAGCAGCCGCCATAAATACCACAACATGCCTCGTGGGATCAAGCCAGGGTGGTGGCACTTTTTGGCTCCTTTAGTAAGTCATCAAACGCATATGTCGTGGTGTCATCAACGTTCGAAAGGACAGAATCGTCGTGGAACACAAAGTTCACACGGACGCCAAAGAGTAGCAAGTACGTGGCAAATTATTATTATATCGTCTTGTGAAAATAACAAATTATCGTTTCTATAGCATTATTTCATGAAGAGCCTTTCAAACATACTGCACTAGCACCTGTTGATTGTTTGTACCATACCATATCCCCATAAATATTGTGAGCTAGCTGACTTGGAGCTAAATTAGTAACATTCAATGAACGCCTTGTTTAAGCAAAACAGATGAAGACATTGACTACTTATTTCATAAGAACTAGGGTTGTGGACAGGAACATGCAATGAAAATGTTAGGTACAATACAGTCATTGATATATAATATGGCTGTAACTATGAGACTAAGTACAATGTTTCATCATGCATCATCGTTTCTCAATAAGGGACTAGACAATCCAGACCATTACATACCTCTCGGGCATGTTTTAGTGAGGCTGTGCGAGAGTCCAGACATAATTAAGCACAAATATTGTAACCATGCACTATCAAGATAACGAATATGCCTTTTGATGGAAATTAAATGTATTATCAATGTTCCAGACATTAACGTAAAGCCTCTTTCAAATGCGTAGCCCGAAGTTAAATATATAACTAAAGGACAGATTACAAAGGGTTCAAGCGACTGCAATTTATTGAGTGTCTCTTTTCCATACAAGTTAGTCGAGACCATACGATTCATGTCTGTTCTTCCTTATGTGACTCTTAAGCTATGGGTTCAGATCACTATATACTTTCTGCATACAGCATCACCCATCAGAACATTTCAGAGCTTTTGGCATGGTTAGCCTCTGTACAGAGTGATGCACAACGTTTCCCAATGAAATTGATAATCACAATACTTCTTGTCAAATAAGTACATATTTTGTCCATTATACATGAGTGCATGTATTAAGCCTCTTCATTTCGCTATTTGCATTACATATTTCTGTTTGCCTTACTCATTTATACTGAGGCATATACTGAGGCATAAGTGCATTGTACCAGGTGCGCACAAAATGTCAACGGCTCAATTTAATCACATCGACCATGTGGCTTAAATTGAGAGTCAGTATGTCTCTTATAACTGGTCGTTAGGGTAGGTGTTTGGGTGGGCATCAGTAAGCATAAGCTGCAATCGTTTTGGGGCATTTTAACCGGGAGGGTGCTTTATAAAGACAGGTCGGATATTTATCCCCAATGATAAAAAAACGTGCCAATAGGTTGCTTGATTAATATTCACACAGAACAATCGCGGTTGACGAAATTAGTGGATTCATATATTGCAACATGAAATTGTTAATTTCGTGTCGTTGAAAGTGCTATCAACCTTACCATTTAAAGTAGCCCTTGAGTATTTTGATTTATATAGGATTTCTCAGCCGATTCTTTACTACTTCTTTACTACTACTTTACTATCGCATAATTCAGTCCAATCTGGGCCCTCGGCTATTTCTATGGCCTTTGAAAAGTCCGATTTCAGGTTATTAACGAGATGTGAATAATAAACCAAATATACCAAATGGTATGCACCATTAAATATCCAACTTCGAAAGCACTTGGAGCTTGAGCGATAACTGACACTGAAGAGATAATGCCCCACGACATTGGTTCGCCATCGCAGCATATGGAACAGAGTGAGCCAGGAAACAGTCAAACCCAATGAGATTACGTTACCATAAGTTTTATATCGGTGACATGCAATTTGGTGAACCATTGCTCCCATTTATCTTATCACATGGGAGTATCCAATGGCGCCGTCATTGCTACACAAACGTTAGGTGGATCATCACACAGCCAATCGCGCACACATCGGAACCGTTTGATTAACAACAATGTGCTTAGCCGTATTTCATGGAGTATAGTAGTTACCAGTGAATGCGGACTGCCCACATAATACGCTTGTGATAATTCCTTTGCTGAAGCTTCATGGAAGGTTATCCATTAAATCTTCATATAAACACTAATTAAATGCTACTGCCTCGCACACATCAACGATTAGCATACAAAGCTTTAGGTGCTGTAGTGCACATTACACAGACACTGACAAAATGTTTTAATCATTGACAAAGCCAAACGCTTCTAACCCAGAACATCTTTTATTACACAAATCTGCCCTACTTGGCCATAACCGGGAAATCACAATTACAATAGGACTGATAATTGTCATAATAATTGTGTATGTAGGCATGTATGTATGTATGTATGTATGTATGTATGTATGTATGTATGTATGTATGTATGTATGTATGTATGTATGTATGTATGTATGTATGTATGTATGTATGTATGTATGTATGTATGTATGTATGTATGTATGTATGATCTGTATGTATGTATGTTGTATGTATGTATGTATGTATGTATGTATGTATGTATGTATGTATGTATGTATGTATGTATGTATGTATGTATGTATGTATGTATGTATGTATGTATGTATGTATGTATGTATGTATGTATGTATGTATGTATGTATGTATGTATGCGTGCATGTATGTATGTATGTATGTATGTATGTATGTATGTATGTATGTATGTATGTATGTATGTATGTATGTATGTATGTATGTATGTATGTATGTATGTATGTATGTATGTATGTATGTATGTATGTATGTATGTATGTGTCTGTATGTATGTATGTATGTATGTATGTATATTTATGTATGTATGTATGTATGTATGTATGTATGTATGTATGTATGTATGTATGCATACTTTGTTACACACTTGAATGTGTTTCTTTGCTGCCAATGTCATCATGCCATCAAAAATGATCTCTAGTTTATCACGTACTCGAACATTCAATTACCTGCATTACTACACATACTCAGCTGACCTAGAAACCCACATGTCCATGTATCAAAATATGATAATGGTAGCGTTTGCATTTTTGTCGCAAAACAATAGAAAAAAACCCCAAATGTCATCAATGGCAGCTGGTTCTAACATACAGCAAGTTTTGAACACTAGTAATTAATGCAATTTCGGTTATGATTCCGCTGTCGAGGGTAACGAAGACATTAAACAGGATGATGACAACGTTCAGGCAACATTAGTATTGTCAGCTGAGTCACACGACATTTAGCCACCTGATTTTACAAGCTTCAACTAAATAAACGTTTTGGTTATACAATTGAACTACCAAGAAAAACGGATTTCCTTGAGCATTATTTATTCCAGCAATAATAATGATATTGTGTATTGTGTCCAATACAAATGTGCAAAGCATTATGACATGCACAGGAAAAGTAAATATATTGTGTTATGAATATTGTAATTAACAATGCATCACTGGACGTGAGCCCTTATATCATCTCTCCGTCTCTTATTGAGACGAGCTCAGGTATGGATAAGGCAAAGTTGGTTACAAGATAACATAGTGGCGAAAAAATGCAGCCATTATCTTTAATACATTTTATGTCTTCAATTATATAATCTTTATTGAAACATTAGTGTTCCGTCGTGTGTTCCAGCAGTGGCTCTGCTTTATGATCAATATTTTCTGACTTGTTCTACTTACATATTAAACAATTCAATTATATAAGAAAGGAGGTTATGGACCTCCGCATCAGTCGCTATCCTAAAGGATGTTCTCAAGCTGCTTATTGTGTATATTGAGCTCGTGTTCTTGGGTCTAGTTTCCTTTCTTTTCTCCCGCATCAACTGCACGTTTATAATGTGACAACCTGGGGAAAAATTACATCTACAGAACCTCAGGTCGCTTCGACGTTCACAGGTAACAACAATAATGACGCCATGGCTGATTGCGCATGAAAAACGAATTAGCAAAGTCGTGCGCACAGAACTAATGCGAAAAGTCACTATTGAAATCTCACTCAATAGCAACATTATCAATATTTGATTGAGACATGATGAAAGCACTCGCTTCAGCCAGCAACTTACAGAATTTGTTACTATCAGACTCATTGTGTGTTGTGGTCTAGTTCACATGGCATATATACATTAACAGTGTTAAATGTCCTCATTATGTCTGACAATTGACACATGTATGACTATTGCCATTGTTAGAGGTATTGAAATTGCAAACAATTCCTCTCTCTAGAAACCTTATCAGGCGGACATCAAACCTTGCGTGCCACAGGTTAGCAGATACGGCATGTTAATACAGTAAGACAATAAAACAACTGCTTCAGATTAAACGAATAGATTTATCCGATATATGAAAACCTGATAATGTATGTCATCGAGCCCGTTCATCATTTGATTTGTGTTTAGCATGATTAAATACTATGACGCTAGGGTAGGATTATAAGATGACAGCACTGGTATGCTTAGGCTTATCTAGTCTCATTTCCCATACAGCCTTATGATAATGGCACCGATAGAGCCACTGCAAAAGCTTTGGTATTGAACAAGTTATGACATGTATTTCTATTAGGTTCTTAGTTAGAACGGATGCGTTTTAGAAAAATGCTCTACTATCAATATAAGTACAACTGAGTAAATAAATTACTATCTGTTCACTAAGTTCCGTCATAAATAATCCATGATAAGTGGGTTTGTCCGTGCACATTGTTAAAAAATGCATTGATAAATTAATATTGCATGCTTGTTCGAGGAGGCAGTTTGTCCAAATGACTAGCAAAGACGACCTGTGGCAAGTAAATATTGTAGCCCAACTAAAGCGACATTACCGCGCCAATGCAGGCGTGCCATCCATAATTACCGTTGGCTGGTTACTAATTAATGCGCATCGATAACATGCATTGAACCATTAACAGAACGTTGCTAGTACATTCAAGAACGACGCTCAAGATGTCTTACTTTCACTGTATTTTTGTTGGCTCTCGTGCGTGCTTCTTCCTCGTCACAGATCCAGCAATCACCCACGAAGTCTAGACGAAATCAGAATATTGCGTGGAAGAAATAAAATTCATTTTATATGCGCTATTTGCTTTGCTTGCTTTCCTGTTTACGGAAAAGACTGCGCATTTTATGATGGATAAAAACTACAGACTCTGCATGAGATATGTGATTAAGAGTCGACTATTACAATAATCTCTAATGTGAACCGTTATCATCCTGTTGTAACCCTGTTTCATACTTCTATGGAAGCTCAACATGTGGATTTCAATGCATTGTCACGCTGTTAAAAATAATCATTCATCAATTAAACAATGATTTATTAAGAATATTGTAACTATTCAATACAAATTATAATGGTTGCTATTACAATGCAAAACTCAAATCGATACACCAATAGCAAGGAAGGAGTGAAGAGAGGAAAGTTGATGGATAGTCAGCATCCTCTAAATGATGCATTGAGGTGTCAGGTGCATAAATATGTATTCATATAATCGGAGCTCAACCGATAGCTCAAATTGGTGTATGTGTGTAGATGGATGCATAAGACAAAGGTCTTTATCGAAGTATTATGCACCCAGGATGTTGCATCTCAGATTGTTTCCACCTCTCATTGATCAAGGATAGGTCCTTAAAGTCCTATAAATGTGTATATCGTTCTTTAGAATAGCTGGAAAACGCACCAACAGAGGAACAAAGCAAAACCGGAGTCATAAACATGAAAAATAAACCACACGTAGAAAACTGAAAACCATGATATGCGAAGTATCTTCTTATTGTATGTAAGAAATAAGGCTATTATTATCACCAACTGACAGTGTAGATGCATCCGAAGTAACATAGGGCTATTGGAAAAGTCAAAAGAAATCGCCTGAGAAAAAAACATCGGAGAATGCTTAATATGTACTAACGTGGATACCCTAATCAGCCATTACAAATTTTGATGTATAAAAATGATAGTCAATTGTTTAGCTAACAGGGCACTACGCGAAACGTTTTAGATACTTTTGGACTAAATAATCAACAGAGATCAATACAGCGATAAAACGGCGTTGATTGCATTTATCGGTTTTGCTTTGTTCCTCTGTTGGTGCGTTTTCCTTGATTTTCTGCAAAAGTATCGGTCAGCTCACCTTCCTGTAGTCAGGAAATGCCGCATATATATATTTAAGATAAAGCGACTGCAGGGGTCAGTGACAGTCATAAAGCCTACTTTAGATCGGGCGACAGATGATTGTTTAGAGCACTTTGACTTTTCTGGAATATTTAAACAAATGTATATCGACAGCGGAATAACCTCTACGATAAAGGAGCCTCGGCAACAATACTGGTGAAACATTGGTGTCGAAACTATAAAGCAATGCCTGTGGTTGAACTCATGTGTTAACCATATGAACGGAACAGTTGAGACGAGGGACGGTGCGAGTAATGTTAAATCGACGTTATAAATGCATCAACCGCGTCAAGCATAGCGTAAACGAATTGATGAATATTTTTGCTTACTGTGAAAGCATTTATCCATAAATTATTTGATAGTATTGACAAAGCTCATCTTATCATTTCAAGCCCCAATATATTGTTGTCTTGTAGAGAGGTAGTAATGTGTGAATCTTGTGATAGTTCTAGTTCTATAAACAGTTATAACTGATATCCAATTCTAGTAATTTGGTTTTGCTTTTTCTGTTATCATGGTACCATTGCGCTAGTTGTCATGGATTTTGTATTAGTTATGACCTAGCACCTTCCCAGGCAGCGTTCGCAGTAATGTTTGGACATTTCGTTGATTGAGTAAGAGGCACAATGTGGTACAATGATTGTGATACGATATGTTATAAGATAATAAAAGGGCCAAAACGTGATGAGGCAGCGTATAATTCGATAAATGTAATAGATCCTGGTATATGCTTAAATGTGCTATCAATTACCAAGTGACCATTTCCTACAAACAGTAAGTAGGAACTGGAACAATTTAATGCCATTGTAATTTAGAATGGATATCAATGTACCGTTGATACACACAATTACCACTTCTTTTTAGCATTATTGTTATGAATGTCCATATTTTGATTTGTTTGGTTTAAATCAACGATTTACCAGTCAGCGTCCTGTTTAAATGAAAACTGTTAATATAGACGTTTGTTTCTAAGAATATATACGTGTTTTCCCCGAATCAAATGTTGAGACATCAAAGGCTACAAACGAGAATGCCACTGTGCACCAATGAACCAAGTGAACTTTTTCATATCATGATACCCATATTAGTATTCAGTGAAACCATATTGCACAACGATTTTCAAGAATCATCCGTGATATTAAATAGTATATGGCAACAGCCAAAGCGTATTGAATATGCATTTCCCGCCAGGGTATTTGGATCGTTGGCACCATTGCCTATTGACAACGGCGATCGTAAGACAATTGCCATCGTGGTTTTTATTTTTATTTATTATGTTTTTGATCTCAAACTATGGGGCACAGCATGCTGGCACCATATCATTATAGTACATTATGCGTACGACGGCGCTAAACGCATTTTTAGTTTTTTATCATATCCTAAGAAGAACCGGAAATTGTCTAGTTCCATGCCGTGCTTGGCGAGATTCGCTATCCAACCCACCCTTATTAACGGCCACAGATTTTCGTCGAGATTCTTGGTATTAAGGTTTTCAATGTCCCTCGCGTTCGAGAGGAAATCGCGATTTGCGTTTAAATTGTAGAGATGTTGATTGGGGGCATCACGTAAACCATCAATAATCGTTAGAGCTGCGATATCTGGGTGATCCAAGATGCAACAAGCGTGGTTATGGGTCATACTGGTGATCTAGTATCACAGATTTGCTGCTCGTAAAACGACTTGCCTCTGATTAATAAGGCACATAGCACACCACACCATGCCGACGATAGGGCATCGACGATTGCGGGATCAATCACAATTTGTGTATGTGAAATGGCGCTTGGCACCTGGTGTGCCTATGTTAACTACCAATATAGACTCGCAATGTCCGACCCTAAATGGCTATCAATCAATTAACCGTGCTCAATAAACAGGCTCATAGGCTCACTTTGGTTCGTAGCGGGTCATCCAATGAAGACTGCCATACGCCTCAGTTCCATTAAATTCATGCTACGCAATCTTACTGTCGTTGAAACTTATTTACAGCGCCTTTCGAGATCAAAGTCATAGTACATCGTAAGACGTGCGTCAATATGCATCTAAACCTTGATTTATAATATACATATGCTATTTACAAGTAGTAATTTTGAACATAATGCAAATGTTATTTACATCGTCAACCAGTATGTTATCATTTGTGTACAGGAACGCCACAATTACGAATCACACTCACCAGCCATTTTGGATCGTGACCAAAAATGCTAACATATAAGTTATGACCTATAAATGGGCACAAAGAGATAAGTAAGACAAAAGCAATTTACAAGCTGTATGGCCAAAGAACATATACAATTTGAAGGATGAGGTGTGGAGCAAAAACGGCTGCTATAGGCTGGGAATTTGTGTTCGACACGTGCAAAAAAACGGTTCCTAATGGCCCTGTCCAACCTTGACGATTTAGCCTGATTATACCGACGTATCAAAATTAAAATTATACGATGTAGCACTGCGAGGTTCACACACGTTGCTTGTAACTCATAAGTCGCAGTACGACGAGATAATGTCTAGCGTACTTAAAGCTTATTTCTAACCAATGAGTAACGTGCTTTGAACCTATGTGTAACTAAAATCGATCTCATTTCTAACACACATTGACTAATACAGCTGATTTGACAACAACAGAACTTACCGAACGTATTATGGCGTATTGGCAGCATTTAGGGGAATCGGTGTATAAAAATAAGGTTCACAGATGGAACCCTTCAGTACTCCTCAAGACTCCATGGTGAGCAGATGTCCTGGTCATCCGAGAGATGGTGGATCCGGCGAGGCTGACACGATAATACATACTAGCTGTCCTCCAACATCAGCATGACCTCACCGATTTGACACTGTACCAGTTGCGGGCCAATAGAGCCAGGAGAAGAAGAGGTGAACGGAGGAGTTGGATCTAGGTGAGACCATGGACCGGGAGGCGAAAGCAGTCTTGCATGTCTGACCCGAGAGGCGCTGGATTCTCCTTGAGTTCATGCCAGCGCTCACGGCCACGGCCACGGCCACTGCCAGGAGACTTCTTGTCAGCGTCCTTCGAAGTTTACTTTGGCATGATGGTGATGTTGATACTGCGACGTCTGGTTTTGATGCTGCGTCGTCTGGTGCAGTTATGAGTAGAATCTTGTTGTTTGTTGTGATTTTGTTCGAATTATAGTCGTTATTAGCAACGTAGGCTAATGATTTGGATCGCTGAGCGGCAGCCTTTATGTAGGCTACGCCAGGTGATCGTCGGCGATACGCTGCCGCGCGCTATGCACAAGTTATGGAAACGTTTTATATAAGTAACTCATACGTTATGTCAACGTTATATATGCGTCCGACTCGTTTTAAATATGCTATGTATACGCCAAAAATTGAAAAACAACCTTGATAGTTCAGCGTATGCCAGCGTTATACGGAAATTATGATACGTTGGCATACGCTGGCTAAATCGTCACATGTGACAAGGCCATAATCTTCGTACGTGTTTTATTTTGTGTTTTATTTTTTGGTCCCTTGCCTAAAAGTAACAATCAGATGAAAATGTCACATGTGTAAAAACCGAACCTGTGTCATCGCTAGATGCCCCTTAAAAGTTTGCATGCCGGATAATTGTCCCTTACTGAGAAAGCAACAAAACAAATATTGCCCATTGGAATGAAGTGATCTATGACAAATCAGTTTTGAAAAATAGATAATAAGTTGATTGTCCGTAATTTTTTGTTAATAGGTTGAGTGACAAAAAATATAGAGGTGTAACTTACTCAACCTTTCTTTGATATAGTTTTCCTGTAAAGGTTAGGTATGAAAAGTATGGCTCCATTCAAAATCTTGGTTCAGATTCTGATAGTTAATATGAGTTGTATCCCGCCTCCATTCATCGTAACAAAAATGATGAATGTTTATTCGGCATTGGATGTAAATTATCATTCAAGTGAGCGATGTTAGCGCAAGAAGATACTTAATATAACAACGTTTACATTCTGGTTCTTTGCGCATGTACTTATGTTTTCACATTGATGGGCCACAGTAATCAATGCAAGAATGATTTAATGTGTACCTAAAGCATGTGCAGTGGTACTTGTCTTTAAACAAAGTGGGTACACCATTGTTAACAACATTCATTGATCCCTGTCCTATCAGAGAAAACTGCAATACAGATATAACATAGAATACAAAGACAACCTTCCTTTGCGCATTTGTACAGTTGCTTAGCAATGTTGATAGAAATAAACCACATCCAGGGTAAGTGAGTCAATATTTCCCCTTAATAGCTCCAAATGCAATATATGTTTTTAACTTTCCTGAGCAGAGCTTCAATAAAATAACAATACAGCTGTAAGGCCCCGCGGCGACAATGCGATCAGGAGGATATAATTTGAAATAATAATTGAACTATGTTGTTAGGTTGTGAGGTTTTCCACCGATTCACCGTATTCATCCTATGTTGCAGTCATTAAGGAACAATTTGTCATCTTTGTGATTACTTCTTGTAACCATGTTCTGTTATGTGTAAGATGAATATGGTCTGATGTGATAGGTCTTTGCGGGTGTCAACACTGCCGACTTTGTGCTGGTGCAAATGGCTTAGACATTTCCTTTTTCCAGACTATCCATGTAAAAGCTTACTACTCTGTTATCAGTTATGTAAGACTGTGTTAAGATCAAGCATTACTTGTATTCCAAGCCAACAAAACTATAAATTCACGTTGTAGTCTACACTGTATTATAATGTGTATATCATAATATATGTCCAAGACCTGTCCTGTTATTGTGATCGCTTCGGTTGGGATTAAAGGATTGTAATAATTAGTTTATTCTGGTGAAATGTTGAGCTTTCAATGATAGCAATGAATTCCCTTTAATCACGGATTAATTTCATTTTGTGCTTAAAGTAACAAAATGTAAAGCAGTGTTCTGCGAGAGAGGTTATCTATAGTAGCATTAGTCGGTAGGACATGGAAGAGCAGCGACTTTTGTCAGAGCCTACAACACACAATGTATGGGTTTACAATCTAGTGCAGCACAGTCCAGATGGGGAACCTTAAACTACATTATACACTAATTATTTGTCGCATACAATATTCTGCTGCCATTTATTATCTGTTTAAGATAAGCAAAAGTAATCGGTTCCGATAATATATCTACCATAGAACAGCTATCTTGCATAGCAGACATTTAAGTTTGCCGTATGTTTCATTATTTGAAAGCCCATCTTTAATCATCAAGTGTCTCAAAAGCCACCTTATTTTAGCAAACGCCTAACAATGGTTTAGATAATTCTTTATTCGCAAATGCGTGCCAAACTGACAGGTAAACTTTTATTCATTGTACTTATATTTCAGCCATAAATCACATATGATTGGGATTTACGACCTTTATTTCTAATTGTCCATTCATAGTCCACACCAGAAGTTGTAAATACATATTACACGATATAAGTATATGAAAAAGACTATTACCTTGACAAAAGCGACCCAGAATAACAGAAAAGCAAATGATAAAATATACATATTGCCCCGTGACCTACACAGATGAATGACACAGATGTCCTGATTCGTGGTTATTGTTTCTTTTCTTGAAATGTCGATCTATTATTGCAAGTAATTATAATCTTAGTGGCTTTAAAATTTGTATCACAAACAATTAACATTCGTTTATTAACATACAACAGTCGTGTCCAGGTTTATAACATATTTACGAAAACAATAAATTACATCATGGCAAAAAGTATTCCATGTTGCTTCTATCGAGATGTTATGCTCCTCAGCAGTCGCTGTTACAAAGCAATTTCAATTTCATTGGTAAGATCCATTTTCTGGGCAATCGTAGGTTACAAAGACTCACATTATTACAAATACCCCTCATTTTGACGAATAAGTATGCGGGGTACATCGAGTCGCGTAAACAATAATTTTACTACATGTTATTAACTGAGTGGCGAGACATTGTACGGTTAGTACTTAAACAATGATGAAGAGGTTTGTAAAATACGAATCGGCCATGCAGTTACCATGCGACAAATTATCATATTCGATTGGTTATCAATGATTTGGTTTTCCCAGTAACATATAAGGACTATAAACGAAGTTTAACACGCCAAGAAAAAGTATAGATAAACATCGAAATCTCGGAGGAAGTCATCGCGATGTCACTAAGTTGCATTTCCCGGAATACTCAACACATGCTATAAAATCATTATGGTTAATGGGTGTAAAGGGCTTTCAACATATGACATATATTTATAATGGATGTGCATAATAAACCGATGTGTTTACGCGGACGTAAACGACATCCTTTTCCCCACACCGCATGAGTTATGCAAAGCATCTTAAGCTTTCCAAGCCACGGATGAGTTGAATATATACGGCACCCACTCATCATCATCTAAGACAGGCTTAATGCGCATGCATCATCACTGGGTATGTTCAATACTGATTAGTTATACTGCCTCTACGAGATAAGGGAGAGTGCCATTGTGTTCGTTCATAAATCAATGTATTACTGAATATGCATTGCATAAGCAGCACGTAGTAAGACTATGATTCACGTATTCGTTAGTCTATTGACAGCCCAGAAGCCCTGTCTACAACCATCTTAGACACAGAAAGTGACAAATTCTATGCAGCTTGTACAGTTGTATCTGGCACCATTTCTGTAGCCCAATAGATATTAGCATTTGAAATTGACCACAGTGATATGCGACCATAGTTATATGAAAATCCTGTATTGGAATAACTAGGATATTGATTTATTTTACACGGCATGCATTGAGAAGCCGTTTTGCCTAACTGACCTGACCCCTGTCGACTGCTATTGTAGTTGGATATATAATCATGCAACATGTAGGATTGCCTTGTGGGCATCGTGTTAGATTCCAGACTATATGGCACCAGTTCAGTAGATACATACGTAGAGAATATCAAATGCAAACACCATTTGCTGCCATCAATCATGCTACATGGGCACATCAAATGCCATGTTGATGTATAAACAACATTCCAAAGCTGCGATCGGTTAATGCTGACCTAATCTAAAGCAAAATTTAATAGCACCCTAAATCTTAGATACTTTTAGATTTTTCATGATTTAATGACTAAATGCTCGTTATTTCCGGTGTTTGGGCTATAAACATGAATTTTACATTCAAAAGATATTAAGGTCGTAGATTAAAGTTTAGCTGAACGGTCATTTTAATCGACATATATATGTATTGTTATCTGATGGTGAAGTGCATCAGGGCGAATGGTCCTCAGTAGGCTAATTGTCTGTCTGTTCGTCGCTACGTGTTGGCGAATTGTTGCGTTAGGGTATCACGCTAACATAAAATAAATGCTGGTTCTGTTGAATGTATTCCTTGGGGAACATGTCAGGTTCATAGACCTGACATCTACACATGATACACGCATCCTGAACTTTTCTGACCTCAGTAGCACATAACACTAATAGTAAGCAGTAGCTTAGCTTATCATCAAAATTTCCAAACCCGGTCATAATATCGGGCAGTTGACTCGATGATATTAGCCCCTGGTTCAATAGAAGCAAGGCCTGACGGACACCGAATTAAAGTTTCAAGTCGACACTGAGTTTGAGCAATGTATTTACTAGATTCAGTTCGAATGATGACAATCACTATCTGCGTCTCAAACTGTTGCGGCTGGTCTAAGTATTGGAGTGTGAACATGATACGTCGAATGACGTCATCACCAACAGTGAAAAGAAATCCCCATTATCATAGTTATCATCATCATCAGCAGCATCATCATCATCATCATCATCATCATCATAAACATCAACATCGCCATCATCATCATCATTATCATCGTCGTCGTCGTCTTTGTGCGTCACCATTATCTTCACAGCTGATATGTTGACAACAAATAAGCCGTTTTTATTTCACTGACTGACTCAATGCTAGATAAATCATTGATTAATTCAATGGGGCCGATATTCGCTCAGGTTATCTTATGTGTGGTTTTCTTTAATGCAGATATGTTATTTTCCAAGGTGTACTGGTGTATTCAATGATTGTACCGCCTCATGAAACTCCTATATACTGGAATCAACATTTGCGAGGTGAAAAAAAGACAAACTTAACGGGCATTTTTCAGTGACCAAGGCAGTCATTACTGTATCAGACGATTCATCTCACTTCGGAACCACACACCGGACAATTTGAACTGGGTGCAGCAGACCAAAAGCTCGTCGAGCGCTCTGTCAAGCTTCTTTTATACGAGTGGGTTAGATTTCCAAACGCTCAGCTGCTGAACCTCCTCTTGGATTGTAAGATAATCAATTGTCCATTAACACACAGTACACACACACACACACAAACACACAGCACACACACACACACACGCACACACATACACACCACACACACACACACATGTATATATATATATAGATATTCATATATATACACATATGCATATATATATAAATATATATATATATATGTATATATATATCTATATATAAATATATATACAGATATATATATATTTATATGTACATATAGATATATATTTATATATATATATATATATATAAACCGGTATATATATATATTTATTTTATATATATATATATATAGATATATTAAGTTTATATATGCATATATATATATAAATATATATATACATACATATATATATATGTATATTTATATATATATATTCTTATATATATATTTTTGTATATATATATATATATGTATATATATATATAAATATATATAAATACATACACACATAAACACACATCCATATATATATATATGTATATATATACATTTTATTTATATATATATATATATATATATATTTATATATATATACACATATATATAAATATTTTATATATATATACATGAATATATATATTTATATATATAAATGTATATTTAGATTTCAACTTCATAAGCTGATATATACATACATATATATATATATAAATATATATATACATATATATATATATATATATATATATATATACATATATATATACATATATATATATATTATTATATATATACATATATATATATATATATATATTTATATATATATATATGTATATATATATATATTCGTATGTATATATATATACATATACATGTATATATATTTAGCTTTCAATTTCATAAGCTGATATATGTATATATACATAAATATGTATATATATACATATATATATACATATATATACACATAAATATATATATAAGTTTGTATATATGTTTATATATATTTACATATATATATATATATCTATATGTATATATATATATACCATTTGTATATATATATATATATATATATATATATATATATATATATATATATATATATATATATATATATATATATATATATATATATATATATATATATATATATATATATATAGATAAACACACATACACACACACACACACACGCACACACACGATGAAATAGCTGCATACGACCAAACATCCAGTGAGATTGATTTGCAATTATGATATTCCGATTAGTAATTTCTAGTTTACGGCCAATGACATTGAATAATTGTTCACAACATAGGTAAGATAGGCACAACCAATATCAAAATCATACGCACGCAGACCGCCGTAATTATTTTTATCGAATTATGTTACCAACTCAGATATCGGATCACAAATTGCGATGCTTACGTTGGTTAGCTACGGAACATTATTTCTTAGACGAGAAACCACTGAACGGTTGTATGTTTTAACACTCATTTGTGACTAACCATCTACATCACGATGAACAAAATCTTAAGAGGCAATTCTTTTCTTGTGGGTTCGACTAGCTTCACATGTTACTTGTCATACATAATTTGATTTACATCTGCATTCAACATGGTAATCAACGCCGCCACCACTCTCCTCCACACACACGCACACACAAAAACAAAAAAACTTGTCGTCCGCCACTACCTGATATATTTACGAATCAGAATGTTAAACTTGTGTCTGTGTACGTCGCGCAGTGTTGACAATATCAAATACGGAGATCATCTTGATATTTTTTAATGTGAATGTACACTATATTCGCCTACTATTTTAGGATGTGATAGGGAATACTGCCGCATAAATATTGAAACAAATAAATGGGAACGTCGAGGAGCGAGCTAAGTTTAAATGGATCAAAGTCTTCCTAATGTCTATTTTGGGTGACATGACCTGATCCATCTTCACACTGTCTTTACACCACTCTCTATGTGGATTTTATTGAAGTGGGTGTTGATTATGATTGTCACTTTTCATTATGCGCATGATTGCTGCATATATCACATGCGACAATTTAGCCCGTATTGGACATCATATCCGATAATAAATGCTGTTTCTGCAGAACATTTTCAAACGCATACATGGATAAAAGGATCGCATGACATTATTGTGTTGGTACGTCATTCGATCAAAGCTGCACCTGTGTATAAATAAGTAATAGTGTTAAATGTAAATGCGCAAGTACGCTCATAGACACGTTATGAACGCTGTCATGTGATATCCAGACACTAAGTGTCTTTGTGAGATATATTCTGAAGAAGAAACCTAACGCTCTTGATTGTTCATAATTCATTAATTAAAATTTAATTGAATGCGTCTTGGGATCAATCAGGGCTAAAACAAAGACACAGAACAAATTAAGTTAGGGGTCACATTAGTGACCCAGACCATGATGCTTTTTACCAAATTGCACATCTATTGTCACAAGATTTCATCACAATGGCGAACGTGTTAGCCGTACCTAACCATTAATATAGCTTACAAATCAATTTTAATTATATTCATGCATATCATGAATTATCAACAGTGATTACTAGTTTTCATGATATCTTGAATACCGACAACGAATGATACGAAGGTGATATTATAACCATGGATCGAAATTTCAATGTGAGTCCGGTGATAGTTTTTTGGGTTCACTTTTGATAGAAACATAGAGGAAAGTGATATACAATGTAATTTGTCAATGCTAGTAGATGAGATAGGATATCGCGAGTTGATCGTTTGATAAATAGACATCATTAGAATAATGAACGCCTCCCTCGTGTGCTAGCATATCGTATTACAGTGCTTTCATCCATAGCAAATTCTGCAATATATTTATATAACGGATGGCTCTCTCTGATGGTCGTGCGATATATAATGCAAGTGTATACTACAAAATGGAAGTGACGCTAGTTAGTAAAGATCAGTTGAAGCACACTGCACTTTCATATACGGTTGGATGCACGGTAAAGAATGAACATCCATAAATTATATTGCGTCTTTACTGTCCCTGGTGGCCGTCGATTGTATTCCGTGACAGTGGATGCCCCTCTTACCAAGGTTTCACTGTTTTCTTTTTTATTTGGGTATGAAATATTCAAAATAAATCTTACCAGAGCGACTAGTTGTGTGTCAGCTAACATCTAAAGCTTTGAAGGTTTAAAAAATAATAGGCGTATAAGTATAGATGTCGAAATGAGGAATAGATCTAATCGGACGTTTTATGTCCTTGAATGATGCAATTATCTTCATCCAACGCGGAACTTTGGGCCACAACTGTCATCTTCATACCAGCATACTCGTGTTTATCCTTGAAGGACTATAGATATCATTGTTTAGAACCCTGTGGCATCTTGATGACATTTGATAATGGTGGTCATTTACGTAAAATATTCATAATGCAAGTAACGGTTACTGTAAGCGTAAAAGCTCACTACGAATAAAAAGCTTGAAAATGCAAATCGCTACAATGTACACATACACACCATGTAACTGAATTGGTTGAATATCTGTATTTGAGCTACATGGTTTTCCAGAGATAAGGACATGCTCATTTATGTGGGGCGTTATGACAACCATTAAAATGATTCGGCAACCAATATGTCTGCTGGCAATTATGTCAGTTAAAAAAAACGTGTTTCAGATTCAGAGTATTTTTCGATTTCAATATCATAAGCTTCAATTAGTGAAGGGTGAATGACAAAAATGTAACGGAAAAACCGAAAATGGAAATCGGGAAAATTGATCTGCATCCGACGAAATATCAAAGTATCTGTAGTCAGCTTATATTATTCTCGCTTGTATTTGACAATCGAGTTATTGCCATGTGAGGATATATGCCTTTATTTACGGGTTGCTTCGGTCATAAGTTGGAGATCTCTATATGTCGTAAATGTCCTTTTCATAATATCGTCCATTGAGTCACGAACAGGCTATTGCAGATGAAGTAAACAAGGTTTTAGATGAAATAGGATTCATCGATTTCAATATTTCAATGCTTTTATAACAAAACGGACTGCACGAATCTGTTTTAATATTTAATAAATGTGGAAATAAGTGACCAACATTAAGTGAGACACAATCCTCGTTGATTATTAAAATGCATACAAAGTCATGTAATGTAGCGCATATATATCATCACAACAGCTTAGGAGAATATCCGTTACTAACTTAATAACCAAGACTAATTGCACGAATATTGATTTATGACACCTATGATGACGTTGATGTCATATAGATTAGACTGTTGATTAGGCAAGTGTTAACTGCAACAACATATTGCAACTGCAGTGTATTGTGTGAGCTTTGAGACTCATTGGCGGAATAGCATTAGTTAATCAAGCTTTGTACATGCTACCAATTTATCAAAAGCCGTCATACAAATGTGTCTCGTAAAGCAATTTACTCACTGATTAATCGCGAAGTTGTTTTGTCCTCGTTCTGTTTCAAATGAATAGTACAATTGATGGAGTTCACCCACGACATCAAGTACAGTCGATAATCTGAAGTTATAAGACTAGTCAGCGCGCTAGAAGCTTGGGGATTGAAAATGCAGTGAACGAGTAGCTAGTTTACTTTGGCATCTCGCAAGGCTAGTGGCATTACAGACTGCTGATATAAAGTCACGTTGTATCCGTGCTACGTTTCTTTTAAGCCCGAGACATTCGGCTGTTGCGGCATAAGATAGAGTCACTTGCAACTAAATCCGTCATCAAGCAACTAAAAAAATATGACGAATCAGTCAAGTGTTTAGAATAATCAACTTCGGGTGACGAACATATGCCATATCCTTTTTTAGTGTGGGGGGGCTGAATGCCGAATGCAGTACCAACCGCTTGTGAATGATGCAACAGATTTCAATCATTGTTAAAGTGTGGCCCCATCTTTTAGGTAATACTACTGTTTGGTGTACGATTTGCTCATTGTACTGGCAGGGAAAGTCTGATTTGGACAACATCATCTACATTCTACTTCTGCGCTATTTGATATTTCAGGATGATTCTCAAAGTTACCACTTGCAACGACGGGCGCGTACAACAACATGGCGTAAACATTTCTAAGCACTTATTGCTTTATATCACTTTACAACGAAAACACACAGTAAGCCAATATAAGTAACCGCCAAGTCAACCCGGTGTGAACGATAACGCGGACCAGTGTATTTCATTCACTTAAAACATACATCACCTTAAAGAAACGTCCTTGAATCACCAAGGTATTATAAGCATACGTCCGCGTTTTGTGTTTCTTTCTGTTAAATGTTAACCTCAAATCGAATGCTAGTGTAGAATTGTTGGAATATGGCAACCTTCATATAATATTCAATCGGTTCAGGGAAGATTTGCGTGTTGCATGTTCACGCTGGAGACATTGTTATGCCATTTGATGCATTTCGTGTGTAATTAATGGCATGAGAGCTTCGCAGCGTCAGTAACACATTCACTAGGCTTACCCATGAATAAATCGTTCACAATGTCAACAACCGAACGCTTGTTGGATAATCAACTTCATAGAACAAGATGGCATGTATCGATGAAGATGGATGGAATTAACGATGGAACACAAATAAAGGATTGCCTCGACTCTTAATTGCGACAAAATCCAAAAGGAGTTAATATAATGATTATTATTATAATGTTTTCGCTGTTTGCCTTCTAAGCCCATTCCCAGTGTTAGTGAATTGATTCAGACGACAATGTATCAACGTCCGACACTCCCACTTAATAGCGTATATTGATTCGTTAACAAGTAATCTCTGCATAAATATATAAAATTGTAGAAGGCTGTGTTGATGGTAGTGAAGCTTGGTTGTTAAGATATCCGATCCAATCCAAGCAATATAACCGGGACTAGCATGTTTCAAACCTTTTGCATACTGCATGGTGTTCGAAAATTTATGTTATGAGAATATGTTACATACAGTTTCAGGATGTTTGAGAATCGATTATATATATTGTTTGATAATGGGAAATAGATAAATAGCCATATACTATATTCAAATGGATCAATAAAAAAAGATATCGCCGAAAGTGGCTTTATGACAGCCAATCTAAGAACACTATAATATCAACTGTAAATATTTACTGCTTTTCACTAAAACATTGCTTATATAAGACAGCATATGCACCAATGGTTTCACTGTTAAGTGAAATGAAGATATTCTACGAAATAACGTTCAATTATAATTTAGCAGCAATCGGATCATGATATACTTCTCATCTTATTGCGAATAATATACACATAGACATTCGTTGGAGTGCTAGAACTGTAGATATTGAAGATTGTCACAGTCTGAATGGCGCAAAATGACCGGTCATCACTCCAAATTAATTCTATCAGTAGCGTAACAAGATGTTGACAGCAAATTGTAGATAGCAACGCAAACTCTAGGAAGTTCATGAATAAACGCCTAAGGGAATTGTGCTGCCCCAAGACAATAAGTGCATGTACCCAATTAAAATCCTCAAGATGTGTTCACCTCTTGAGATACCACAGATAAGAATAATTCATAGCCAATTATTGTGATCTGTAGGATTATATATGACCACTTTATCAAATTTATCATGGGAGACACAGTCATTGTTGGTCGCATGGGTACGTCGAACATTTATCGCAAAACCCTTACAATATGTCGGACAATATCATGCGAATCATTATCGTAATTTAGAATAATATTATTATGTTTAGTAGTAGTCGAAACAGGGTGACGTACAAAGAATTATAAGTGAATTTGCAGACCCCATTTACTCAACCTGCCGCTCTCCTGAAAGCGTCTATTTAACTTTCGTCATCAATCTGCATTGTCTTCGTCAAAATCATGTCAGCAGCGACAACAACGTTCATATTCCATATTCAGCAGATGATCAGCTTCGAGAGAACGATATTTGATTCCGTGACATGGACAGCGTCGAAAACAAAGTTGATCTCACTCTAAATTGACGCAAAGTTTTCTACTCCGTCTAACTTTGCAAATTGATCTCTATTTTGATAAGACGTATTTCTAATGGTTCTTCCTTTTTGCAATATCTTAGCACACTAAGAATTATTGCGGGCTATCATAAAAGTTTAACCCTCGTTTCCCGAACCAGAGCACTAGCATAATCTCCCATGAAGGGAAGAGGGAACAATAATGACACCCTTTGCTACACGGCCCTTATTGGCATATAAATTATGATCATGTCCTAAACACCAGCCAGAATTATGCCCCTGTCCCAACATGACTGAAATTAACATTTATTGACAAATATGATTCCATACATAATGGTAAATATTAACTGGGTTAGGAAACGACGGCAATAAAATATAAATCTGCACTCAAACCAACTTATATCTTACACCAAATCAAACAATGTGCATGTGTAATTATTGCTGGTCCAAAATCCAGAATCATTATTGAAAAAAATCTTATGTTGCTCAGCAACGAAATCCCAGCAATAATGAGCAACCATTAAATTTGGGCACTTACTGCGTGATAGATATGCCTTTAGCAGGAGTCACATAAGATGGAATTAACAATGTCGGATGGAGACATACAAACCCATTCCCCAATTCAATTAACCCCAGAATTGAGCTTTCTTGGTACTCAATATATTAACATGCTGCTCACCATAAATAATTGACAGAGCTCAGCGAAACGGATTACTTAGTGAATTGACCTGCTATATGTCCCGAAATCGTCGTCAGATCCCAACTAAATAATAATAATTCGTAGGCACGATGCATGGTGCATTAAATAATGTCGTGCATGAAAAAAGATAACAAATATTTAATGTTTCGAGGTATTATAAAGGGGAATGTGGTTAGCAACAGCCGAATAATGCAGCGGTTACGTCGAGAGCATCGGAAGCACCGAAAGTCTTTGAAATGATGTAACAAATAAAATACTCAATCTAATCGGGGACACAGGAACCACATGCTTGATATGCTTGCATGATTTAAAACATAGATACCAAAAATTGACATTAGATGTAAAATACTTTCAGTGAGTGATAGGTAAAGATAAATCACCTGACCATAAATTTTTCAGCTTCGTCGGTTGGCCAAACGCAGCATCATTTCAATTCTTGGATGCCTATCCAATCAAATAAACCAGTCATGGCCTAATATAAGAATCTTGGCGAGTAATACAAGACGCGAATGAAAGGTTTTGGGCTCGATGCTAATGTGACAAATTTATATAGAAATATATATAAATATATATATATATATATATATATATATATATATATAAATATATATATATATTTATATATATGTATATATATGCTCTATATATATATATATATAACATATATATATATATATATATATATATATATATATATATATATATATATATATATGTACAATAATTATTAACGTTTTATCGTCATAAACTAAATTATTGGACATGAAGTGGTGTTGTGGTTACCCATGGGTAGCACAAATGATTTATGCATATTGCCTATTGAGGAGATGCGTCTGGAGTCGATCATTTAATCCCTATGGAAGACTGTTGATAGTACCAAAACGTCCTAATTTGCATTACCCATTACCCATGGTAGTCATACCTACCAAGCATATCGCCATTATATACAGACACACAGTTTATTAACATAAGAACAATTATTAATGTGCGCTGTAGATGAGCGATCCAGTACATGGTTTCCATCGTTAACCATGTTTACTAGGTTAAGAAAGGTCATACAACACATTGGATGAACGTTTAGAAACACAGGCAAAACATACATATGTTATTATTATTATACAAATGTTTCAGGAGCACGCGTAGAAATTGCAAATAAGCTCCAGATGATCCTCCGAGAGGTACACACCAACAATGTCAATACAGTTATCAGGGAGGTAGATGTTGTGACAAACAATGTTTATTTCAGCGAGAGGTCAATATGTTATCTAGCCTGCTTATGCGATTAATTGCCGATCATAACAATAACGCTTGTTTATTAGCGAACGAGGTACATATGCATATGTTGGTCAAAATGTTTAGAAACTAGTTCAGTTAACCGTTTGACATAAGCTCGCTCAGTATATTATATTTGCATCGTTAAGTATTGGCACATGATTACATAATATTGCGGTGGATATCTAGCAGTTCATAACGATGAGGTACGTTATTGCTGTACATTACAAAGTTTTAAGATATGCCATTATATGCACGGGTACAAGCTCTTGTAGGATAACCCAAATTTACTCTATGCTCGCTCACAATGTACAGCTAGATAATCTACCTGGCAGCACGGACGAATAGCTTTTAAAACGGCATTTTGTTCATATAATTGTAAACGCTAGCATTATAACACTCCATGTGTCGCAGAGATTGGTTATATTTTAGTCATTGAGTGATTATTATCATGCTGTTCACAACACACATATGACGAGGCAGCGTAGTTGCTATATATCTATATAATTTTGACAACCATATCAGGACTTACAAATCCGGCTTATTTACGGATCTCTCTAATCAATATTTGTCACTCCTTAAATCAACCAGTCAATCTGGGTTACCGCATTGTAAGGCAATCAAATATTGTATGAGTTAAGCAGTCAGCACCTCAACATGGACGTTATATAGGTATGTATGTATGTATTTATGTATTGTATGTATGTATGTATGTAGGATGTATGTAGTGGTATGTATGTAAGGTAGTATGTATGATGGATGTATGTATGTATGTATGTATTGTATGTATGTATGTATGTAAGTAGATGTATGTATGTATGTATGTATGTTCTGTATGTATGTAGTTTGTATGTATGTATTGTAGTGGATGTATGTACGTTATGTAAGTATGTATGTATGTATGTATGTATGTATGTAGGGTATGTATTTGTAAGTATGTATTTATGTATATATACAGATATTATGTATACATATATAAAGATGAGATAAGTATATCGTATACATATATTATATTACAATAAAGTAGATATAGTATTTAATATATGAATATATATAAGTAATATATAGGAATATAATATAATAGTTATATATATATGAATAAGATATATGTATATGAGGTATAAATGTATTAGGAGATTAGATATAAGAGGATTATGATAGAGATAGATGAGATAGATAAGTAGATTTATAGATATATATATATATATAATATATATATATATATATAGAATTACTATATATATATATATATATATAGTAGATATATATATATATTACTATATGGGGGCAACCAATTGATAGCAAACTATGAAGTTACATCTTGCATTCAACATGGGAAATTTGTGTGTTGTATTCCGTGAGTTGATCTATTACAATATCAAACCTCTGTATAAAACCGACACCGACTTTGAAACATTCGATAAAAATGACTACTAGGATTATA
>CM067350.1:48888587-48898641 GCA_034190875.2 Urechis unicinctus | reverse complement strand
CATTGTGCCGAAATTCTGGATACCACTGGCGTAAAATCAATTTAACAGAGCTATAGGTCAATACAATCAAATGTTAGTGTATTTCATTCAGTATGTCAACTCCAATGAGCTGTAGCATCAATATTTTTTTTCATCTGTTGTAACCATTGTGATTGTTAGATTTAGATATCGCTGCTATTTCTAGACATTTGATCTCTTTTATGTTTTTACAGCTTTTCAGACATCATCGAAGTGTTTGAAGTAGCTGAAAATGCATTTGTTATGGTTTCATTGACAAAGGTTACCCCTAAGGTACCCTCAATATACCAAAGTAGAAATGGTAGCAAAGTCATGTTAGTTTCTTTGTGATTACGGCCTATGTCAATGATGTACTTGGTCAGCAGTCACGAAGCAGCGTTGCAATACCTGCAAATACACGACATTAAAAGGAAGCTGGTAAATTGTAAATCTCCCATGATCTAAGTCAGCTTTCCAGGCAGCTAAAATGAGCTGAATGGTGGTGCTTGGTTCACAATGATCATTAATAATGAAGCTATTGAGCAAAGTAAACACAATTATCCCGTTGTAATAAGAAACGACTCCTTTAAATTAAAGAAATGTCACAATTGAAGATAGGAACCATTATTGATTCGGAGCAACACACCTCGAGTACCAGTTCGTCTAATTCGTTAACAAGACTCTGTCAACATTAATCCTGCCAACCATTCATATTCTCGTTCTCGTCTTCTTTTGGACGTAACACACCATGTAAAAGCATCCATTGAATTCGCATAATCGATAATATCAGTTAATTAATCGATACAGGCGGGGATGCTTTAACTGTACTGTGTACTTTTTGAATGCAAACGTCTGTTGCTGACAAGCATTTTGTGAACTACATACACGCGACATTTCTGATCAACCTCTATCCTTCATAGTTAAAATGACGCTTATGGGCCTGCGTTCTGGATCTTGCCTGAGATATTGGCATAGGTGTCAGCTTTTTAGAGCCACTGCCGTATAGGCTATTTGGATTATTCATACAGAGCCGCGGTCGTTCATTAGCAAAGGGCTGTCGTACATCCATATCACCAGTAATGACTAGCTTCTGACCTTGACCTCTATTGATCAATGTTCTGCATACTGACACAGCAGGCAAGAGTTAACATTTTCGTTGCAAGTACTATTCTGGTGAACATTGTTGAGAATGTCAGATGAATAATAAGCTCTTTGCAATGATCATGCCTCAAGGTCCCCTTCGACGGCTTTTGAGGCCCCCATCCGGAGATTTACGTAGGAGTTACGTTATGATTCATCCGTAATTCCTAAATATTTATGAATAATAGGATGAACTTCGCTACCTTAATTCATTACATATGTAATGAACATTATCATTTTAGCGTAATGGAATGGAATGTTCATAAAATCACGGGGTCACCGATCAGGTTGTATTGAAATTTACTATGCTTTATTACAAATACTTCCATAGCAATGTGGACAGTGGTCATAAGAATATTCCTCATCTGTAAACTCCATGATGGTGTTTATCCTACATGCTGCTAATAATTGAGTTTCTATCGGCCAAATCATATGCCTTTAACAATATATCATGCAGATCCATATTTTGTGAAGGAGTGGAGGAACAGCAAAGTTTGAGTTAATTTTATTTTAGAAATAATTCTCAAGTAGCAAATTGTGTTCAAAATCACATACGTAAAATATTCGGTATCACATAATAGGATACGGAATCCCAGAGTGCAGGTACTTTACAAATCCATTACCTGTATTACAATGAGACAGATAATGATAACAAGTATAGTAACGTTATGACTGTTTGACAGCTAAAGGTATACGTATGATGTTGATGCAATGAGATACATAACTATGATATATCTAGGACAGGTTACACAACGCAGGATAAAGCTACTTTAATAGGTCATGACACAGATAGGATTAATTGATATACCTATACATGTACAGACATACATATTACATCAGCGAGTGTTGAATGACAAAACTAGAGGAAAGCATGTTCAAAAGGTGGGATGGCAATGAAAACGGAAAGGGGGGGGAGGGGTTTGGAACAGAGAGCAAATCGATGTGATGTCGTTGAAATCTAATTCCGAAAGACAAAGAAACGCTGGTTACCTGACCTTATCCGCGCTGGATTTAATTAGGACAGCCTCTTCCCTTCCAAGGAGGAAAGATAAGGACTTATGCGATAACGTTTACAAATTCGACTCTGCACAAAATGCGCCCGTACCTATGTTTTCATGAAAATGGAATCCAGAATAAAATATTCTCTCTGTGTCTCTGTTGTTTGGAATGGAATATTTTGAAAACAATTATTTAAACTTTCAGAGATCCAAAGTGGAAACACCACACAGGTAAAATACCTATCGCATACATATCTGATGGTACTGAATGCTGCGATAGGAGAAACGAGAGGAAGAGAATAATATGTACAAAGTCTTATGAACTTGTTCAGCAGTGTAAGGGCAATATTCTAGTTGAGTATATAGACGAAAACAATAAAAGATGGGTATATTGTTCACGCGAGACCTGGTACACCCCTCACAGGAATAGCTTCTTCATTGAGAGAGTTGAAACCAACTTTCAGCAGCTTGGAAGGCGGCTGCACGGACTCATCACTAACGGCTGAAGGAATGTTCAAGTCTGGATAGATTTATTCACTTCGTCAATGCATGATTGACAGAACTTAGGAGCAGTTTTTGTGTAATGGACAGATTCTTTTTTTCCAACCGAATCCAACAGTTTTTCTTTGACACCAGGTTTCCAGTTTCCAAACATCCTCATTGTGAATGAAGGCACACCGTTTTGAAAATGGCATGGCCAATAGCTGTTCAATTCTTGGAAAAAAACAAAGTAATTCAGACACTGTCTAGTCAAATACATAACATTAAATATTATAATCAATGTTTAAGTACACAACACAATGTCACTTCAAGCCGTGCACGACGTTTTGTTGATTTATATGTATACTACAGTCAGAGTGGGGCTATGTCACTTCATAAGTACGAGGTTTCAAATTTCTAAAACAAATTATCTTATATAAGAACACCACCAGGAAAGGCTACATTCGACCTGCGGTTCGGTCGTATGAATCATAAGCGTCATTCTTTTATCTGTATACGATCTACTATCAGACTATGGCACCAATTAAAAAGGAAGTACACCATACTTCGATTTAAGTACGAACGCATCAATACGCCATTGTTTCAGAAAAATCATTCAACAGGGGTGTTATATTATCAGCGATAGCTCATTAATATGCCATAGAATTTTGAATAACATATAATGTATAATAAGATGATATACTTGTAAATGAGAAAACATAGACTTTACCTCTGCCATGTTGGTGTGTGTACAACATTTTAATCATGAACGTCGAAAAACTTGCAGTCGCTGTCGAATAATGGAAGTGAAAACTCTTCTAGTGAACGCCCGATATCGCTCACAACAACAGATTTGGTTCCAAATGTAGGTCATAATATATTTGCATAATTAAATCGTTCAAAGCCAATCACATTTCAGAAAATAATGTCATAAAACGCAAAACGACAGAGGGCGGTGGCACAACATCATGCGTACCTCAATCGAGGTGCGCCGTACTGGGAACGAGGTACGTATCTCGATTGAGGTACGTACTTCGTTCTGCGGTCAGTCCGCGACCTGGTAACAACCATAATTTAGGTTATTCAAGGCCTCTGTTAGTATGTAACTAGGTAGACAGGTGGGGGTCAGGGTAGAAAACACTAACCTGGTGTTATTTATAAAACTACTGCATCAGATGATCTGATCGAAGTGGAGACGAAATAGCATGAAAACCATTAATAAGAAAAGGGACAGGGTGATTGAATAGAATGAATCGGGTCATGGAATGTAAACACAACATTTTCGTCTTTTATAAGCTTTGCATTTCCTTCTTCAGCTCTATTTTCATTGCTGTAAGGTCAGACGGCCGCACTTATCCATAAGTGATGAATTTCTCCGGGCTTATCATCGATATAAGCCAAAAGGTTTCGATCAATAATAAAGTATAACTCGACGTTGCGCAATCTTCTATGTAAACCATGCATATGTGACCAACGGAAGCGGCGAGGGACCGCATGCTCCGTGCTGCCGCGGTCTCTCATTGATTGATCCCAGCTGTTTATTCAAAGCAGTCTCTTTGTTGATATTTATTAAAACTAATGGTCGAAATCCTGTTTGGCTCTGTTGAAATGCGTTTTCTATGCTTAGATGGCTGATGACTGTTCATGGTGATTAAAAGAAATTTTCAAATGAAACAAATTGAACCCACAAACTTAAATTAACGTTAGTATAAACTGCCGAGTTGTTTTTGGAATGAGATAAGATTTGTTTGGTCGGCAAATATTTTTTAAGGTCAGCTGATACAACAAGTATGTGACACAAAATAAAGTGGGAAATTGTGGGAAAGTGGGAAATTAAACTTAACTTCACGCATGAAAAACAAGACACCAACAAATAAGTTGTATAGCAAGCCACGAATTTGCCATGCTCGAGGATATAACCACTCATACAAACATATATATTCAAGACTATCGACCATAACACTTGTTAACCATGTTTTGATCCTCTTAATCATCCAACGAGAATCTAATTTTCCGATTCCTGAATTAAAACATTGAAATTGCAATATTCATTTGCTTGTTTATATTCCATTATTCGACCCATGGTCCGAAGCAATGATTATTTCGGATTATTCTACAAAATTATGTGAATAAAAGGGATAACTATTTAGCAGAAGCATCTTTGCTGATTTATATAATACGCCTTTATCTATCAATACCTTTATCAATATATGACTTTCAAACTGACCAATGGTTACTTTAAAAAGATATACCATGCTCTTTCAGTAGTGTGACGTCATTTGCAATAGGACATGGAAATCGTCAACAAGAAACGGCATCAATAATTCCCCACATGTTTTATGCGAGTTATTCATCCTCTTGTGTTTTATCTTTCCCATTTACTTTTCATGTATTTACACCATTGTAAATATTTGCCGAAAGAGCAACTGAATAGATTGAAAGAAAATCATCGTCGAAATACGATCTCATCTGTTATTATTCCAACAATACATATTGGCCAGGGCTGTTTATTGGACTAAGGTAGGACATTATTCTTTCACATCTGTAATGTATTTGAATGATATCAACATATGCTTTAATTATACATTGAGTTTTTTGTATACTTTTATGTCTCTTGGTTGTTGGACTAAGGTTGTTTGCGATCGTGTGCTTGAGATTATGGAGATTAAATATTATTTAAATGGATGTGTGAGCAAAATTGGTGAATGTGTTTATCTCCTTACACCTTTAATGAGTTATCCATTTTATTATTGGATGGAAGCTATAAACTCCATGTCGTTGTGAACGATACAACTCGTAGAAACAATTTGACCCCCACGCCTTGGGTAAAGTAGCTACTGCTTGAATGTTTAATGGGGGTATTGTTGCGTCTGTTCGTAGCAGGTAGGCTTATTGTGAAGCATCAGTTTAAAGACAAACACCAAACGCGGTCTGCATTTACACTTTAATGATATCGTCAGAAAGGAATAGGTTTAATATATATACTAAGATTCCATGAAAGCAGCACGTTGCCCCATCCCTGTTTTTTATGAGAACAAAATTCTAAGAAAAAGAGAAGTTGTTAGCAAAGTATGTAATTAATTAAAAATATTGTTCTAGATAAATTGTTAAAGCATCTGCTGGCACGCATCCTACTGACCTAGCATCTCTGCAACAACACCGCAGGAACGAATTACAAAAAGGTTCAAATATATCGCCTGTTACACGAGCTATTTCAACCTAGAATGATCATTATGTATAATTTGATGTGGCCTCACCTTGCACAGATTCCTACAAGCGATTTTTTCATCGAAACGGTTAGCCGAACCTCCGCAGCCAGAGTAGGTGAACTTCTTGCACGTGTTGCTATCCGAGTTGTAATAAAATTTTTGTTGCGATTCGTCGCAGTTACCGGGGGAAACAGGTTCCATACACTCGGCTGTGTCACAAATCAATCATATATTTATACCCACGTTGCATATCCTGACCACACATCTTGCTGTTGTTTTTTATGTTGAGAAATTAATTATAAGGATGGGCGCTATTCTTGCAATGAATATCCGTGATAGCGTTTCGAATATGTTTATCTGAACGTGCTTTGATCGTCAAGTAGTGAGCCTAACGACACAACTAGAGAGCTAACAAGAGAAAAACTGAAATGGATCTCGCGAAGATTCAGCTCATAGTACGTTCGTCTTATAAGAGAGTCCATTGACTTACCCGGGGGTTCAAATCCTGTGCAGGATGCATAGCACACGTCCATGCTAGCGAAATTGTTTAAGTTTCCGCCCTCTCCTTTGTATGTGAAAGCTAGGCATTTACATTTGTCCTTGTTGAAGTAAAATCTTCCCTCAGATCCACTGCCAACCCCGACATCCTTAGGTAAACCGCAAGAAAATGAAGCATCTGTGGACAAAATAATCGGAATGAGCTCATTGAATGGTACTTTGTGCAGCTTCACGAAAATGCACCTGTATTATACGCAAACAATTACCGCGGCATTGACCATCCACCATGATTGCGGGGGCATCGCAATAACAACCTCGGACTCCATCTTGCAATTTACACTGCTCAAGTCCTGTGCATGGCGTATTAGTGCAAGAGAGTGCTGCGCCAGGAGAATTACATGAGCACGTTTGGCTGCAGTCGTCTTTCACGAAAGATGTACCGACCTAGATTTCAAAGGACACTCATTGTGAGTGATATATATTCAGTGTAATTTGAGAGCATCGTGGTTCATTTCCCAATATTGCCATCGTTCCACGTCGTACCTACCGCAACAATAACGCCTTGATCTGGATCCTGACATCCACAAGAGCTTTGTGAAATACATTTTTCTCCATCAAAAACCTTGCCACTCTCACAGAAGCAACCAGCTTCACACACACTATCAGGTATGCCACAATTCTTCCCCTCCAGATCCGAACAGGTGGGCATGCATGGGTTTCCACACGTCTTATATGTCATTCCACTAGGACAGTCCAATGCTGGGAAAACAGTCATTCAATCCAGATAATCATTTTGATTGGCTTCATAAAGAGTATTATTTCAAATCAGAACGGATTATAAACTTACGGCAGAAACTACTTGTTCTCCAGGAGACTTCCTCATCATATTGGTTCATGCATTCGTCAGCGAGAGCTTCACCAAATGTACACACAATAGTGTCAAATATCTCCAAGGAACATGAGTCGAAGACACAGTTGTCGAAATGGACTTCTCGTTGCGCTGGTGTCATGGCAGCCAAACAATCCTGCATGAGCAGGCAATCAGTGTTGCAAAGATTTTGTGAACAATTTTTCCAGTTTCAAAAATATCTTAATTTAATCAAGCTTATATTGGCCTATATTAACGTGCTTACGTTGTGTGCACGGTAAATCATCGTTAATTATCAGGTCTTTGTGAAATGCGTCTCACTTTGAATGGGCCATTGGTGTCTCGTAAGATGTTACAATGTTCCTCTGCCTTAGTATGGCTTACTGTCGTACAACCAGGAGGGGTGGGTGGTGTTGGGCACTCCTTTGCACAGGTGGAGTCGCTGTCCAATGAGTGGGTCCACGATGTTCCCATGACGTTGAGGTCACGTGTCTGTAAGTGAATTATATTAAACACCAGTGACTATTGGTTGTGTTAATGTAAAGCATTCGCATTTGGGCTAACCCCAAACATGTGCTGAATTTTACGTGTCTTTAGGTTGAAGAATGAATGACATATGCCAATAAAAGTCATCGACATACCACTTGACAGTGACAGCTGATGGATATTTGTCCATGCAAAGATCTGAAGGTCCAATGGTCCAGTCGTTATTGGGGTCACCGTTGGCGTCGCCACATATTCCACACACCTTGCCTGCCTGGCTGGCTGGCTGTGATAGAGACATAGACGGCGTGTACTGCGTCATACTTAACGCGGATACCACCCTCTTGTGTAACGTACTAAATTCGCATGACAAAACAGACAATCACCGTCTTAATATCAGAAAACAATCAGTCACTCTTATTAGAATACTAACTCTATAATAATTGTACTTACCACATTACCAAATGTGCTTGAGATTTGAACATTATCATTGACTTTGTAAGGACTGCCATGAATCTGACCGCCATTTACTGTTACTACTCGCCCTTTGTTGATCACGATCACCTAAAGAAAAAACATAGCGGTTTTTTTTATTTCATAGCTAACGAGAATCATGTTTATTGCATATGACATTAATTCATTATTCATTAAACTCACATCGTTGTCGATCTTGACTGTGACCTCTCGTACGTAAGACACAGATGCAAAAGGATGATCTTTACGATAATTAGCGATGACCTCAGTTGTTGCTTCGCCAGAAGGAACACCATTTGCGCAGTTGTCCCTCATCAAAGTGTACGAACACGAACCCATAAAGTGCAGCATGGGTCCTTGGTCAAAGCCTTGGCAATGAGGGTCACCAGTACAGCCACAGCTAGCAATACGACCTGTGAAGTGATTCAAAGACTACATTGTCACAATGAACTGGATCAATGCTTGTCAATCTAAAGACTGATTCACAATTCTTGTCAATCAATATGAATTTATGATGTGATGATTGTGAGGCAGTGAATAATTGATGTTCTATGGCTTATGTGTACATCACTAAATTTGTATTAACTTACGAAATAAGGCCAGGATAAATGGACAGATTGTGGTTCATACGTTGTTACTAAATTTCCAAAGAATTGTTTGAGCCTCAAACCAGCCTTTATTTTATTCTAAATGCACCTACAATTTATAACTCAAGGTCATAATGTGATGGGAAATAAATGCCAAACTCACCGTCACAAGCCAGTTCTTGATACACGTACCACCTATCTCCACCAAGACGGACATATTCTGAATCGCGACCATTCAATGAACAGTCTTGAGTTCTTTGTCTGAAGTCGAAACCGCGACAGTAAGGCTCGGCCATGCAGGCAGCTCTACATGCTTCAAGGTTTCTCGTCTTCACTATCCTTACGTTGAAACCAAATAATGCTACACGGTTGACAACGTTCTTCCATACGCATGTTGATGGTCTCACTGGTGTATCACGAAACACAAAGAAGAGCAAACATCATTGATCTGCACTTTCACTCTATTTGTACCTTTTGTCGAATAACAGAATAGTAGTGACATTTTCCTTTTATTATACTCTTACCAACCTTCACACGCCAATTCATAATAGACATAAGTGCGGTCATAGTCGAGTTGGGCCACTTCCTCTACGTTTTTGTTGTTGAGTGAGCAGGCGCCATCCGATCTCAGGTCAATCGATTTACACCCGGCCGTTCTCTCACAGGCGGCCTTACAGCTTGCTTGACTCTGTCGGTACAAAACTTGAATGTTGTGACCAGATAAGGCCTTTTGGTTGGTTGGACCAATCCAGATGCATCCAGCATAAGCATTTTGCACTTAAAAATGAGTGCACACACATAATTGTCCTAGCATGTGAAAGCAAAATTCAAAACATCACACAGAAACTATAAAATAATAAAAACGAATAAGGAACGATACGTCACTGATATGGCTGCGATTGTCAAACACAATTAAACACTACAGTATTACCAATTAGCGAATATGTGAATTACACCCTTGTTTTATCTTGTTCCATGACTCAAATATCCAAAAATTAGCTTGTTCCGAGTGGTTTTATATTGATACTTACCTAAGTAGAGAACAGCAATAAGAAACAATGCGGCCTTCATGTTGTCAGCCAGGTGTTTCTGACCAGTTTTGGCAAGAATTGAAATCCTACCTATTTATATATGTGCTTATCATCTGCTGCAGCGATGCTCTGTGACAAGAGCGCCCAATGTGGCGCATTATATTATGTAATTGTACATGAAATAATGTTGTCAAATCATTTTGCTGAACATTGCGTTAGAAGCGCCGTCGGGCTGTTATTGTGGGTAGGGTGGACCCGGAAGCAGCTGTTGCAATGGAAGCTTCTGAGA
>CM067350.1:48868587-48878587 GCA_034190875.2 Urechis unicinctus | reverse complement strand
AACTAAAATATATGTTGGTTCTGCTTAACACTTGACTAGATGAGAGGCACTGTCAAGCCTTCAAATGCATATTGGTTGTTGTAAATGGATAAACACATCTGGTAAACTAATCAACATTAATCCAAAAAGTACATTAGACGGAAAAAGGACATATTGTAAGCCGAGCCCCCGTGGCTCCATTACTTTATTTTGGCGGTAAGCCTTTCTGGTTTGATTAAGAAAGTAGTGCGTCCCCACTAGGCGTGTTCAATATATACTGCAGGTAGCGAAAGTTTGGATAACTTACCAAATGTTGCATGGTGATAACATGATCATAGAAACAAAAGTCGTTTAAAGCAATTCTTAAGATGATGTAAGATGTATTTTGGGAAGTTGATTTCATTAAAACTGATTCAAAAGCCACGCAGCTGTACATTATTGAGGTAACACCCAGCATCGCCACACCAATGTCCATATATTTGAGTATTCTGCAACACCCCCATCTGTTGTTTCACGCTGTGCGGCATCCTTAATAACACAATCGGCGAGAGAAGCAGATACACAACTGGTTTCTTCAACTGACTGTATTACGTAAACATACTATCATGCAGTTAAGCGATTGCAGCGCTTGTTATGGTGTCAATTTGAACTTGTGAGACGCCCCCTAATTCCAAAAGACATTAAGTGTGTTCTCATTGGACGCAGACCACACCAATGTACATGACATCGCAAGCCAGTTTTATGAGCCAGAAGCGCGCAACTAAGGTCAATACGGGTCACAACTTTTGCGTTGATTGGTCAAGCAGGGGCTGTCATGAAGATTAACGAACATGTCTAATGAATATTCGGACGCACCAGTTTTAGACCTTGTCTTGTCCCCTAGAGTCTGGAACGCAGACTATGTTATATATGCATTTGATCACAAGGGATTTTGAAGTTAGAGTCCTCCATGCTTTGTCCTGCATGCATTATTCGTTCATATTACGGTGCCACGGTAATGCTCACTAGGTAGTTACTAATTACCAAGTTAAACAAAGGCGTTGGTAATAACCGATTTAATGAACATGAAGAGGACCAATCTGTCCTCTGGTACAAGGAATAATTACACAACCAGATAAGTTAAGTTCAACGGTTTTACATTTACGACACATTTGATATAAATCTAAAACATTTCTGCAATGATCGATGTTCGATGTTAACACGTGCGAACAATAATATTTAGCTCTCAAATCCAGCTAATGCCAATTTAAATGGATCAATTTTCCTTTCACACAATCAGCGTTCTTAGACTATGGCTTTGTAAAACGGCACCAGCAAAAGGCTGCTACTTCGGAGTGTAGGGTACCTACTCTACTAAGCATTCCTTCTCCACCACAATGCTGTAGTGATGATTAAGTGACAAATACAACTTCCTTTTTTTGACCTTTGTTAAAAATGTGTAATTACTTAACCTGGGTCAAACCAAAGCAGGACAGTTAAGTTATTAATGGAACAAAATAGGCGTACGTAATATTAAAAGAGGTTTGCAGAGATTTCATATTTGCAAATGTCAAGGCTGTCTCCGCTGTGATAATGCATTTATTCTATAGTACAGAGACTAATTGGTAATAATGGTACATTACCAAACACATTATAGAAGGATGTTTTGTGTACAGAGTAAATGCACATGTGGACTGAGTATAAATACACAAATATGAATAAAAAGTGGGAAAAGCGGTTGTTTGATATCGCAGACATACTCACAGGAACACACGCGGTCATAGGGATCAACACTCTCTAATTGTACATTCATTCCATGCAATAATTATTCTCTATGTTAGAAGTACAACGACCACAACCTTCTTGAATAATACATGCGCTTTGACACGCACGACGAGCAGGCCTCAGGAATTACACTCTACGATGAGCACAAAATGAATACTTGATGCCATAATTGCCAAAACATTGACGTTACAATGTGTGCATAAGCAATGAGGAATGAAGTGGGTAAACAGAATGATTTCGTGGGGACTGGATGAGTCTATTTGTGTCAGCGATGTTAAATATTGCATTGTGGAAATGGCAAATGCATTCAGCTACATAAACAGGAAACTAAATTTGGGTGAATCATATTTCAGCCTGAACAAACCTTTACCGATTCGATATCAATTATGCTCAAATATGCGTCATCTGTATATAGATCAGGTAGAGAGCATGATGGCTAATTATTCACACTATTTCGCTATACTGATATTAAAACTACATTTACTTCATTATTTTGACTTCTAACGTGTATGTTTGTCCAAAATCGTTATTGTATGCCATTCATTCAATAAACTTGATATCTGTCTACCTTCGTGTTCACATGCCGATTGTTCTCTATGGATGCAAAGACTGATGATAAAACATATTTCATGTCTCATACTGCAGTCGTAGGTTATTGAGCAAATGAGATTTGTAATATAATGGTTAGAAATTTGTGAAACATTTAATGCTTGATTGAATGAGAAAAGCATAATTAACAGCTACGCAGCACATTCCTGGAAGATATTTATTTTGGTGCTAGCATACAGTCGATAACGAGCAGTATATATTCAGACTGTATGTAACTCGATCCAACAATGATGGTTTAAACTCATCATCTATACGGCCTTTTCCAGACTATCCATTACTGTACTGATCATGTAAAATATTTACGTTGTAGTCAACACTGTATTATGATGTATATCATTTCTAACGGTATCCGAATAAATCATATATTGTTATGAAAATACAGACAAACAATTAACCCCGAAATACATATTGTTACTCATATAATATGTGCCCAAGTCTTGTCCTGTTATTGTGATCGCTTGGGTTGGGATGGAAGGATGGTCGTAATTAGTTTATTCTGGCGAAATATGGAGCTATCAATGATAACAATAAATTCCCTTTAATCCAGGATTAATTTCAGTTTGTGCTTGGTGTAACAATTAAGCGTTTTAAAAAAACGTCAAAATGTAAAGTTGTGTTCTATAAGAGAGGTTCCTTAGTCGGTAGGACATGGAAGAGCAGCGTAGATAACAGCGATTGCTGCTTTCCTCGTTTCACATAACTTTGAACAAACATTTAAGGGTTTAAATTCTACTTCAGCATAGTCTAGATGGGGAACCTTGAAGTACTTAATACACTATTCATTTGTCGCATACAATATGCTACTGCACTTTATTATCTGTATAAAATAAGCCAAGGAAATGGGCTCAAATAATGTATCTACCATAGAACAGCTATCTTGCACAGCAAACAAAGAACTAGATGCTTGCCGCATGATCTTTCAACTGTCATAATGAGATTCTATCTGAGATGATGCGTTTTTAAAGGTTAATTTTTTAAACAGGATATTTCTTCCACTTGATCTGTTGATTTATGTGATATTGCATATTCAATGCTTAGATTATCAGATGACCACAATTGTACTTGGGACAGCTATGTCATAGATTCGATTAGATGGAAAACAATTCTTTATTGGTAAATATATATACTACACAAGAAGGATGTTGCTACTTACCCGCGTGAACATGGATCGTGCGTCAGCACTGTCGATCATGTTCACCCTAGGAGTGACAAACTCTGGCGATGACACCGGTTCGGAGTTTACCCATATGACATTACCACCTGAATGTTACTTTTCGGCAAGGGACATAAATAAAACACGGATGGAGATTATTGCCTTGTCACAACTTGACAATTTAGCTTTAGTTTGCCACCGTATTAGAATTTCCCTAAAACTCTGGCATACGCTAAGCTATCAATAATTTTCGCAATTTTGGGCGTCTACAGAGAGTATTCAAAATACATAACGTATGCATAACGTTTTAGGAACTTATACAGAACGTTTCGATAACTTACAGATAACTTATACCAAGGAATGCTAAGCGTGTTGCCGGCGTTCACAACTGATGCCACACGATCTTCTAACTTATGCATAGCGCACGCCAGCGTATCGTCGTTGATCACATGTTATAGCCTATAAAAGATTGACGATCATAACCGCACTAGACATCGTCGTATCAACATCGCCGTATCAACATCACCGTCATACCGAAGAAACGCTGCTAAGAAGTCTCCTCGACGTGAACGCAAGGAGGATCCATCTCCACCCACACCCTCTCACTCCAATCACCCTAAACGTTGGCAATACGCTATTATACAGTAGCTGTAAACCAGAAACACGTTCAGTAAGTTCTGTTGTTGTCCGGAGCACGTCAAATTCGTCTGCATACGTCAATATGCTTTAGAGATACGTTCAAAAAAGTTACACATAAGTTCAAAGCACGTTACTCATAGGTTAGAAATAGGTTTAGGGTACGCTAGACATTATCTCGACGTATTTCGACTTATGAGTAACTTGGGTGAACGTGTGTTAACGATCGCATAACTTAACTACAACTTATAACCCGCGTATGCGGGACGTATGAGCTATACGCATGCACAAATATTTTCGACAACCTCACCGTACTACGACGTATGCAAGCGTGCGTCAGGGTGCTCTTAACTTATCCGAAGCTTACTCATAATTTATTCGACGTATACCAGGGTTTTAGATAAATTTTGATACGTCGGTATAAGCTGGCTAGATCTCCAAGGTGTTACAGGGTTATTAAGAACCGGTTTGTAAACCAGAAACTGTTCTGTTGTTGTCCGGAACACGTCAAATTCGTCTACATACGTCAATATGCTTTAGAGATACGTTCAAAAAAGTTACACATAAGTTCAAAGCACGTTACTCATAGGTTAGAAATAAGTTTAGGGTACGCTAGTAACTTGGGTGAACGTGTGTTAACGATCGCATAACTTACCTACAACTTATAACCCGCGTATGCGGGACGTATGATCTATACGCATGCACAAATATTTTCGACAACCTCTCCGTACTACGACGTATGCAAGCGTGCGTCAGGGTGCTCTTAACTTATCCGAAGTTACACATAATTTATTCGACGTATACCAGGGTTTTAGATAAAGTTTGATACGTCGTCATAAGCTGGCTAGATCTCCAAGGTGTTACAGGGCTATTATGAACCGGGTTTTTTCAACCGAAGCTATAACTATCATAAAATCGGCGATTCCCAGCCTATAGCATACTTCAAATTGTTTATGTTCTTTGGCCATACAGCTTGTAAATTGCTATGTCTTATTTATCTTTTTGTGTCCATGTATGAAGAGAAATTTAATTGCCTGGGACGTGCATTTGTCAATTAATTGTTTAACATATATCTTGGCATTTTTCGTCACTTTCTAAAATGGCTGGTGCGTGTGATTCTTTTAATTGTTGCGTTTCTGTAAACAAATGATAACATATTTGTTGACTTTTGTGATGACGATGTAAATAACAGTTGCATAACTGTCAAAATTACTACTTGTAAATAGCAAATTGTTATTATAAATCAATGTATTTTGACCATGACTTCAATGTCGAAAAGCGCGACAATAGGGTTGCGCAGCATGAATTTTATTGAACTGAGGCATATGACAGTCTGTAAGAAGGTTAAAAGTCTTAAATGGATGACCCGCTTTGAACCAGAGTAAGCAGATGAACCTGTTTATTGAGCACGGTTGATTGATTGACCGCCTTTTAGGGTTGGACAGTGCGAGGTTATATTGATAATCAACATAGGCACCGAGTGCCATTTCACAAACACAAATTGTAATTAATCCCGACAACATCGATACCCTATCGTCGGCATGCTGTGGTATGAGATACGTGGGTGCCTTATTAATCAGAGACAAGACATTTTACGAGCAGCAAATCTGTGATACTAGATCACCAGTATTACTCATAACCCCGTGTATTGCATATGGGATCATCCAGATAGGGTTGGACAGTGCGAGGTTATATTGATAATCAACATAGGCACCGAGTGCCATTTCACAAACACAAATTGTGATTAATCCCGACAACATCGATACCCTATCGTCGGCATGCTGTGGTATGAGATACGTGGGTGCCTTATTAATCAGAGACAAGACATTTTACGAGCAGCAAATCTGTGATACTAGATCACCAGTATTACTCATAACCCCGTGTATTGCATATGGGATCATCCAGATATCGTCGCTCTAACGATTATTGATGGTTTACGAGATGCCTCTAATCAGCACCTCCACGATTTGCATATAAATCGCGATTTCCTTGTGAACACGACGGACATTGAAAACCTTAATAACAAGAGAATTGTATGTGCTGAAGGTTATGTCGAGTTTAATGGCGCAGCCAGCAGCACAGCCCTAATAAAATGATAATATGAGAATGCAAGACTTCTAGTTAAACGGCGAGTCATAATTTGTCATGTTGCTGACCAAACTCAGATAATCAACCAGGGTTAATGACAAGGCAGCTTAATAATGTCGGGAAATTAACAGAGAAGATCGTACCCCGTCGGTAAGAATGATTGTGAAGAAACCGAAATCGATCATTGTAAGTATGATTTCATTGTACCCACCATGCTCTCTAATCTGAGAACAGGATCTTGCTGTTACTAAGCAATATAGTGGTTGCTTTGATGCAGATGACAATAGCCGCCGGTAGGGATGCATGACGATTATTACCCTGAAGGAACTGCATATTTTTGATATGACCCCTTAGCAGATGTTTTGACATGACCCTTAACCAAGTCAATACAAAGCGAGAGGAATGGCACTAAGCCGGTCTCAGTGGCTTGGTGGTTTACTGCTTCGCCTTTTGATCCACAGGCTGTGGGTTCGACTCCAAGGTGTGACAACCTGACTCGTGACTCGGATGATCACGTACAAATGGCGGTCCCATCTTTGAAAAGGGATGTAAAAGATCCTTTGAGGACGACGTGCTCCGTAGCAGTGACCAGTTTAGAGTAATTTACTCAATTGTAGTCGTACATAGCTTAGTTGCTACATACGAATATGTTTCGATGCACACAAACACACACACCCGCGTTACTGGTCGATTACGTAAGGTTTGGACTACTTTGAGTTGGCACAAGCGCCAACGGCATGTCTTCCAACGGCTAGTCTGGACGACCAGCAATACGGTATCAACATATTACCCAAACTGATGTTATATCATACTTAAATTCCACAGTGATATAATCAGTCTCAGAAGAGCAGTGTCAGTGAAGAATTTATTAGTGAAAAATTGAAGTATAATATATTTATAACGCCATTGTGACACTTTATTGTGAGTCATTATTCGTGGTAAATTATGCGCATAATTTTTCGCACTCAAATATCATATTTGATCAATAACACATATAACATAGTAACATTACTTAGATAATACATATTATCATTTTAAAACATATAACTCGAATAACTCATAACATTGAAATATTAAGCTCAAGGTGAAAACTATATATGTATATATATATGCATATTTATATATATATATATATATATATATATATATATATATATATATATATATATATATATATATATATATATATATATATATATATATATATATATATATATATATATATATATATATATATATATATATATATATAACACACAAACACACACACACTTAGAGGTTTGCCTACTTAGAGCCAATGGCATGTCTTCCAACGGCAAGAGCCTGGACGACCAGCAATACGGTACCCAATAATATAACACAAACAATATTATCTCTAAAAAAAAATATATAAGAAAATATATATATATATATATATATATATATATATATATATATATATATGCATATATACATGTATATATATATATATACATGTATTTATATATATATATATATATATGATATATATATGTATATTTATAGATACTGTATATATATATATGTATATATGTCTGTATGTATATCATGTGTATATATACATGTATATATATATATATATTTATATATATATTTATTTGTTATATATATATATGCGGCTATGTATATATATATATATATCGCTCTGTCTATCTACCTCTCTCTGTCTATTTCTATATAAATCTCTCTCTGTGGCTATCTGAAAACCTCTCTATCTCTAGATCTCTCTCTCTATATATATATATATATATATATATATATCTATATCTCTATCTGTGTCTTGTGTATATAACGCCCCCACTTATAATTATACACATATATATGCTATTCATAGATAGCGGCTCGGCGCTCGGAAGCTTGGCATCGAAAACCGTGTGTATACATATATATATATATATGTGTGCGTGTATGTGAGTTTGTGTATAAATACCGGCTTTGATTGCACGGGGACATCCAGCGCACACTGTCGCTGAGACAAAAAGACAGTATATACACGGACCGAGGAGAGCTGGTAACGCGCACTATTATAAGATAGACGCCACAAGCTGCTGCCGCTTAGATGTTTTGACATGACCCCTTTGCCAAGTCAATATTGAGCCGACGAAAGTGATAAATGCCGCTGGTCGATTACGTAAGGTTTGGCCTGTTTTGATATGACCCCCTAGCCAAGTCAATGCAAACCCAGCCAAGGCCGGCGATGAATGCCTCTGGTCGATTAAGTAAGGTTTGACCTACTTAAACAGCACCTGCAGTTAGCCTGCGCGCTAAGCGTCTGCAGTAGAAAACCTTGAAACTAATCGTCCTTTTTACTGTTTTTTGTTACTGTGAATGCTAAAAATACTGTTACAATCATTATCACGAGGCCAAGTTCTAAATAATGTCATTATACAAAGTACAAAAGGTGAAAACAAGTATTTTTTTGCCTATTCCATGCTACGATAATTGCTTGTTACAACCACATAATTCATATGTTCGTAACTGCAGTAGTTATTGAGGAGATAGTCGTAGAAAATGAGGGGACAAATCGACGAATTGTTATCACTATCATGCATTGCTAAGAGAACAATGACTAGCCACCAACCCCGGGGGGGGCACTAGGCCTTATTCTGGATAGGGGTGTGCCGCGGGACCTCTAGGCCGTACCCGTCGTACTGGAATGGGGTGTGCCGTCGTATAAGGATTATCGAATGAAACCCCCGTACAGTCGCTCAAAAACATAAGTCGTACAAAAGAGGCCAAAAGCATACCCCGTCGCGCGGCACATATGTACTACCTCTATACCATTAAGTGCCCCCCCCCCGGGCCACCAACCCACGAATGTGCTGTTCATAAGATACGCTTGCCAGTTGATTCTTCCTTCATCAAGACGAATGAATTATCAGAGTTTTGTAATTGTTTTTGCTGCTACATTCACAGTCTTAAGAAGATCGCTGTTAGAGTATTTGTTTTCCAAAACGATGCGCAGATTGGAGAAATTGTATGATGCCATGTACTGTTCATTGTTTTCTATGTGCTTCCGAAAATCTTTTGACGTGTTTTTTACAATGTCTCAGACCCTTTCACTCATGCTGAAATTAACAGTCGGGCAGTGTTATCTCATTCCTTTGCTTCCCTTTCTCTCTATCTCTGTCTAACATTTTCTCTCTCTCTTGCTTGCTATCGTGCTCTTTCTATCTATATATCTATATGTCTTTCTTAGTCACTCACTTTCTCGCACTTTGTCTCGTGCTCTATATGTATCTCTCCCTCTTTCTCGTTCATTTTCTTCTCTATTTCTCTCTCTTTCACTCCATACACTATGGATATTTATATCACGCCAAATGAGTCACTTTTGTAAAACAAGGCAGAGGGTCTCATCGGCGCACAGCAGCAAGACGCACAATGAATAGGGAATAACCACTAGGAACTGACTTCCGATTAATCATAAAACTATGTAACCTTTCGGCTTATAGCTGTTTCATAATCTCCTCTCGTATTACGTTAAAGACCAAGATGCGTCCTGGTCACTTACATACCCTTGTACATATTGTGACATTTCTGTCTCTCGAAAATAGATTATCAAGCGTAATATCATGATATATGATATACATACCGTAAATCCAATCTCTGTTATCAATCGCAATCAACGTCGTTCTATCATTGTATTGTTGTCTGTTAATTATTTAGTCCAAAAGTAACTATAATGTTTCGCGTAGTGCCCTGTTAACTCAACAATTGGCTGTGATCTTAATACTTCATAATTTGTATAAAGGT
>CM067350.1:48413587-48863587 GCA_034190875.2 Urechis unicinctus | reverse complement strand
TACCAAATTTTTATTGCAGAGATTCTCCATTACATGGATTGCAGGGAAGTGTTGCTTTACTGCATCTCGTTCTCGTGCACGAGAATACAATCTGACGAATTAAACGTTTTATATTTTGGCTCTCCAACGCTTATTTAAAACCTTACCTGAGCCGTTGGACATCATCTGTTCAGTGGTCTACCATTGACCTGGAACCGTTCTAGCAGAGTAAACGCTCATCATTGTTTGAGTTGACAATACCAATGCACAAAACGTGTATGAATCATTGTTTGAGTTGACAATACCAATGCACAAAACGTGTATGAATCATTGTTTGAGTTGACAATACCAATGCACAAAACGTGTATGAATCATTGTTTGAGTTGACAATACCAATGTACATAACGTCTATGAATCATTCCGCCGCGCCGCCGTTGCTTAAAAACAGCCACCGAACTGAATTATGCTGATGAGTACCTCCCATGTCGAATAACTCCACATGCGTAATTCCATAATTTTCATGTATTTTCGCTCAAGCTACCACTTGCTATATTTGGTTTATTATTCATGTCACGTCAATAACCAGAAATCGGACTTTTCTACTGCCGTAAAAGTAGCCGAGAGCACAGATTGGACTGAATTTTGCAAGGGCAAGGTGTCTGGAACAAAGCACATTGTGATATGCCTCAGTATAAATAAGTAAGGCGAGCAATATACAATGCAAATATCGAAAGGGAGAGACTAGTAACATGCACAGATTTATAATGGACGAAATATATACTAATTTGCCTAGAAGTATTGTATATATCATTTGGAATGCAACTCAATTACTCACTAAGCTGATTGGGGCGCTAGTTTCCTTGACCGATGTATTCAATATTACTACTTCACAGCTCCTGCATATTAAGTATATAATGTCTGAAATAGCATATGCGTCGGCTTCGCACAATAGAAACTCTTCTATCATCAATAACATCAACTGTGGGCTGGGATGAAATCCCTTTATGCTTATTGCTATATATGACTTGCAGTGAGTTGACAGAGTATGCTTCCCATACACTGTTATAGCAATAACATCACATTCTTTACTTCCATTCATTCTTACATCGGCTCATAATTTGTTGGGCTATGAGTACAGCACATGCTCTTGTAACAAGTCACTTTCTATAAGATAACCATCATCGATATTCCCGATGTAATGTGAAGACAATAATTTCCATAAATAAATCATTTCAATTCGCTACTAACTTGGGTGAGAAATCCTAGTATTGTTGAAAATACTGTGCTGTAGATGGGCTTAACAGTAAATAATGCGATTAATATTATCGTTTGAATTATAAATAATTGTGTACGATCAGCTTTAATGGTAACCATGCGCGTACCTTTAACTCTTTGTCTAAAGTGTAGCGGTCGTTGTTATTAACCAGATACAAATGCCTCCATGCGCAGTGCTCCTATCATGTTTCTTTTATATGCTTGTGCGTACGATGGTACCAATCATTCTAGATATTTATTGTCATCAAGGATTGAATTGTCATACCTGACACACGATTCAACAGATCTTAAATCTTCATTTATGTTAATTTAAACAAAGTAAGATAAAGTACTAACAATTTAATTTATATGCTTAGTAGATGAGCAAATACTGTATGTATGTTGACGTAGTATGTATGTATGTATGTATGTATGTATGTATGTATGTATGTAACAATATCCATTTTGACTGTCATTACACTATTTGGACAATAGAGCATGTGTCGCTTTGCATTTCAGAACTGGATTATGATGTGAACCGCCATTATTACTATAAACGGCCATTTTCACATCGCGTGTATTCTTGACAACTTATGTTTTCTGCACATTGGTTGATGTGATGTCCTGGGTCAATGAAATGTCTTTCAGACCATAACTTAGAACCAAGAAGGGCGTCATCCGCTGCCATGAGTTAAAGCAGTGTTCGGCTGCAGAAATTAAAGATGGACTTCAATCTCAAAAAGTTACTGAAGCTCTAAACAATTTTGTCACTCGCAATGGGGAGAAACAGCCCACAGCAACGGTTATCTTGACCTTTGATAGCACTGAGTTGCCCAAAGCTGTCAAAGTCGGATACCTGAATGTTGATGTGGAGCCCTACATTCCTAACCCATTGCGATGTTTTAAATGCCAAAGATTCGGCCATAGCAACATACAGAAGAAGAATGTCAACAGTCCATTAAGTGCATCAACTGCTCAGGGGACCACCCAGCATTCTCTAGGCTGTGTCCTACATGGATCAAAGAAAAAGAAATTCAAAAGATCCGACACACCAGAGACATCTCGTTCCCTGAGGGACGCAGATTAGTGGAGGCGCAGCAGGGCACCAAACCCTCTTATGCTAGCGCTGTCAAGAGGGCCACAGTGTCAGTCGACACCCAGACCGACTACACGTGGCCCAATGGCAGCGCCCTACCAAAGAGGGTGGCCACTGATGCGCCAAAACCTGTCACTAATGCCACTGCCAAGGACATTTCAATTTAATGTAGCCTTCCTGAGCTTCAATATTTAAATAAAGCAAAATCAACTCACAATAATATAAGTAAGAGCAAAGACCAAATCAACTAGGCCTCCGAAGGGATCTGACGATCCTGTCAGGGTTTTTAATAAGTTTGGAAGTTTGGAGGATATGGACGTAGACTCTATGAGGCCGTCCTCCAAACCAAGATCTGTGCCATCCAGTCCAAGGCGGACTGGCAGACCACCACATAAACTGATGGCGCATAAAATCATCCAATGGAATTGTCGAGGATTTCGGTCCAACTATAATGAATTGAAATCACTTGTTTATGACCACCAGCCTATCGCTCTTTGCCTTCAGGAAACTTTCTTGAAGGAGACTGATCAAATGTCAATGAGAGGGTATACCATGTATAATAAAACATCTTTGTCACAAAGAGACGGAAGAGCTGTGGGAGGGGCATCTGTGCTTGTTAAAGACGGTGTCCCCCATGAACCCATTCCTCTTGACACGCATCTTCAGGCTATAGCCATTAGTATTACCCTCCACAAACCATCACTTTGTGCTCTCTGTACCTACCACCCAGCTACAAGATTTTACAGAGAGACATTGATCATTTGATCGGTCAACTTCCATCCCCACTTTTGCTGCTTGGCGATTTCAATGCCCACAGCGATTTGTGGGAATGTGAGGACACCAACGACAGTGGTAAAAAAATAGAGAATTTCATCATACAAAATGATCTTGCTATATTAAATAATAAATCTAATACTTATCTCCATCCTGGAACCGGATCTTTCTCTGCCATAGACCTAGGCCTCTGCTCTCCATCCCTTTTGATGGAATTTGATTGGGAAGTTGGTCAGGACCAGTGTGGAAGTGACCACTTCCCAATATTTTTAAACATCAATAGGCCTATGCCCGCTGAGCGGGTTGCCAAATGGAAACTCCATAAGGCCAACTGGCCGAATTTTACTTCTATGTGCAGAGAAATTATTAACAAAGATACTTTAGAAAATATTTATGAAGATCCGGTATCCTTTTTTACAGAATCAATAATTAATATAGCCACAAAAAATGTACCGAAATCCTCGACAGATTCTAAACGGATATATAAACCATGGTCTGATGCATGCCGTGACGCTGTCAAAGAGCGCAAACGGGCTCTGTACATGTTCAAAATGCGGCCCACCGAGGCCAACAAAAACCTGTGCAAAGTAGCCCGAGCCAAAGCTCGACACGTCATCAAAAACAGCAAGCGTGAGTCTTGGCACAATTTTGTTTCAAAATTAAACAGCAAGACTTCCACGAAAAAGGCATGGGACATGGTTCGTATGTTTAGGGGAAAGCAAAACGACAACACTCTCTCACATCTGGTTAAACCAGATGGTTCCAAAGCCTCCAATTTGAAGGACATCGTCAATACACTAGGCGATGCCTTCCAAAAGAATTCCTCTGCCAATAATTAAAGTACCTAATTTCAAAAATTTAAACATCATCTGGAACGAAACATTCCTAATTTTAATTCAAATAACAATGAAAATTACAACTCTCTTTTTACACTAAAGGAGTTGGAAGATTCGATACATAAATCGAATGACACAGCTAGTGGACCCGATGATGTACACTATCAATTTTTAAAACACCTTCCAGAGGAATCACTTGAAGTACTTTTAGACATTTTTAATGGAATCTGGGAATCTGGAACATTCCCAGATGGTTGGAGAGAGGCTATAGTTATCCCGATACCCAAGCCAGGGAAAGATAACACCATTCCTGCGAACTATCGTCCCATTGCCTTAACGAGCTGCATCTGTAAAACGATGGAAAGAATGATAACCAGCCGCCTGGTATGGTTTCTTGAAAGAAACCAACTTATTTCCATGTACCAGAGCGGTTTCCGACACACACGAAGCACGACGGATCACCTGGTCCGTCTTGATAGTTTTATACGTGACGGCTTTGTGAGGGGGGAACATGTGGTGTCGGTCTTCTTTTATATGGAGAAGGCCTATGACACCACATGGAAACATGGAATCCTGTCGGATCTAAGCAGTATGGGCCTTAAAGGCCGCATGCCTGTTTTTATCAAAAATTTTCTTGAGAACAGAATTTTTAAAGTCCGTGCTGGCACCATCCTTTCTGATACTTGTGATCAGGAGATGGGGGTCCCGCAGGGAAGTATTTTATCCGTTACTCTTTTCAATATCAAAATTAATAGTATTGTTAATGTCATCAAGCCAGGTGTGGATTGTTCACTCTACGTGGATGATTTTTTGATTTATTTTAAATCGAAAAATATGAGTACAATTGAGAGGCAGCTCCAACTTAGCCTCAATAACATCCAAAAATGGGCGGATGAAAACGGATTTCAATTTTCTAAATCAAAAACTGTTTGTATGCATTTTTGCAACAAAAGAAATTTCTATCCAGACCCAGTTCTCACCCTTGATGGCAACGTTATTCCTGTGGTGGAAGAAACCAAGTTTCTTGGAATATTTTTTATAAAAAACTTAATTTTAAACCTCACATTTCTTACCTCCGTAAGAAATGTTTTAGAGCAATTAATCTTTTGAAGATGTTGTCCAATACTGATTGGGGCGCGGACCGGAAAGTCCTTTTGCGGCTTTACCGGTCACTAGTGCGCTCCAAGTTGGACTATGGCTCGTGCTGCCCGTCGTTCTTATTTAAGGAAATAGGAGACGGTCCAAAACCAGGCTCTGAGGCTTTGCCTTACGTTTAAAGTCAAACCCCCAGAATCCTGCATTTGATTTAGTTTTTAATCCTGGTAATATCCATTTTTATGAAAGTAGGCCGAATGCTATCTCTTCGTTCGGTCTGCGTATCAGAGAATCACTGATTGGGTCATGCACTAACTTGAATGCCGTGGCGGTTGAGACTGTGCCAAGGTCTCCCCCATGGCAATTGAAAACCCCAACAGTAGATAAATCGCTGACAGCCAACACGAAGGGATCTCATGAGCCTGATTTTTTCCTTCACCAATTTAGAGAGATAAAGGATAAATATTCGGACCGTTCTGCCCTTTACACAGACGGTTCGAAAGAAGACAATAAAATTGGAGCTGCAGCCATTATGGGGAAATCTGTTTTTAACATGAGCCTACCACCTCCACTGTTAGTGTTTTCCACGCTGAGCTTAAAGCTCTTTCCATTGCACTTGGCCTTATTGCCCAATCAAGTAAAAAGCGTTTTGTTGTATTTTCCGACTCCCTGTCTGCCCTGGAGGCAATCACAGGGAGTAATTGACGTAATGGTTTTAATTTAAATGTTGTGCTTTTATATTCTCAATTGACAGATCGTGGCAAGGATATTTTGTTTGTATGGGTGCCGAGTCATGTTGGTATCCCTGGTAATGAGAAGGCAGACAGAGCTGCCAAGGAAGCACTCAACATGAATGTGACTGAGGTCAAAGTCCCCTTTACAGACTTTAAACCTCAGGTCGTCCAATGTTTTAAACAGAAATGGCAAGACCAGTGGGATGATTCCATCCCAAACAAACTTCACGAAATTCAGCCCTTACTTGGGGAGTGGCCACAGAGCTGCCGAGAGAGCAGAAGAGAGGAAGTTATTCTTGCTCGCGCTCGTATAGGACACACCTATACAACTCATGCCTTTCTACTAAGGGATGAGCCCAACCCTAAATGTATTCCTTGTCAATGTACCTAAAACGTCAAGCACATTCTCATCGAATGTGCTGATTTGATTTTGATCCGAAATCGCTTCTTCCGGGTTCAAACCCTTTCAGAATTGTTTGAAAGGGTGAATCCATCCAAGATACTTGGATTCATAAGAGAGATTGGACTTTTCTATAGATTTTAGACCATACAATTCTCAAATTATTATACATAATTCAATTCATATAATTCAATTAGTTTTAACCCTTGACTCCTTCTTATCCTTTCGTACTCGTATATACCCCTCCTTAAGTAGGCACCATATAACACACTAGTGTTGGTGTGCCGTTAAACCTTATACTTACCTTACCTTACCTTCCATACATTGTATCAAATTCCGCTGTATTGATTTTAAACGGCTACTTTTGGTCCTAGTCAATGCACTCATTTACTAGTTTCCCTGGGAGGGAGGTGGAGATAAAAAGAGGGTGAGAGAACGAGAATGAGTGAACGAGAGAGAGTAAAACCACACGCGTTATAACTTTGGATACTCTAAACAAAGCACCTGAGTATCTGGTGATAGTGTTATAATGTAATATCCAACTAGTTCCCCAGTGCATCCCCCATTCATTATCAGCACGATATGGCCCGCCAATAGCGTGGGTTGGTGAAAGTCCTCTGGGAAATCGTACTCCCAGATCACGATGTGACTAGCTTGGCCTATTGTGTGGACCGGTCAATGGTCACGGGAAAGCAAATCAGCTGACCCGCGGGACCCTTTATAAGGACCACAGATGGGTCAGATGGGGAGATCATCTAGTCAGGGACAAGATTCAGACCACGAGATTCCAGGGAGCTTCATTGTTGAAACTTTAAATAAACCAAATGAGCATCTCTACTCCAGGACTCGTGTTATTTATCTGGCTAGTCCCCACTCAAGCAACTACAGGCAGCAACGTTATCCTTTACACGAAGGAGTGCGCATAAGTATAATTAACGAAGAAATTCTAGTATAAGAATAGCACCATTGAATCGAATCAAACTCAAAGATGTTGCGATAAAGCAGATGTGTAAAAGAAGAGGAATGTACTCATTAGTACGAGCTGCTGAATGTGTCGGTGCAGCGTTGCTAAGCAACGAGAACCTACTGAGTATGTTGTAATGTCCCTAATTAAGCCACGTAGTCTGTCTGATTACATATTGTAAGTTCCACTCAATGCGGTGAATAAATCTCACCGTGCATTATACGCCTAGGTTCTTTAAGCAGACACTACTTGAGTGCTTGATTGCAAGCATCATTATATATATATATATATATATATATATATATATATATATATATATATATATATATATATATATATATATATATATATATATATATATATATATATATATATATATATATATATATATATATATATATATATATATATATATATATATATATATATATCTCTCTATATATATCTCTATATATATATATATATATATATATATATATCGTGGATTATGCAACGCCAACCGCTGGTCTTCTCGTTAATAGCAACTCAGTTAAGAAGAAGTGGATTTAGAAATTCTACAGCAGATGATTAGAATGTGTTTCAAAGTCATGCACAATCTCCCTGTGTGTTGGCGTATTTGGTAAAATGCCATATAGTTAAAGGAAGTAGTATTGTTAAAAGAGGGGTCATTGAGGATGCGGAATTACATTTTGTACTTTGGAAAATAGATTGTTGTGACATACTACTATCGAGCGCAAAGATGAAAACAAACATTAAAGAGTTCGGTTAATCGAACCAATGTTAAACGACAAAATTAGACCATACATTATTATAATGTTTGATCATATCTTATCGATCATACTATGGTTGAAACGTCGATTTATGCTCTTTAGAGTATTGTACGAGATCAACAGTCACAGCGTAATGAATCCAAAAGATAAAGACAACATTTCCGATAACCAGTGCATTCAAACATTTAAATAGACAGTGTCTACTTATATTGATAGCTAAAGGACGGTATCTGACAACTTTATGGATCAACTCTCGGATAACCGGTGTTGGGTAAGATATTGGACTCTAATCTATTACCATATATTTGTCCCTATTACACTTGTCGTTTTAATGGCGGTGAATTCGGTGCTGAGTGATACCAAATAGCTAAAATTTTGATTACTGAATAAATGCAAGTCAGAACATGCTAATGACGGCAGTACCGGATACACTCTGTTTGACTAATATATACTGCTGTGCAGTTATGTAGGATCAATTGCAGGTGACCAATACATTCGTCATCACCGCCGCATCACTGGACCCAGTTACCCTAACACAAATGGCATACAAAGCATTTCCATGGCACGAACAACAACCTGCGCTTCTCGGACGAATGCCACGAAAAACAATTCAGTTGTACCACTGCTCTGGCACAGTGAATAATAAGTGATGAATGTCATAACAGCTTCTACGAAATATAGTGCTGTGTTAAAAAAAAAACACGATATCATATAGCGTATGACATTTTCAGTTAGGCTTCCAAACACTTAGACGCAGTATATGAGTCCAACTTTGCGCGCTAGCTAATCTGTCACCGTTTATTTGCCTATTTTATGCCTTTATGACTCGTAGACATAAATCACACTATGCACTAAAGCACACAATCATCATAACGTAAGATGATGGTGCAGTCGTATGCGATTAGGCAACAAACACCATACACAAATCGTTTCATTTAATTAACGCCATATACCGATTTCAAGAGCCACAACGAACGCAATATGTTCACTTGGTTTTCTTCATTTTGAACCAAGACAAAGAACGCCGACAGCAGCGCATGCCGATGGTTTATGTCAAATTAGTTCTGTTCAAGTGTGAAAAAACAGACACTGGAAGTTAGCTTCACTAACCTTATGTTAAAACGTAAAATGTGATCGTTTTGGTGTGTCGCATGCTTGTAATGGATCTAGTCTGCTCACATTAATGTGCCTTGTATCAGATATGCCTGCTTGTAAACTCTACAGCTGCGCGTTGCTCTTATACATCGTATTTTCATATTGCACTTTTATAGCAAATTAACTGCCTTCTTTGTGAGACATGATTCAACTAGTCCCCTGTAGGAATGTGTGCTCAAGGTTACAATAATGTCCATCGCAGCTGCTGAGTCGCTGCCAAAACCCCATTCGGCTATATTTGATACGACATAACCCTCCCGGCGAATAGTACGAGAGAGCCAACGGAAACACTATGCAAATATGCAATTCAAAGGCGATGGTTGATGCAATCAGCAAAATTTGCATTGTCGTTTATGCCTTTGGTAATGCATGGTCATTTGCGTGATTTAAGCCCGGGTCAGAAATTTGGGCGGCCAAATTGAAAGGAAATGGCGATGTGTTGACCGACGAAGCTGAACCAATGTCTGGAATGTGATTTATATTAATATAGCACTCTATAAGCGTGATTTCAATGTCTCGTCGTAATGCATATGCATGTAATGAATATCAGCTTAACTGATTGTTGCTTAAAAGTTCGATAGTTGCAGCAGCGCAGATGACTAATATCGCGTGGCGGGCCACGCATCACATTCACTATTTCCTTCCATTTGATCGTTTACAGTCTTCGGATAAGACTTCAAAGACCACCTTTTATCTAATTCTTACATACTCTTTTATATTAATGCACTTCAGGAATCCATTCTATATATGGCTTATTTTATTATTGTATTTGTTTCAAACGGATCGTATGATGTGAGTTATTTGGCTTCATGAACAACGTAGGTGGAGTTTCAAACTATAATCTGATTGAGTGAATTTCACAAGAAACCTGAATACCTCACCCACTGGCGGCAGCTGTGGGGGCGTTTATAAAAAGCAAACTTCCGTATCTCATTGCTACCCGTTCGAGCATAAATGAGGCGATGTTCTGGTAAAAACATTAATAACTAAGGATACGTCATTCTTCGTATGCAACAGTACGGTGGAGCTACATGATTACCACCCGCAGGGAATGCTGCAGTTAACCAAATTAATGCGGCTGGTCTGCTAAGACGTAATTCCTGCCAAAGTCACTCTTGCCTCGCATTCAATACCTAAATTGCAACAGTGGCATATTATTGATGCGACTTGGTAGCCCAGCAGTATCATATATGTACAAAATGAATTTGGGACATGGGTATGGTGTTTAGGGACGATTGATGTGTTATCTGGCAGTACCAAGTGTTGAACTATGGGTGTCATATGTCTTGTCAATACTCTTCCGGGGCGAGTCACCCATTTTTAGTTGGCTTACTGGCCGACAATATTGCGTAGTGCGCCAAACAAACGCGCGGTTTAAATCTTTTACTGAAAAATATATCTTACATGTAAAATGAGCTAGGATGCGAGCAATGTTGGAGTGAGGGCAATGTTGTTTTACTGCGTTTCCTTTTAAGGGGCGAGAAATATTTCTCTCCAACCCGACCTTCTTCCAAAGATTACCTATAAAGGTTAGCTTGTCATATAAGCTACAAAGGCAATATTGTCCATGCAGATCATCATATAACGTGACCATCACTGCTGCCATTCACTCTTTCGTTAATGCAGATTCAATAAACAGACATGCTTATATGAACCTCAAAGTCAATATTGCATTACATTTCAAGAAGCCGTGAATTTGACAGTAGGATGGCCAAATATATTTTGGCAAAGTCAATGCACATTGATTGCGAAAGATAAAGCGACGGTTTTACAAATATGGCTAGTTGAGTTAATGGGATCTAATATTGAATACTTTCTACCGATAAGCATTTTATTGTTGTTGCAAAGCGATTATTGTTTAACCACAACACGTATTTTGCAATGCAATACGATGGAGAATGACTGTCTATGCTTCGGGTAAAAAGCGGTGGTGATTCATGGTCACTTTACTTGCACATGTGAAGGTATTTCCCACGTACATCACATCTATATAGATTTACATATCTAAAACGGAATCTTCCCTTTCTTAAATCGGTTCAAATTCTTGAATCAGCGGTTTTAACCCATTCTAAAATTAAAATTTATTTCTGCTGTTGAATTGCTCGTAACGACCCATAAATAGAGTGCAGCAAATAGGAATATATCTATAGTAGAGTGGTACAACTTTAGTTTAATGGCAATCAACAGCAACCCACCCATTAACAACTTTACACTTGCAATGTAATTTATCATCTCAATAATGTTAACAGCAGTGCAAAATATGGTGCGGTATGATGAGGTGTTAAATAAGTGATCCTCTGCAATGTGCTATTGCACAGTGCAATACAAACTTGCAATGGTGATAGTCACTATAAACCCTGTGTTCCACAATAATCTCACAGTCAACGCTTTTGCGGCTTTTTGGGAATATCACGCATCAAAGTGTTCAACGATAATACCGTTTCGCATATACACCTGTGTTGCATCGAAATCACCTAGGGTGTTATAACAACTACCAAAATGTGGCACATAGCATTGGTTGTCAACAAAGAAGCTCATTGCTGTTTCCTATAGTCAGATAATATTTAATGTGACTTCATTTAACCAATGACGCCTTTGTTTCTTGCTCAATTCGTCCCATATTCACCTTTAACAACCCGTTCGCAATATTGCATTAATGCAGGATTGGTACGACTAAATTCGACCACCTGTCATCGAACTGTAACTTGCTTTAAGCCGGAATTGAATCGATGGAACTGCATGCTTCAAAGGTAAAATTTCGCGCATTATGTTTAGCATGGATTCTAAATTGATAGGTCTTCGAAGCAGATTTTTGTAGAAATATGATTCGCACATTAAAAATGAGCATGCTATGTACATGGGATTGTGCAGTTTGGAAATCTATGAGCCTTTGGTTACTTTTGTGTTATTTAGGGTGTTCTTATACCATGTTACTAATATCGTTTGCATACATATAATTCCTTTGCCACATTAAGTCTCAAACTATGTATTCACTCAATATTGATTAGTTAATCTACCCGCAACTCATATGTTCAATATCAAAATAAACGCGTTTTGATGACAGTAACACAGAACGACACGTTTTCAACAGACATTGAGTTTTTTCATCTGCAGATAGAAGCACTTTGACAAGATTAGCAAGTTCTACGATGCGGTATGGTTTGCCACGATTATTGCGTGATGGAAACAAATGGCTTTCACCGCCTAATTATGTTTGCATGGCTGATGGGTCATTCCATTTTTAGACCCAGTTTAGTGAATGTAATTGTGGGTGATGTAATCGGTAGAGGTGGTATATTCCCATCCCAGGATTCATCAGGAGGGAACGCTTAATGATGTATTTGTAACCTGCAAAACATGTCTTATTGCCAATGCTCTGACAGTTTCCACAAACAAGTATCCATGTCTATCGACGCGCCACAAAAAACTTACAAAGTACCTGGATGAATAAGAATGCAAATATTCAGTGTTTGATGCTGATAAAATTCCACATATCACAGTGACATCTGTCAGATATCACAGACGGTAGCATGTCAGTTCATCTGCTGTTTATGATTTGGGTTCATTATTACAATAGCAACAAAGGAGGATTCGTAACATCCTTGTATACTCATATTTATTAAGCGACTAACTTCTATCTCTTCCTTTCCGATAATCATGCCATGCTTGTGACGATACCGTTAGAATGTTATTTAGAGATTTATTGCATTTATATCGTGGTATAGAAGCTTGGCATAGATGCTGTGCAGTGTATCAGGACGGATGCTGTATCTAGAATTAAACGTGTGTCCCCCGCTTCTGTATGCCTTCAAATGGGTTTTATACAGAAAACTGATACAACTGCCGATATGTACATCATACTGTAATCTTTTATTAGCTCATTGGTAACCATGTTGTCAACAGCAGAACGGTTGAATTGACATTTGCTCTTCATGTTTGCTGCAGAGTAGCGGATGTATGTAATAATATAGATGATGTAATAATATAGATGAAACATTCGTGAGAATAATGACCAGAAGCATCCCCTGTTCAAATGAACAACAGACATCAACTGGAACAAAATATGGCTGTTTTGTTATGAAACATTATTATTTTTGCAGTTTCTTTCATTTTGGCAGCACACCTGTACAGAGTACGATTAACACACATATTGTGCTCTATACTGATTAGTGAGTTTGACACCGGTGCAGAGTGCAAATCTATAATAACGATTTACGTGTAACGAGAAAATTGAGCGGTTCCAACCCTTTTGTCAGCCACAAAGGCTTTCAAGCCCACATTAAGGATCACACAGTTCACACATAATAACAAAAGTTCACGTTTTGTGCTTTACTATCCAGCGAGTGGTACGTTACCTGAGTTGGTAGAAATTATAACGCTTGTCAGAACTGGTGATAATGATCTTCAATAATGCCTAAAACATATTTCATCTAGACCATGGTCTTTTGGAACAAAAGAGGTAAATGCGCAATCGTTTAAGCAGATATTATAAGCAAAAGTGAGTGCACACATTAATCAGAATATCAACCTAATCATCGAATAAAGAAGTGAAATTTACTTAACTCAGCAATTACAAGACAAATAGGGTGGATTATATCATGACAGCCAAACACCTTTTTATGTACATTTGGACACCGTGTCTTCAGAGGATGTAACAAAGGTGCATTTACCTTTTCCTGCTCCTATTTCTACACCTCTCATGACTTGCTCATCCGTCTTTGTGATGAAATCAAATGTTTTTTCCAGGCATTTCAATCATCCCCATAGATTAACGCGACATAAAACTGCTTTGTATATATTTTTGCAATAAACTACATCATTACTAATCTGGCAAGTAACAACCACAAAGTATATGGGTGAGCAGATAGATTTAAAAGTTGAAAGGGTTTCGGTAAAATGTTATATTAAAAGTATTGTTCGTTAAATAAGCAATTAAATTTATACGTTTACAAAGTATGATCAGTGTAGTCATTCAAATGTATCGTAATGTGCGGCAATTTTAAACGCACACCTGGTGTTCAAGTTATTCGTGCCATTTTTCTATAATTTTACTCGATTAGAAACAAAACCTTAAAATATGTGAATGCTTCAATTGATCTAGTTTTAATATCCTTGATTATTAACCTATTATATCTATAAAGTGATAAGAATTGATTTATGGATTGCAAGTAAATTAATTAAATATGAAACATTAGCCTTCTGGTTAGATTAAAGATGATTTTAATTTCTTCTTGTACAATAACAGTCGCTTTGACACCTGCGGGAGAGGGGCATCGACTTTCAGGATGTTATATAAACATAAGTTGCGCTTTTTGCTTTTAGATGAGACAGCTCAGGTGGCCACGATTCTAGCAATGCTCGCACTATGATCCCTCACAAATATCCGTCTGTGATCTTATTCCCATGATGGAGCGCACCACTGCATATTCTGTTTCTTTGAAATCAACAAAAGCGATTTGGCGTATGATATGCAGTAGCTGGCTGGCTACCTAACGTGTTTGTCCATCAAACACGTTTTCGAAGCATTCCTAAAGATGGCGAGACACAAATGGTGAGAGACACGCATATCAAGATGAAGGCGTCAATAAATAGTTGGTCATACAATTGTATCAAGTTTGTTGTAAAATCACGTTAATCTGCGTCCTCTTGCAAAACATACACACCGTGGTTCAATAGAGATTTACGGAAACAGCGGAAGTGGCGTTGAATAACTATTTATCACACAAAAATACTTTATGTTATAATCTGCTGCATATACAAACACAAGTTGATTATATAGCAAGGGGTATAAAACCTATCGTACTTAGCGGGTGGTAATACAAAACGTCCCCTGATCATTTGCATGTGTTCACAATCGTCCGTTGAACCTCAAATAACTATTCGATGTGGGGTGGGCATTCCTGAATATTTTACAGATTAAGCCACTTTTCTCTACCTTTGTTCGATTTTTGTGTGCTTGTTATGGCCTGGCTGACTTACGGGGCTAAGATGCCACATGACATAAGCAACGCTTATGTGATTAATGAAGAGTGACAGCTCTTTCCAAACAGACGAAAACTACTTCAAGTAGAATTTCCTCTTTGTTCGCTTTTCGTTCCCTATCATGTTTCAATATTCATGAAGTAACAGGAATACACTAAATAGTGATGGTGTAGGTTCCATATTTGACAACGGCTATACATTGTGACACACACCAATATAAAACTTGTGGAACAGACGGACAACAGGGTATTTTCGTTAAAATATTGTATGCCGAGAGTTGTCAGTACATATAACGCAGTTGTTTAATATAATGGTGTTACATTGATATATTGCTCGGGGTTCATCATGATTTGGAAGTTTGTTGGATGCTTCCCCTGCATTTGATCGCGTCGTGTAAATGATGTTTGATTACATGGATAAAAGGGTTTTGTCCTTCGTAGGTACATACCTTATTAATACCCAGACAGGACGTACCTTTAAGGTTAGATGGAACGCTTGCAGCACAAATGCACGAAACGCAGCAAACAATGCGCCGTGCTTACACTGAAATAAATTTGTGTGCATATTGATTAATTACTCAGACGTATTCAAGCAACTATGGTTGAATATCATATAGGTCTTAACTATTTGGGTGTTTTAACATATGCTGAAGACGTGTATTTCATTGCGTCTTCCAGCTACTCAGATAATGATCCGAATATGCAAGGAATTTTAGATGAATACGCTTGAATAGTTTTAATGTTTCATTAGGTCATGTCGCGCATATTAAAACCATGAAACCCATTGTTGTTATAGGCATCACAACCTTATTTTTACAACGGGCTCGGAATGGATGTCCAACGCAGAGTAATCGAACTCTCTGATAAGATTTGTTTTTTACTTTAACAAGACCATAGCATCGTATTATTTACGGCCGTTGGTAACTTTTATAAACGTATAGGATTATATAAAGCACAACGTTCGACATGGCAAGAGCGTCCCTTAGTGCTCACACTCTCAATCTAGAAAATGTTCCCAAAGTTAAAACTCCTAATGATTGTTAATTTATATCAAGAAAAGCTTAAATAATCTATATCTATATTGGGTGTAATTTCGACCGACAATTCTAATGTAACCTCAACATTGTCATTATTCTGTTAAATGTCGCCAGAGCATAGAATGATTCATGTGACTCTTAGTTCAGCGCGGAATAAGAAATACGTGCCCTGAAGATAACTTTGTCGATAGTACTTTAACAGCGCTTGACAACTCGGTGTAAATGTCACCGTAGTTGTCACGACGAGCAGAATACGTGGCGAAGACGACAACGAGCATACCTTAATATGACAATGCTTGCAGCCTGCCAAAATGAATTATTCGCAAATCAGGGGAAATATACAATAATCACATGTTCTCTACTAATCGTGTTTGTTACGTAACCGTCTTAACACAGTATCAGAGTGAAGAGCATATTGGGCCATTACGAAACCGATGAGGGAGCACTTAACAAGATCGATCGACATCATTACTTACCTTTGAAAAAGACACCATATAGTACTTCCACGTTAACCGTCTCACTATACCGCTCATTTGTTTACCGACACCGTCATAACAATAGATCTATGGATTGACGCTGCTTTCATTGCATTTTTATAGCGGCAACCGAGCGATATTATCGTGATAAAGCTTGCTCATTATCTCATATCGCTGGTTAGCCGTGTGATAAGTGAGACCGTGTCTGAATATAATCTACCCATCTTGTCGATTTAAGGAAGCACCTCAGTGAGCAGCGCAGCTTTCACATGACTAGACTATGGAGGCGCCTAATATTAAGCACATCTCGCTAGCGTTATTAAAGGGGTTTCTCTAAAAAGCTTTGCTTGCTTAACGTTAATTTGGTAGCGTGTACCCCATCTTCCCGGTTTGTCGCTGAGACATCGTTGCATCTACAAAACCAGACTATACCGCTGGGTCCAAGGGACAACAAACTCGGCAATAATCAAGTACAAAAACACTTACAAAGCTATACCCTTAGAAATACTGAATAAGAGGCATTGAAAGGGAGTTTCGAAGTCCAAAATTACATGCAGCAGATAAAAATGTACACAGCAGATAAACGTATACTACCACACACACAACATCAATGAAACACGACCAACCCTAGGATTGTAGTTGCTTAGGCAGCCTCCCTGAAAAGTTTCCTTCGGTGCTAGTGACGCTTTTATCTCACTTTCATCCGACAGAGGAACTTAATGCTGGTTGCTTTGAAGCGATTCAATCATAAATAGAAAAAAACTCCACCTGAGATGAACCGATCTCATCAGACCCTTGGCCATAAAATTTGGCACAAAATGAATTCAGCATCAGCACCCTAGTGACACAAACACAACCCTTAGTTGGCCAAATACACAAACATGCTTAATTATATACACAGGTTGCATACTGCTAAAGCAACAATATAAGTAAATGTATAATTACAAGTTTGTGAGCTCCATCACCTTCGTACAGTAATTTATTGACTTGACAAGAGTGCATAAGTAAGTAAGTGTCATTTACGCTATGTGGACTTAAACTTTCCCTCATTTATTAAATTTCGTAGAATGTTCTTCAAAGATGGCATTGAAGTTATTTCAATGGGAAAGGCAGTAAAATAGTCTAAAATAGCGTTGAATAAACAGGCACCAACATAATGAATGCTTCTCAGGTGGATATTTGTTCTACACCTAGGGGTAAATAGATTAGCCTATTTCGTATTAAATAACCATGGTCATTTCTATATTTTATAAACATATCATTAAATACTTCTGCTAAGAAGCCACAATCATATTTGTTCATGAATATTGCCACACAATATAGGTGAAGCTGATATATGTTCAGAATGTTTAGTTAGATAATGTTTTTGTATGATCTCTATATCCTGAATGACTAATTATTCGTATGATGTGTTTTTGTACGATAAGCAATTTATTCAAATGTATGTTTGCAGCATTTGCCGATATCATATTACAATATATTAAATCCGGATATATAAATGTGTAATACATAGCTATCTATTTACTTTATATTTAATGTTATTTATGTTGCCATTTCTCTTGGCAATTGTTTATGCTATATGCTGAACATGATGCTTCCACTGTCATTGTTTTTTCGATGATAACCCCTAAAAACAAATTCTATGAAAACGCTATTGATGGATAGCCTTAAACTGGTGTGATTATAAGCCTTTTGTATGTTTCAAATTTTGATTAATAATAAGCCTTTTCTGCAAGTCGAAGAGTATTTCTTAATATAGTTATGTATTGTTTGCATGATGAATGAGTTTGAGGGGCAATTGAGGGTTTGTTTAAGTACGATTAATGGAATGTCCAATGGAGTGCTTTATTAAACGGAGATTATCTTGATTGCCTGGAAAACCATTCACACAACGAAATACATTTCCATCAGAGTAACAATAGCCATTCTGTATTAATCACGCTATACATACATACATACATACATACATACATACATACATACATACATACATACATACATACATACATACATACATACATACATACATACATACATACATACATACATACATACATACATACATACATACATACATACATACATACATACATACATACATACATACATACATACATACGTACGTACATACATACATACATACATACATACATACATACATACGTACATACGTACATACATACATACATACATACACGCATGCATACATACATACATACATACATACATACATACATACATACATACATACATACATACATACATACACATACATACATACATACATACATACATACATACATACATACATACATACATACATACATACATACATACATACATACATACATACATACATACATACATACATACATACACATACATACATACATACATGCATACATACATACATACATACATACATACATACATACATACATACATACATACATACATACATACATACATACATACATACATACATACATACATACATACATACATACATACATACATACATACATACATACATACATACATACATACATACATACATACATACATACATACATACATACATACATACATACATACATACATACATACATACATACATACATACATACATACATACATACATACATACATACATACATACATACATACATACATATATTTGGTGTTATTGTAATCTCAGGCGGCGATGCTGATTTTCAACAGGAAGCGGGGGCATGTTTTACAAAACGCAAACGCAATACACGACGCGGAACGTATAGATTAAAGCTGTGGTGAATCATAATGGCGACAACATGTTTGCAACCACCATCATCTCTGCAAAGCAAGACGAGAAAATAAATAACAAACTTTTTACCTCTTTTCCACAAGACCACATAAAGCAAAACAAAAAAAACTTAATACTGTACCAGAAAGTCTTCATGGATATTGATACATATTTATAAGATGTTTGACATCTCTGTATTCATCTTTCTTAAGTTAAATATTAAAATTATATAAGTTAAAACTTACCCTGTGTACTTACATCCAGCAGACTCTATGGTACCAGATGGGTAGAGGAGAAGCCATACATAGAATGGTTGCTCGGACTGGAACTGCTCCCTAACACATTTCCCTCTCAGATTAAACCTTTAATGATTCAGGGATTTGTATTCAACTGCATGAATGTGTCTGTTGAGAAACAGCTGATATCCCCTTTCGCTTTCAAATGATGCCACCCTGCTATGACTCCATTTGCATTTGGTCATCAAATAGATAAGACAGTAAGCCTCAGTATGCTCAGGTGCATTTGCCATGCAGAAAGTTTGTTTGGATCTTGGAAATTGACTTGCTGACCCTATATGCTAATAGTTCTTCGTTCATCGTAAATATTCTCTCCATATTCATCCCGACAAAGTCCACATTATTTACGGTGCCGCATTTCTTAGTAATTATACTACCTCAGTTTTCTTATAACTCGAGCAAGGGATTCGCCTATCCTTGAGGAAAGTTTTCAGCTGGGGTACTTTCCACATTTTGTTTCATTAAAGGATTCATCGATAGCACTAATTTCTCTGTAATCTCCATTTTTGCATGCTGTGTACCAACCTGAAAATGAATACGAATACTTTGCATATAACTATAATATTATACGCGAATCAATAATTGCTGATCTAAGGTGAATATTTATTATGAGGTGGTCTATTATATGTGTCATCAATCCCATGTCGGGTAGCAAATGTATGTAATAGCAATTTGACTTCAGTATCATCTTCGCAGTATCATCAAGGTCGGGTATTCACAGAATATAGCACCATGTCAAAGAAATGGCAATGCAGTGTTTAAAGCACCCTAAAGGATGTCGTAAGTACGCACCATAAATAATTTACCTCAGTATAATCCAACGTTGTGTGGTGGAACCGGAAGCAATCAAATATGACTACAAAGATATTTCTGTTCCACTATCTTTCAATTACAGACAATTTGTTTGTGTTAGGGCCTCAAATCTATCAAATCGGTTTCAGTTAAACATGCCACTCCCCATGCAACATTACAGCTTCATTTTGTTATCAATGCAGTCAATCAACTCCATTCCGATCATAACGGTTTTACATCATCTCACGAAAGGGAATTACAACATAGCAAAATGTCGTCCTTTCGACTTTTAGCAATAATGCTCTAAGCTAAGGAAGACAACTCATTCTGAGGCATTAGATAATTTCTTTTTATATATTTAATTGCCGACATGCAAAAGGCTTTATGTTTATAAATGGAACACGTGTGATACATATAAGATCCACGGAAACAATGTTTTAATGTGGTAACCCCATAACAAGGTACCATTCATATATTTTTGAGTAATTCATGTATGAGCTTATTGATCCGATTAGGTTTTTTGATCCTAGGTTTATTTTCAGTAAGAATGCCCAAACAATTTAAACAGTTGGTTGCCGAGTTTTATGATTAAATTGGACCGGTTTTTATTTGATAGTTTTAGAATAGCGCGTATTTAGCTCTGATACAATTAAGGGATAATTTTTGTTGTTGTATAAGGCCGGTCATACAGTTTAAGCTATTTCATGGTTCATTTTGGCTTGCAATCGATTAGATAGTGAGAAATGTAAATTGTTAGAATGTTGTAATGTTGTGGATCGTCTTCAGAAATAATAACAAATAGGGTGTAGAGTCTTGAGGAACTAGTTATTAGGGGCTGGTAGTCTGAGATAATATATTCCGTGTGATGCATTGTTTTCTTTCGGTCAGATGATTGGTCATAAATTAAAGTCCATTTACTCTTCCTCCATAATGATGTATTTATGGATTATTTTGTTATGGTCAGTAGTGCCAAAAGCTTTTGACAAATCCAAATATACATTAAAGGGTGTGAATACATATATTGGTTATTATGTCTACTAAAGCAACGGCACATTCTGGTAAATGTTGAGCTCTAAAGCCATATTGGCAGTCATGATTATTATTAATCATTAATTTGTTCAAACAAAACTTTTAAAATATTTTAGATATAGATGGAAGCAATAAGATTTGTCAATACATTCGCACCTTTTGTGCGAAATAGAAATGGTTCCTGGTAATATCTTTTGTCTGGAGGTTTGTAAGGGAGTCTTTACGGAAGTTTTTCAGGTGTGACTTTTTTAAAGGCTTTTATGGTTGCCTCCAAGCCCTCTTGATTTGGGTTTGTTTTAAGGTAGGTTACATCCAATGTGGCCAGCAATATGGCACCCGCCGGGAGCGAGTAAATTTGCTTAGGTTGACAGAGGGTGTCCGTTATGTCCCTGATGTGGGTAATCAAGGGGTTGGTTAGGTGATCTATGAATCAGGAGATTCGCTCTGTAAGACTTGTTAGCTGAAATGAGGGCACGTCAGGGAAGGGGTTTGGTGCCTGAGTGGATTTTAGGTAAGCGGAGAGAATTGTATTGTTTTAGGCAGGTATCCAATTACTGCCCGGCTGCATGGTCTTCTGAACATAATTTACCGATGGAATCATAATGAGTTGCGCGCTACGTACATATAAATTTTCGGTATTTCATTCGTCAACTCATGTAATCGTGTGTGGGGATTAAAGGATAATTAAAGTTAAGTATAAAGCTATATTGACGCATGCATATATATATATATATATATATATATATATATATATATATATATATATATATATAGATAGATATATATATATATATAGATAGAGAGATATAGATATATATAGATATCTATATATATATAGATATATATCTATATGTGTCCCTATATTAATATGAATATCTAATATGAAGATCTATATCTTTATATATATCTGTATATATATATATCTATCTCTCTCTATATATATATATATATCTCTCTATGTTTATGTCTATATATATCTCTGTAATTATAAATATATCTCTAAATATATATAAATCTACCCCATATAAATATATTTATGAATATATAAATCTCTCTCTATATATAATCTCTCTATCTATATATATATCTATATATCTATCTATCTCTATCTCTCTATCTCTCTATATATATATATATATATATCTATATATATATATTATTTTTCATGTTAAGCGGATAAAGGTGCGACACGTCTAGGTAAACCAGATGTCTGTGTAGGATGCCTCAAGGACGAATGAATCTTATGCGAGCCGCTAATCTGGTAAACACGATTCTCTTGTTAGGAGTGAGTGTGCGTTACTGTATGTGTGTGCGCGTGTGTATGTGTGCATACCACAACGACAACACAGTCTTGCAGTGCTAAAAGAAAGTAATTCCGCTAAGATCTATGATCCTATATACATGCAAACATACATACATTCATACCTGCAGTCATGCATACATGCATACATACATATATACATATATGTTTATATATATTTATATATATATATATATACATGATATATATATGAATATATATATATATATATATATATATATATATATATATATATATATATATATATATGGATATATATATATGGATATATATCTATATATATATATGGATATATATATATATATATGGATATCTCTCTATATATATATCCTCTCTATCTCTATATATATATATCTATATAGATCTATATATATCTATATATATATATATATATATATATATATATATATATATATATATATATATATATATATATATAAGTAACATAACTATTCGTGAGGCTTTGTTATGCCCAAACTCTATGATCAGTAAACAATGTGATATATTGTCTGATTATTTGATGAAATAAATTATATTAAGCGGATAGAGGTGTCACACGTCTAGGTAAACCAGATTGCTGTTTAACATGCCTCAAGGATAAATGAGGCTTATGAGCCGATATTCACAAAAAAACACAAATGTATAGTCATGAGTGAGTGTCTTTGTGTGTGTGTTAGTGTATGTGTGTGTATTGTGTGTGCATGCTTATGTGCACACTTGTGTGTGTATGTGGATGTGTGTGCTTGTGACTGAGATCTATGATCGTTTATACATACATACATACATACATACATACATACATACATACATACATACATACATACATACATACATACATACATACATACCTACATACACATACATACATACATACATCTATACATGCATACAAGCATACATACATACATACATATATACATACATACATACATATATACATACATACACATATACATGCATACAACATACATACATACATACATACATACATACATACACATACATACATACATACATACATACATACATACATACATACATACATACATACATACATACATACATACATTGATGACTGTTTAGCTAATACGATAATAACAACCCTGAACTTGTGATCATGTTGATGTAGCTCAGGATATCTTGTGGTGTCAGGTTGGACAGGAAGCAATAATGTGCCGAACGCTTCTAACACGGAATCTAATAACAACCAAGATTCGCCCACATCCTCTATTCTCATAGAGGATGTGGTGTAGCGGTCAAGAAGTACCAGCTCCTGTTTTGCTACAGTGTGTTTGAGGGGTTCATCAGTACAATATGCCATTGAAGTACTAGCTATAACACGAGATTTTGTCAAAACATTCGGTGAGGCAGTATAAATCCCTCTATGCTGCTTTTAGTGCTTTTGTGTGCGATGGGATCAGCCCTTCCAGAAATTTGTTGATACAATTATCATACAGGAATCATTTGTGACACAAGAATCAACATAAAGTCGTTATTTGTAATCGCCACGTAAATATGGTAAATAATAGTGCAAACAGATGCATAAGGTGAACAAATATAATTTGACTGGTCAGCAAATGCAATGTTGGTTATCAAACGAATTGGACAATAATGCCTCTTTTATTCTGCATGATAATATTGAATTACGACGTAGATCATTGTTGTTCTATGAATTGAAATGACTATGTACTAATGTCCCTTATGTGAACGTCGACGGTCCATTGTAACATTAATGACACCACGGCTTATCCCATTGATGAATAACTGAGTAAGCCATTAGTTCCACAAACCTGGCTTGATCCCCACGAGGCACGTTACGATATTCATGGCAACTGCTTAATTGACAGAACAGCTGGCAGGATGCTATCTGGCTTTTCTGGTGCAATAAAAGAATGACCGATATTTGAGTACAATTGAGTGCGCATGAATAAGCCGGAATTGTGGAGTGCTTGGCGTGATAAAAAAAGCTTATGTTGTTATGTGAGGATAAATCCTAAAAGGCAGTATAAACGTACCACTGATAATGATATACATATCAGCTTGGCTGCATAGTCAAACGTTTGAAATGGTCTTAATCCCTCTATGACTCAGAAATAACCTATTTGGTGTAATATGTGTTTTAAAATGTAGTATATGTCGGATTAAAAGGACATCTTCCCTGTGGTTAGGTACATTCTCTAATTCTACATAGTAAATCTGTGTATTACAAGTGGAAGTTTATTATTGGCTGCTGTGCAACGGGTTTTTGTGTGCAATTTTGTCCTTCGGTGTATCGACCACATTTTGTTTTACCTGATCGATATAAATGTAGACATAGCTTTAGAACATGGAGAGCAACGCAATTATTTATCCAAACAGAATGATAATGTAGTACTTGAATAAATCGGAAAACCGGAAATTGCATTGTTCTTGGTCGAAAAATTCCTTGCAAAATGCATGTTTGGCCATTTATGCAAGCTTAAACCAAACGTTATGATTGGGTGCTTATGGACGTCGGCAGACCATTACATGCTGCACACGCACTCATATACACACACAAACAGGTATAACCAATGTCTGTAAAGTTGAATAACGTAGTCATGAAGTCATATCCATTATGTTAATGCGCATATTAGGCATCCTCTGTACAAATTTTAAAATTCATCAATGTGTACGTAAATACCAAATAAGATATCAAATTACAGCAATGGAAACTGCTAACTTTGTTTTCGTCCAATCAAGTAATATCCGTCTTATGAAAAATTTATCTCGAAGATAATTGACACTAGTAACACGCGAGCCACCGTCGGTGAGTCATGGAACGACGCATCCACGCTGATGTAGCCTGAGCATTTGAACTGTTTCAGATTTCGTGTCATTTCCCGTTCCTAATTGACTGCCTAGATAAATATGCTAAATGCCAAAGCAAGACCTGCAAAAGTACAACTTCAGCCAAAAATTGAAACTTCATGATCTCCTTGATGATAAACGACATTTTCTCCATCCATTCTACGTCCCCCGGGGCATTAGAACAGCCACAAGATAACTCTAGGTAACTTTTGTTGGCAATGTCAACGTAGTTCTCTATATCACCTGCATAGTAAGTACCCCCAGGCATTTCAATAGTGCTTCAAGCTCTTCCTAATTTAATTCATTTCTCAAGCAAAGACGCCAAACGGTTTCGTAGCCATCGCAAATGCAATAATTGACATCACAACATTCTCAACAACATTGTTGGCATTAAACTGTGGACAGAATATATGTGTTTTTCTGCTTGCTTTACGAGATAAAGATGTACTTATATCTCATATGCGAGCAAATACGTCCCAGTCCCGCTTAAATGGCAACACGACTTATCCCATGGATACATTTACAATAAATTTGCCATGGATAGCAACAGTGCCACAATGCTGGCTTGCTCCCCACGAGGCTCGTTACGGTTACTATGGCGACTGCTTTCTTGACAGAATAATTGCCTGTCTTACCATGAGGTTATCCTGCTTGATTTGTGCCATGAAGGAATAACCAATAAGAGAGTTTTGCATGAAAAAGCCGTGTCTGTAGGCAAATTGCTGGGTCCGGTAAGATATGTACATGCTGATATGTTAGACTAATTCCTCCAGACTAACACAAATGTGCTATTTTTGTTGAGATACATTGCAGCTATGTTACAACGTCATGTGTTTGTAATCAACAGCATGGTCGAAATTCTTTATGAATTATATATGACCAATTAAGTGTATCATGTGCTGTTTTAAAATAGAATAACTCTTCCAAGGGTTTGATTCTCAGGCTGCACAAGGTGATCTTGTATTAAGGAAATTAGTTTTGACAGCATGTGGCCTATAAGCGAATTCTCCATGGACAAAGCTCTTGTCCATTTCACCTCAAGTGGTTGTCAATGCTTCAAGTAATCATTTTATCAATTGCTGGTTTGATCAAGTTCTGCCAAGCGTCAACGTTGCATTGGCTTCAATTTGTCTATTAAATTGATTACATATCATAATACTGGCAGCCCGAATTACCACCTTACTTTTCTATTGCGTTACTTTTGAATTCATAATTTGTTTCAAATCAATTTTATAGTAGCATGTATATCGCTTGCATAGGTTTTGTTTTTAATAGTATCAAATCCAGCTCTGTTGAGCTTAAATGACTACTACTTAAGCCTGTTAAGATCACTCTTGATTTCCAGGCTGTGCTTATATTACAGAAACGGGGCCTCATTTGCAAATGCGAATGGGAAATACGCGGCGTGGGACATTTCTCCAAATACAAAACGTGTATGGCGGAAAATGAAACAATTGCAAGATAAAATCCATACAATCCAAAGCAAAGTGAACCGGACAGGTAAAGAAACAGCAATGACACATTTGTCTTGTACGAGCCACATGGTGTGTCGGTGCCTTGTTGCTATGCAACGACAACCTGCTCACTATGTTGCCATGCCGTTAACAAGGGTTTGTCTGTTTTCAAATTGTTAGTTCCAGCCAAGGTGATGATTCATTATCTTCACGTATTACGTAACTGGATTCTTGCATCAGGCCACCACTGGGGATCTGATTACAAGAATCATTAGATATATAAGTAATTAAATTAGGGACGCACAATTCGGTGTCGAGGACTGCAGTTGTTCTTGTAAATAGTAACACCGTCCAAAATAGGTTGCATTTAAATTATTGTTTTCAAACTGTGCTGCAGATGACTGGAATGTAATGATCAAATCTTGCACATACTCTCATAAGACGCACTGTGTTTGTGGAGTTGGTAAAATGTCATGTAGTTTTCCACGCATAAGGATAGTTAAAAGTATTCATGCTGCGGAAATATAATTTGTAAATAGATTATTGTAATATACCTCACACGTGTGCAAAGATTACAATGCAGCCACCAAATAAGGGGGTAAATAGAACCATTGCTAAGTGACAACATTCGGCAGCGATTGCTGCATGATGGTGTCTGGCATGCAGCACAAAGTTATGATTCGAATCCAAGAAATCTGGTGTTTATTGACTTAGCTGTAAAACAGATATGTTCTTATCTATAACCTTTCTAATTATTACTATGATATCTGTCGTTTTAGTGGCGGTGTATGCATTTCTGAATGATGCATAATCGTTTGTGTGTATAGTAATATTGTGATTAGTGTATTAACGTATGAAATGCAGAATTTGCCAAAGAATGCTGGTCCCAATGCAATTGTGTAGGCTAACTTCCAGTAAGAATAAATGCGCGCAGATGGTTTATGTACACTGTTTGTCTCATGAGAGTCAAAAACAACTAGAATAAGTCCCATTGACCCAAAATATGTTTAGCTGATGTATGCTATTGAATTACTATCGGTAATTGATTTATTGGCTACGTAGCAGCAATCCGTATCGGAATCTAATGTCATCAGTATTTTATGATTTTTATTATATTGATTCGAAACAGCAAGGTACTATGTTTAGGGTGCCTTGTGAAAATCACTCTAAAGATAAAGGGGATCGTAGCATGAATTTAGATATTTGGCACTTGAATTATCATTGCTGAGCACTTTGCGAGCCATTCTAGTCAGCATAATCGTGGTACTTAACGCTGGCTTCCCATGGGAGAAATAGCTTTGGCAATATTCCCCATAATTTTCGAAGGACTCTCACGGTCAATGAAACTTTGATATCCGAAGTATATTGTATGGTCTATATTTGTGTTCATTAATATATGTTGAAGATTAATAAAGTCATTAAATAAATGTTTGTATTCACTCTGCTTAGACTAGGCCGTAGAATTAGGATATCTAATAAACACTCCCAGCAATAAGACACTATCCGTCATTTCCACGGCCACTAATTGAAGTTTATAACCCCACACACTTAAAAGTTACTAATATTACTTGCACTGAATAACTGTGCGTGTACCAAGATTTCGGGAGGATTTTTCAATGCTTGCATTTGGAATGCGATAACATTCACGAAGAATGATTCGTTTTCACTGAACGCAACCTCCAAGATAACTCATTTTATATTGAAATGCCGAATCTCTTTTCACATATATACCAACTACATAAAAAGACATAAGTGAAACTAAAAGGACAAAAATAAAGAAAAATAGAAAACAGCCTTAGACAGAAAGACATGAAATTTCCGCAATATGCATCGCACAGAAAACAACTAGTATTTCACCGAAGAGCAACATAAGCATATTTAGTACAGACGGTCCAAGTTAAAAAAAACAAAAGCACTCATTAATTTTTCGCTGATCGAGAGAGAAATTATTTCACCGCACGCCAAATTGGTAGATATCCCAGTCAATGCAACAAACAACAGCATCTCATTATTTTTCTAGAGTGGGACTGTACTTTAATGATACGAAATAATAAGAATGTTTGATTGAGCCGTAGTACATATCTTAACAAGCTGCAAAGAAATTACTTCCATCGCATGAACAACAACTAGTGCCTTGCCAAAGAGTGCATAAAAACATATTTGGCTAGGATAGCCCAATTATAAAACTTATGCGCAACTTCGTTTGTTGCTTGTCGGGCGAAAATAACAACTGCGTACATCAAAGTGGAAGATGGTTCTGCACCTCCTGCGAGCATAGCGCCTTGTTAATAAATGAGCCCATTGTACCACATAGCGTAAGACACTTGTTACGTCACGTAAACCTAAATCACACAATGCACTAAAACATACTCATCATGATACTGTACGATGATGGCGCAGTGGTTAACAATTGGGTAGCAAACGCCATGAATAAATCATTTCAATCAAATTAACGCTCTATACCGATTTGAGGATATTTTGCTCATTAATCTACGCGATATTTTGTATGAATTCTTTTTCTTTGCCAAGCGCGATAAAATACGCCGACATGTATTATTTCGGTAGTTAGCGATAGTTTACGTCAAATTAGTTCTGAGTAAATGAATGGAATCTGGTTATTAAAACATAAAATTTGTCGCACTGTTATGCAAGCTTGTGATCGATATGGTGTGTCGCATGCTTGTAATGGATCATGTCTGCTGACATTAATGTACTATTAACAAACATTGTAACATATATGCCTGCTTATATATTGTACAGCTGGTGGCTTAAAAACAGCTTTGGGAATATTCCGGCGATCGGATCTTATTTAATGTGACTTAATTTAGCCCATGGCGGCTCTGTCTATACTTACTTTCGACTAAACCATTGCAACTCACTTGATATAGCGTATATATATATACTCGATTAGTATGACTCAACTCGACAACCGGCACAGTTATTCTACAGTTTACTTTTATCTGACATTATCTGAGTTATCCAGTAGCTCCTTCACAGGTAACATGAGACACGACTGGCGGATTATTGATGTATAAGCGTTATCAAATGATGTCTGATCTATGACAACATCCATGAGTAGTGATCAATATCATCCAATAAACTAGTAATTTACGTGACTAGAATTGCTTGCCACCCAAAGACGCGGGTGTAATCTGTCTCAAGTTAGTATATGGTCTCCAGTTTCAGTTTAAATTAGTCATACATTTCAACTGAATTAAAGTAACCCAATAAGACAGAGCAGGTCATTTCACCCCAGAATACCTGGGTCATTTGTGGACCATATTATTTGAGTTCATATTGAAGCTCATTAGTTTCATGTCATTCATAACTTATTGAAGTACATGCTTAAAGCTCATAAAACGATTTTTTAATGAAGCGCATCTTGTATGCGATCTTGTCAGCGCGGAAAGTGCAACCCAAAATATAACATATCACATGAGTAAAGTGTGGAAGAAGAGGGCACTCACTAAAAGCGATTGGAATTTGTGACATCATGATTGTGATTTATAACATAGTAATGAAGATGTTTTGGGCAGTATATCCTGTATGAAACGCCCTCACTAAAATCGATTTATAATTGTATTTTTATTAAAATTTTCGTCATCCGCAGTTGATTCTCCGAAATATATCGAAAGCCAGTAAACTTCATACATTTGTTAAACCACTCAACAGATCAGTGATATTATTGGCGTTTCTCAGAAGTGTATAAGCCATTGTGACTGCCCTTAATAACAAGAGCTGATCTATGGCTAAATATGCAGTCGTGCGCATATGAAAGCAACTTGACTTGCTTGTAAGGGGAGGCGGTCGGAGCTGGAACGAATCTGGCGCGATGTCAAAACAAACGAGCGACTCTTTCACTTCATTACCATTCCCACTACGCCAGAGCGCTTCCATTTCAAAACCCAAAACGACGAATCATCCCGACCCAATGTTCTCGATTTCATTTGCCAGGGTGATTAAGTACAATATTACCATTCATTTAAAATAGAACAAGGGCAAATCTCCTCTGCGATCATTCCGTCGGATATTTGCTTTCAGATGCCTATACGAACCGTTTAGCTTTGCCAGGATAAACCATGAACAGATTAATTTATTTGACGTTGTTTGATTGATGGATAGTATGTGCTTATATCGATAAGTTAATGCTACTGCACGCTCGTGCAACAGCACCCACAAAACACACCGACAACTTGCTGTCGTTGGATTGCGTTGTTGCTGCTAACACTTGACTAACTAACAGTCTGCTTGGTGGTTATGGTGGTGGTGGTTGTGGCGGTGGTGATGATGGTGATGGTGGTAGTGGTGGAATTGGTGGTGGTAATGGTGGTGGTATTGGTGGTGGTTGTGGTGGTTGTGGTGGTGGTGGTGGTGGTGGTGGTGGTATTATGGGACTAGTGTATTTTGCAGAACATAACAATTAGCCAATGGCTACTCGTCTCCATGTCATAATCAATCCTACTTAGAGTCTGTCACATAACCACTGACGTCCATATATATCATTGCTTAATATGTCTCGATGCCCCTGGGACTGTCTGCACGAATGGGGAGGTCAGAGTCACCCAAATCGAACATAAAGCATGTGTTATAGCGATCATGTGCAATTTTGAGGTTGTAAAGCTGCTATTGCATCAGGCAAACGTTATGATATTCAATAATCATTTGAATACAATTGTTTAGATAATCTAAAAACCAGACCAGCAGATCTATATGAATAGCTGGCAAATGTCAGATAGTTCGATCCTCTGCTTATTTCAGCCGCACCTTTTCAGTCATATCATCCCAAATAGCCCGTAGCCCTGCTCCTCTGTCGACTTCAGACAGCCCTTCAAATTACCTCGCGATACACATCTGCCAGCCTCAGTCACATCATTCCCGATAGTGAACAGCCGTATTCCTCTGGCAACTTCAGTCTTCCTTTCTCACACAGTACCTAGCCCTACTACTCTGCTTTCCTTAATTAATTAAATATTTTCAAATGTTCAGCCTTAATTATCGATATCACCATTCACGCCTAGATTTTATACAAGACTGACTGTTGTCCCGCCATTATCAACCCCTCCCAAGCAAGCTCCTATAACGATTTCCAACGTCTTCATCGTCTACATCTACAGTCAACTTCCTTTCCGCCTTGACTCAGACAGTTGCACTTCTTCCATAATCACTCTCCACGAATCACGTGCCATTGTCTATCTCGCATCCACAATCTTCACTGACATACTCCCCTCAAACCAGCTCCTCTTCGATACCATCGTCTTCACTGGCATATCCCTAACTCTCCCGAGACACTTCGCTATCTGACTTATCCCGCCACTATCTCTCCCAGGGGCACGTACTGCCCAATGGCCCTTAGCCGCTCCTTCTTATTTGCAGCTGCAACCGTAATCCACATAAAACTCACTTATTTTCAATCACCCGCACCAAGATCCACAATTTAGCCATGGCAAAATTGCCTTCCATTACGATCAGCGAAAGCGACACGGTTCATCCATGCCCTACCCACAACTCTTTGCCGACCTGTGTGGTAAGTAAAGTTAGTATCGACCTTTCGAAATCTGCGACGCTTTTTGGTAAGTCTCTGTAACTTACGGATTGTAGTGTGAAGCTCGAATGGTGGCCATAACCATGGATCACATATTTTCACAATGTCCAGGAAGTATAATTGCTACCATCTCAGGTAGCAAGTCGAATCATGTGTCTGATATATAACGATGGACGATGTCTAATGATTGGTTTAAGGAGTTACCGCCCTCCCAGATCCCAGCTAAGCCGACGATGCGTGTAAGCTATCAGGAACATCATGCACTTATACATGTGTGCGCCGAGAGGCGACGTGCGGATGTTGGGACTGTTTTGTATGCACTGCCACAACGGCTGTCTCTCTCGAAGGCAAGCCGTTAAATACTCTAGCTCGCTCGTGGCAGTTCATTGAAGCTGTCATGCAAGATAGCCGATAAGAGCATGACCTGTCTAATTCCCCGTGAGATGTCTTTAGGGTTATAGGCAGATTAATGAACGCAACATAAATAAAAATGTATCAATACTGGTAATAATGTTAATATAACTGCTTTTAATCAATTAATTCATATTTGTCTGGAACATAAATGTGTAATTGTGGCCTAACGTTATAATAATAATTGAACGTACCAATCGCATTCTAATGTGAAGTCGTAAAAATCAAGTCTATCATTAAACACAAAAGTCCCATCCCGGTTTTTTGGCGAAACACACATGGATCTTACTGAGAGGTATCCATCTTATGACAAAAATGCAAAATAAACAGTGATCTAACGTATTATGGAAAATCTGATGAGGTCTTTACTGTTGATCATATCCTTTAAACTTAGATCAACTGGTCATTTGTGAGGCTAATGTACTGCTCGCCACCTGAGGACGAGCGTCTGTTCTGTTAGCCTTGGGTTAAGTATAGTACCCAGATAAAGCGTGCATTTATAAGATATATGCAACTATCCTTGAACTATATGGGCCGAATTTGGTTCGATATTTTTGTCTGCACGATCACGAAAACACGTTTAATTGATAGTTCCTTCATATCATTTATAGCAGAAAAGCAGGGTTTCTTCATTTTTAATACTAATTAATAAGGAAAATTACACTACTATTTTATCAATTACGCTTCGACATCTTTTCTTTATGGAACGTAAAGTTTACGGCTAAAATGCATGTTCCAATCTGCTGATTATAGTTCTTGTATGTGGTAGAAATCCTATGGTATATTGCAATCGAAGTGCGCAGTCCAATCTTGTCATGATGCAGAATGGACTAGTTGCTGCAATAGCGAGGCTCGGGATAACATGACAACAATAATTTGGTCTTTATGACGTTCCTCATCAGTGAGGTTTTAAAATGCTAATTATGTTTACATTCTACAATGTCTTGCACTGGTGCAGGTTATTTTACATTAAGTAATACACGGGCATTAGGGTAATGCACCAATATGAAGTTACCGCATGACATTTGATTTGACTTTTGTTTGCATTCAGTTGAATCGATTTTTAAAATCATTCATAGAGCAAGGCAGTAGTACAGTATGTAGTCCAATACATGGAGCTCGAAACTTGACATATCCTCTAACACATAACTAGTAAATGGTTAATCCCTATTGAACGATAATTATTTTAAGTATTTTTATGCCAAAAAAATAACGCCTCTACGTTGACCATGACCATCAATTCTCGATTTCGTATGTTGCTTTGTATTTTTACAAGCCTAAAAAAACCAGCAACATGTACAGAAGGCGTCTAATATGTAAGCAGGATTCCTTCTGTCTTTTTTGTATCATTGAAAAAAATATTTTCCAAAGAGATTGTTCCTTATGACTGGATCTGAGCTAGCGTTACTCCAATTTGCAAAGAAAAAGCTATCACCAACAGAAATTACCGGTCTGTCAGAATGAAGATTTGAAGTTGCCTGACACTGAAGGCAGAATGATGAAGCATTCACTAGAAAATAACTGAATAAATCGTAACATGATTTATTCACTGTAGAAATTGTCATGCAAATTTTCTGAAATATTTAGAGTGTCACATAATTTTGTTCACTGGGAATCCTATTTATCTAATTTACTCCATTTTCTTAAAAGGAAGGATTAGGCGTATTTGCAATATTCATTCTTAACAATTTATTTATATAAGACGCATGTGACAGTTTCGTTATATGTATGTGCTTATTGCAAATAGAAGCACGCATTTACGGAGGCAGCTATAAACGGACACAAGCGAAACTTGCCGATATATGGTGGCATATTCATGACATATTTATAATAAAATCTTGATTACCAATTGCTACATTGTGTCCAATATGTATGAACAATAAACAATATATTTCCCGGTGATCGGTTCTTTCATTGTTGCTATAGTAACCACAGAAATGAGCATGTCAATATTATGAAAGGGGAGTGCAATGTAGCTCGTGATAATGTGTCCCCATCAGATGTTCACCAAATTAGGCAACCGTCCTGTCCGTGTCTGTCTAAATTATTTATTTATTCCCTTCACGAAGTCTGTGACTATTGTTAGTTGGACTGTTATAATCGTGCTTCCAAGCAACAAGATTTACACTTACTCGTGATAGGTTTATCTATGCATACAGTAAGTATAACGGCATTTGCAGTCACATGACTAGCCTTCCCGTTAAGATTAAAGCTCATTTTGATATCTTCACACTCAAACAAGTAGCTTTGACATCTGTGGGAGAGAAGCATGCACCGCGAAGGAACGTAACATTTAACATCAACTACAACCAGAGGCGATCAAGCAATGTTATAATATATGGCGGTTGATTCTCTATTGAATTATCTCCGCCATACAACCTTAAGTGAAGGTACACTATGCTTCCACTGATCCTTTATAGCTCAGCGCCACGTCCATTTTCTAACATACACATTGTTGAGGTATCGCGCAATGATCAGTAGTAGCCATCAGTTAATTACTTGTATTTGCTTTTGGTTGCAGGTTAAAGCACTGCAGTAAGATATGTGAGTACATCGTGGAGGCGGTGTCCATGATTCTGGAAGTATCCTCTCCCAAAATACATCCAGTTATAATTCCCTTGATGAAAACGCACCATTGCATAGTTGGCTTTTTGGTGATCAACATAACTGATTTATCACCTAATATATCTTTACAGTGACTGTCAAAAGTACTTTTTTCCGTCCAACAATTATTAGAAAAATGACTACCGATTGCATGAAGCATATTTAATCAAGCAGCATAACATTAACATTGGCTCTATGTGATTTTCGGTGGAATATTCAAGATAATATGGAAGCTAGTTATTATTGCTGATAATTGTATTAATATACTACGAGTTTCAAGCAATGCCAATGGTCTGTAACGACAAACAAATATCAAACTGTTATGAAAGTTGGTTGCAATAGATGTTTGTAGATTACAAATTGAAGGTTAAAAGAGACATCGGCATCATGGACTGTGTTACTCATGCTCATAGTCTTGAAGCCCACTCAGCGTACTCAATGCTATCGAGTTACACCTGATTATTCCTTAACCACCGCAGTCATAAGCCCAACCGGAAGTGGTAGGTTTTGACATCGAAATCGACGTACGCGTACGCCTGATGTCCACATGCATTATTAATTAACCAGCTCAGCTGTTTCTTGGAACTATATGACAGCATAAACGTGTCAAACTTGTGCCTGCATCTTGAATTTTAAATTTGTTTCCGTTTTTGTTAAGTTGCTAAACTGATACGATTGTCAGCATTCCAAACTTTTGGGAACACAAAATCATCGATAAGTGATCGATATCGGCGCTTAACTACCTCCGAACATTGTTACTACGTACACGCAACTACGCATGCGCAATACCACAATCTTCTGATATCATAGTTTAAACCCCCGCCCATTTTCAGCTTCGGATGTCTAGTAGCGTCTATCACGTGTCAATATGGGCTACAATACTCCTCCCCTAAAAATCGATCGAACCAGCTTTTATAGATATAATTGCCCAAAATAGCAGGGAGGTTTTTTACAACAGAATTTTGATGATTTTTGAAGAAAAGCACCTTTAATTACGGCAAGACACAAATGGTCACACAAATTAAATATGGAAGTGTCAATAAATACTTGATCATACACTTATATCAGGTTTGTTATAGAATCAAGGGAATATACAACCCCTTGTGAAACATGTACACCATCGTCCAATAGCTTACATATAGCTAGTAAGCGCAAAAGTAATGAAGATCTCCAGGAATAATGGAAAGTATAATCAACCATTCACCACACGCACAAACCTGGTGTCATAAAAGCAGCACAGACCACAGACGAGTTAATTATAGTACGAGACGTGAAATCTATTGTATTGAGTAGGCGGTGGAACCACGGGATCGCTGATCAATTACATGTGTACACAATCACATGTAGAAGATCGAATAACTTATTCAATGAGCATTGCATTTTTTAACAATTTAAAATGACACCACGAAAACGATCAAGCGATCATTTCATCCATAGATTTGTGCTATTGGTTTGTGTTCGAATTATGTATTGCAGGAAAGGCAGTCACTAGCTGGAAAAGGTTACCTACAAGGGCATGGATGCCACATGTGATAGATGCAACGATTATGCGCTTAGTGAAGAGTGATAACCCAAATCACCGCCTCCGTCAATCAAAATTCACGTCCGACAGAGAATGGTTGAGAAAATTGTGATGATTGACTATCTCTTGTCTGACAAAAGCGACTTCAGGTAGATTTTGATTTCAACGTTTCCCTCATGTTTAAATATTCATAAAGCAGTATTCTCAATCAGGATAAGAAGGGGTATACAGAATGCTGTAAATATATAAAACGCTGATGTAATATAGTGTGACCCACATCAACACAAGTATATCATTCTGTTTTCGTAAATGCATCGTGTAGCCAACGTAGAGGAGAGGGCGAATGGCGTTAACAACCATACAAATGCAGATGTAAATCACATTATGCATGACTTGTGACGAGTGAAGGGGAGAGTCCAAACAACAGAGGAAATCTGGCCTCTTGTGATTGTATTCTTCATGATGTAGATGGTTGGTCATGCTTTAGGGTAAAAAACCTTTCACTTGTTAAGTGGTTCCTCGTCTAAGACTTAATGTACCGTGATATGGGATTTAACCTATGCAAGCAGGTAATTTGTGCATATCGATGGCTGTGTAAAAAAAACCGAATTATTCCAGTCTCTTTGCGCATTCATATAATATTGAGACTGTACATGCGTCTAACGCTGTGTAACATCAAAGGCAAACACGAGTATCTGATGTTAATCCATGCTAACTTGGAGTGTGTTCCTTGCGTGCCTGGGGTAATGGTGACCACTGATGTACAGGAGAGTTGGCGTTCTGCTGATGGCAATATCGATTTACAAATCATGAAACATGACTACCAAAACCTCTCAGTGCGGGTTGGTTGCATGCAGCTCATATGGCTTGTCGCTAGCGTTAGCATTTGTTTGTGAAGGTTATTTATCTGAATTTTGGAGTTCGAACAATTCCGTCATATCTTTTCTTGACGAACGTCTTACAACTATTCTAGTTTAGGTAATGCATGCACTGTATGTCTATTTGTTGCATCATCTGACGTAGAAAATTTACACAACAAAACAATTGCAGCTTTACAATAAATAAATAATCGTGAGCTGATGCATGCAACAGTGAGTGGGTATACTTTTACCGGGTGCCTTTCTATGAATATGCGTAAGTGAGAGATAGATAGAGGGTAACACTGATTGTGTGTGTGTGTGTGTTTGTGTGGGTGTATATATGTGTGTGTGTTTGTGTGTGTATGTGTACGTGTGTACGTGTGTATGGTGTGTGTGTGTATGGGTATGTGTGTGTATGTGTGTTAATGTTTGTGTATGTGTGTGTGTGTGTGTGTGTGTGTGTGTGCGTGTGTGTATGTATGTGTGTGTGTGATCACAGCTACAGTTATTATCATAACGGTAAAAATATCCAAAATCGTAGTTTTTTTATATATACTTGAAAACGCGTGACGTTATATTCCAAGAATTTTCCGCCAAATACATTATTTTTGAATATGGGTGATGTCTAATACATGGATTGTTTCTGCCAAGCACATTATAATAAGACTATGTAACGCCTGGATATTTTCGTAAGCAGACTAAGATGTGCTACATTTATCTCCTGTTAGAAGTTAACTCTCTTGATAGGTTTTCATACCTGTACTTTGCAAAACAATATATGCAGGATGTAGCTGGTGGTTCGGTTATTTTTCAAACGTTTGATAGGCTGAGCATGGGTTGATACCTGCAGTGGTTACAACTACAAGTGGGTGTGACAATGTCAGATCAAAACGACTGAAGCACGTAAGCACTCGTTGAAACATTATGTCTCCTGTCAAATGAAACTTTCAAACGCCTAAGACGTTTATACGACACATTCTCACTGATCACATGATGTGAATGCAATTAAAGCAATGCATGCGAGAATACAAGGGCGACAATCAGTGTGTCTGTTTTATGTATGTTACCAAAATGTATGGACGGATATATATATATATATATATATATATATATATATATATATATATATATATATATATATATATATATATATATATATATATATATATATATATATATATATATGAAAATATATATATATGAAAATTGATGATATATATATATATATATATATATATATATATATATATATATATATATATATATATATATATCGTTTCTAAAAACAGACCATTCTCAGTGATAAACATTTATTAGTGGACTACATCAATTTTCACCATTAAAATGTTAGCGTTTTCGAAGAAAGAGGTTTTTTTATCCTCATTATAATAAACATCAATTTCTATTGCTCATGCAACTCCTGTTTTCATAATTTTAAGTGAACAATCATTCAAACCCTTATTAGTAGTTCTTTTTGGCCATACTGATAAGAATAAAACGCCACATAACATCGCCTTCGGCCATCTTCCAATAGGATAGTATACAATAGACATGTCAAATTCAATTTTACCTAACTTATCAGTCCACTGTCTCTTCGCGGCAATCCTTTCAATGCTGATGAAGAATGGCCGTTTTCTAAATGAATGTACCTCACCCTGATTTTCATAGCCTCAGACCAACTTGTTCTTTTAATGAAATTCGATGGCGCATATTAATTGTTCCTTTGTGTCCGTCACATCCGATGGGACCCTGATCGGGTGCAAGACTGGCAGCCGTCGTCCGCAATACTTACAATATATGTTTCAATCCGCAATAGGGGAACTATCTAGACAGTGTGGCTTCATGTAGCTCATTTCATTTCATATCATCATATGAACGTTGTCCTCGTCAGGCTTTTTATTGCACACTACCAACATGGACTGTGCATATCGAACACAAAAGTCATATTTTCCTCACCGAACAATTAGTCAATTCCTTGTTTTAATTTATGTATCAACGGAGAGACCCGATTACTAATGCTAAGAGAGAAAACCATGAAAACAAATGACTTATAATTTTGCAGTGGCTCTCTGTTCTAAACTTCGCAACGATTAAATATAAGTAGGAAAATGAAACGGTGCATGACCGGGGAAAACATAGATGAGACACGGTGATATAACGTTCATTGAAACATGTAAATATTCTCAATGTCGTGAAATATCATCAAGCCAAGAAACAATGAAGAGTTGGGGGATACACGAGTTGAAAGATTACATGTTGGTCTATTTACACAACTTCTACACGCCTATCACCTCACAAAATCACAGCTGTTGAACAGGTAGAGAAGCAACAAACGATCGTTTGGAAAAGTACCCCACTTGCTCAAGGCAAGCATTCAAGTTTTTAGCGCGATTTTTGAGGAGGTAGGTAGAACTGGGTAACATCAAAGGTGATATATGGATTAATTGCGGGCATAATCTATCAACAATGCCTCTCTCCGGTGTGATCAAATTGGAATCGAGTTCATATTCATAAAACATTGAGCACGCTCTGCGAATAAAAAAAATAATATCTATCGTAATACATTGTTGTGGCATTGACAGAACAAACCTGCGACATTATGAAAGCTACATGATGTTTGAAAGCATTATAAAAGTGTAACAACCTTATTTAACATCCCATGAAGAAATAAAACTAGGTATAGCCCCATTACCAAAGCACAGCACCTCTCCCTCTCCCAAACTCATTTCCTCTATTCCCTTTGTGGTCAGCTGATTGATGGCAGCGATTAGAATGATATTATTGCTTTAAGCATGCCAAGATATGTAGGGATGACTGAATACTCCCCCTAAATACCTGTCTTTTTGACACAAACCCATAGTTCATAGGTCAAGAAAGCCAAACATTATGTCAACGAAGCCACATAAGCCACTTTTAAGCTGCTACAACTGATATTACCGCCAATGTTATTCCGCACGTGCTCCAATATGTCATACCATGAAAACAATGTTGTTGTTGTCACTTCACCAGGGAGCCGGCCATTCGTACTCTGGCGAGATAAATAATCCCATCAGTCACATCTCCCTAAGGCCGCTGAAGAGAGATTCAGTGGCTTATTCATGTACCTAGTTGATGATAATTACAGTGGTCGTTAAAGATATAATGATGATTTGACAAATTTTATGCACAGGGAAAAAAGTAAGTCACATGGGCTATATAGAACGAATGGATGTTTAATCTGGCGTACAGGCGTACAACATGAGTAAACCACTTCTTTCTCTCAGATATACCAGCTGTTGCATTGCAGCAGATGATTTAACATATACTGAGGGACGATAATGATCAATTCCATGATCGTCGTTCTTAAGATAACGAAGATGATGTGACGAAGTCAGTGGAGATGGATAACGACGAAGAAAATGATTATGATGATCAGTATAATAATGAGGATGACAAAGAAGATGATGGTGATGGTGCAGATGGTTTTTGTTTTGTACTGTAGGCAATGATGGCAATAGACGCAGCATATATTGATGTGGATATTGATCCAATTCATTAAAATTTAATCAGTAAATGTATGGTTAAAACCGTCTTAAAAATCTAGAACTCGAAGTCATTAAAGTCTAGTTTCCGTAAAGCAGACGGTTTATATTCGCTTATTCAACTTTTTCTAAAATCACCAGCTGCCAAATCACATGATAGGGAAGTGGAAATTATGGTTTTATTACCAAGTGGTAAAGTGCTTACCGTTCATTGGTGATGTTTTTCTAAGATCAAACATTTCGTAGTGCTCTGTTCGATGAACTGGAACCCCAAGGATTTATCTAACAGCAATAAGTAATATTCTGAGGCATGTATCTCTCTATAGGTCGGTAGTCGTGAAATTGTACAAATCGATCCGTATATTCATAATTAAAACCAATGGAAAGCCCGAGCGGTGTGTAAATGTCGGCTTTTACTTTGCTATCAAAATCAACGACCGTAGCAAATTAGGACCAATTGAATGTATTATGCAGGCTCTGACGGAACCATGAAATCGATATAACAGAACAAGCCAGGCATTTAGCCATGAAATCATGAAAAGAGCCGCATTTAAAAGCATCTAAATTTCTCTGGAAAAAACCCCAAAGGTCCCAGACACATACAGGAAAATCAATCCTACTCGAACTCATATAAAACTGATGGTCGCTTGCATCGATACTGGATGCATTTCCGTACGTCTGGGAACTGAATTAGAGCGTACGCAATAAGCGTCTATGTGTGCAGAAGAAGCCTCATGGAATGGCGGTACACTTGCTATCCGAGGTCAGTGTTTGTACCCAGTTATATTTTTACCAATATTTTGCTTTTCTAAATCATTTGGATAGAAGTCGCTGCATTTTAACGTGTGCGACATGTTTTGAAATAGTTGAACAAGGCAGATTTGCATAACACGTGCCACGATTGTCCATTGACAGCAGAATATTGTGTCATACAATGTATGTGTATTATAATCAAATGGGATCAGAGGAGGGGATGGGGGCCTTCTTTATGATAAATCATGCATCGCAGATAAGTCGCTTGGTGTTATTAAGCGATTCCACTTCAAACCATGGATCATATTATTGTATAACACCTTTAACAGCCGCCATGCAGCCGGTTACAATGAAAACGATGAATTTAGCATAGCACGTCGACTTCAAGGGTACAAGGCGTTTATAGATGGGGATAAAATGTCCATCTTCTAACAAAAGCAGGCTACTGTACGAAACGACATCACTTCAATATTGAATATAAAAGCATCCAACGAAACTAAACATAACGTCTGTTCTAGTGATCTTAGAACATTCTTTGTGGGTAACTAAATGCCGTTATCTGAACTTATTTGTGTTGTCAAACGAGCCTTATGCTGGTGATAGCTTAAATACATTAGTCGCGATCTGCCCATCTCTTAGCGATTGCTCATTGTTGGGCTCTAAAATTACATTGTATATCTGTGGATGGTTAGTGATTGGTTCGCCTAATCGCATCTATTTCATTCAATGAAGCTACTCATTGCAGTCTGATCGTATCTCACGCCCACGATGATAGCAATATAACATCAAATATTGTCTGACAGCTTGTATGTGACTCTTAAATCGCTCAGGGCACCATGTTATCCAATACTCTCTAAGTGTAAACTGGTGAAAAGAGTACACTCAGGCTAAAACATTATATGCTAGCGTATTGCAGTTGCTATATCACAATAGCATTGATTTTAAATGCCCTCAAGGATCAAAGTCTTACAGAAGGGGACGGAAAATCCATGTAGCTATGGTTTATAATAAACACATGGCTTAACGAGGCAATGGTGACAGTAAGTGTTAGTTATTGCTGGGTCATGACGGTGGTAAGTAGAGAAGACGAGTCTTTGTAACGCCTCCACCTTCCGGCTGACCAACCACTCCCAAACCGGACGGTGACCAGGATACCACATCTTGGCGCAACATCCTGGGCATTACTTAGATCTCTCAACGTTATGCAGAGGATGAGCCCACGGTGGCGGCCGCACCCTGTGGCAGTCGATCTAACTACATTCACTATCTGAGATGTGAGAGGATGCCTTACAGTACACTATCTTAATGGTCAGTGGAGTGGTGGGACCGATACAGATGATCTTCCTACATCTCTGGGTGTGGCCCCACTGCATACCCCTGCATGCCGCAAGAAGCGATATATAGGGGGCAACCTGGTTGCCGTGGGTTGCGACTCGTGTGGGTGGATTTCACCTGGACGAGAGGCTGGAATGGCCTGGTCAAATCAATCGGCTGTTGGTGACATGCTCTGGGATAATCGTTTGCATTTTTATCGTTCCTCCTTCTTGTTAATTTTCATCCACATGGATTTCCCTCTTTTTTTTCAGTTATTCTAGAAGGCGGCTGCTCAATCAGGTCTATCTTATATCTTCATTTTTTTCTCTAATTTTGTAGGCACCATTTTACACATAGTTTGGGTGCCGTTAAACCGTATACTTACCTTACCGTCTTCTGCTAACGATGATAACATGAATATATAACAATTCTTTAAATATAAAACCTGGATCAAGCAGAAGGCAATAGTATCCTCAATGAATGGGGAGCTTTGCTTATTAGGTCAAGTAAGAACGCAAGTACGCCCGCCAAAGGGTACTTTCACAAAAGTGAGACTGTTAGGATGTATCTCAAACGACCACGAAATACGATTCCCTAGTTGTCAACTCGATACTGATGTGATCGAAAATAATGGCAGACTTTCTCGAAGTGAGTCAGCATTTTCGGATATCCAATAAATTGATTCATAGTACAGAAATATGTCGCACAAAATTATGTGTTCCCCATATGTACAAAACCAATATAAAATTAATTTAAATGTAAGAATAGAACTTTATTGCAATGGGTGTTTCATGGGAGGACCGTAACTGGGAACATCAATAAAGGGAATAAAGCGAATGTAAACCAGCTATGCACAGAATTTATAACAAAAGTATTTTGCAAAATGGCACATGCAAGGGTGTAACGGGCGATGCCAGATTGGTTGGGGATTAGTGAATCACCCGACAGAGATAATCATGCGCAACGCGAAGTGAAGCTCGGCAGCAAATAACCCCCGCGTTATGAACAATTGGAAGACAAATGCTGACGGCAAATAGCGATTAAGAATGAACTCCGTGATATGAACAATTGGAAGAAAAATGCTGACGGCAAATAACGATTAAGAATGATTTATGGATGGCTAATTTTCCCTCTGTGTAGTAGGTGCAATTTCTCGTAGAACAAATAAAAAGGCAAACGCTCAAACGCTCAATCCTTTAATCAAATACATTACCAGCAATGTGAATGTTGTTTATGGAAAGCTTGGTAGCATGATATGAGCTCCAATATGAAATATTGCATACAATACTATAAAAGCAACAATCATTGTTTGGAGCAGTCAAACATAAGTCTTCTCACTGTTCATTAGGTATACAATTGCGCATATCGGTTTTTTTAATAAAGTCCATGCTGTCAATTTGTTTTTCTATTTTGGTGGGGCAATTGAACTATTAAGATGACCGCTCATTTAACCATACCTTTATTTTACTTTGAACTATTATCTAGGTATGCTCATGGTTATTGATATTGCAAATGAAATAGATCTGTATTGCGCATGCAATCCCCGTTTTTACAAAAACAATCAGTCGTTCATGAATATGCATTGCATGAATGCGGAAATGCTATCATAGTCTGTACTTAATTAGTACCTCTAAATTTCCAATATAACATTATCATGCTAGATATAATCGCCTCTAGCAATAACTGGATTGGACATTTACCGAATAGCCATGTCAGATTTAATCCAACTCGACCGATCAGTTTGTATTATCCCCTTGATATCTTTCCACAGCTGGTGAAGTAAACCCCCTTTCTATTTTAACGTCCTCTTTGTTTTAGCCGACGTATTCTCTTTGTGAAATTTTAACGATCCACATCCAGTTCCCTTTGTGGCCATCTAAACCGATCGGCACCTGCTTGGTAGCTTAGCTGGGTGCCGCCTCCCTCAATACTCATAATGCATCTTCTATTCATGCAGCTCATATCATGTAATATCCTCATTTTAACCTCAGGGGTTGTTCCTGAACGCGACGATCTGAATTACGTACATCGAGTAGAATAGTCATATGTTCCCCTACTTAATCGGTGGCTGTACTGGAGTTTTCATTTTCATCTTTCGTAGCAACAGTCTTACTCAATAAATGATACAAAAGCCTACCACTTCCCTTGAAATAATTACAAATTAGCATCAATTCATCTTGCTGTGACACGAACCTAGAATGGTAAATTACATAATGTACGCCACTGAACAATATTGCGTTGCCATGTGGTATTAGGAAGGATGTTATTCTTGGCAGAACCTCTCGCATTGTTAATATCACGAGATAACACAGTGCAAAGGATGAATGAACACCCTGGGTTCACCCGAGATGGAAGATTACTTATTCATTTAATTATATATACATATTCTATCCGCATATCTCCTCACTCAGTCACAGCACAGTCAAAGTAATAAGTTAGATAAACAGTGTAACGACGTGAGCGAGAACGCCTTGACGGCTGGATACAATACGTAATGCTTCTGAACAAGTACAGGTTCAACAAACGACCGCTTTCAATATTTATCAAAGTCGTTCAAAATTAACATAAATATGCATTGGACAGGTTATTAACGCGATGAATGCCTGCAGCTCTGGCTAGTAGAAAACGTGATATATGGATTGCAGTCGAACATATGACGTCAACAATACATTGAGCACCCATAGTCACAGAATGTAAATAATCATAAAATACACATTAAGTTGTCTCCGCGAATATTTAAAAATTGATTAAAACTATTATTGAGCTCATAAATACAAAAACAGATATTGAATGGCACATATAAAAAAACGCTCAATAATTTACCGTCCCATCATGTAATACCCGGCGCCTAAAGTAATAATCATTCATAACTTAACACCTCTATCCAGCAACAGCTAAATCGAGGCAAAGCACTCTATCCTCCTCCAAAACAGTCTGCGTCTGCCCAAGCACACAAGATAGATGTCGGTGTAATGTATCCCAATATAAAGCACCTTTTACCATCACGGCTTATTACGGTCACCCACTTACTGCCCCAACTCCATATCGTCAGCGAAACGATGGGTAGGAATGAAATGGCAACGGCGCATTCAGTTTCCCATGATAGATAATGATGATTTAATGCGGGCCCTGAATACCATCTAATCGTTCAAACCCAATAGCTTTCGCAACGGTCCAGAAAAATGTTCCGTTCGAAAGATAAACAGTATGTCATGTGACCTTTACACGTCCTTCGTTAACTTATTCAACCGCCAACACACGCTGGGATCCAAGTATTGAAAATATCATGTTTGTTTTCAACTGTCATATAGAAATTGCTTTGCTAGGGGGCCGATCGGTAAGCATTGGGCAAGTGAATACCCTGGCAGGTCGCATCTCTCTTGGAACCTGAAGACGCCAGATAAGCGACTCATTCTTGTAACTCGCTGAAGATGATTAGAGTGATCGGTTAGGCATATATCAGTATCTGGCATTCATTACTAAGAGCATAATAATGCTATTGAAAAATATTCCAATGGCTGGACTGCATTCATCCAATAATTCTACTACAATCAATACAAAACGTGGTTTTTGATACACATTTAGTAAGCAAAATGCAATCAAATATTGGCCACATTGATTGGATCAGTGATTTATTTAGCAGAGAGTCGCAACATTAGTAACTAATTTCTCTTCTCCAGAGCAGCTGTTGCATACCGGAGAATATTCTTCACGGAGGAAAGTTTCTCTGTTATAATGCCTTGCTCATGATCGAGATCAAGTTTATATCGGAACTGTGAGGAGGACAATGAGGACAATGACGACGACAATGATGACGACTCTGTTGATGTCGATTACCAATATTTTCTTCGATACCGATTACACGGGCTTGCGATGCTGTCGTGTCAGCAATGTAACAATGATTACCTGCGCATCCATAAGCACCTAAATACTTGATGAAACGCAGCCGTCGATCCTAGATTCCCACATCAGAATCCGTCTTACAATATCTTATGCTTGTACACATCAATACTGAATGTATTTCTAGACTTTTGAGAACTGTAACACAGCATGCGTAATGAGCGTGCGTGCTTGCAAAAGCGCTGTCACCTAGAATGGCGGAACAAACGCGACATAGACTCGTGTATCATAGCAGAAGCGATTGTGCGCAGCTGTAAGCCTGACAATACTATTTTTTATATAGTAAATCGTGTTATGGATGTGGCTGTATCACAACGTGTTTGGAAAAGTTCAGGTTCGCACGCAAACGTTGTTTATCCACTACAGGCTATTGTGACATAAATCTCATGAAAATAAAACAAGAGACTGAAAGGGCAGGTAGATTGGCACTTTATGGTGTTAACACAACAGCCGTTACAGAACAACGCCCTTTTATTGGGTGGTTGCACTTCAAACAATCTATTTCACACAATGTGGAGAGAGAATACACTGCTGTATCAAAAATATTAAACAAAACACACTGGTGGTAGCTAGTAAATGTAATGGCTCACCATTCCAACATGGATACACGTTCCAACATTGATACACACGGACCATTTAACGGGGCCCATCTTGATAAAAACAACAATATACAATAACAGCCATCTGGTCTTCTATAAAGACGTGCAAAAAGCAGTTACTTTATAGGGTATAGGTGAAGGAGAAGGGTACGACCGTTCGGAAATGAAGTTATTGGAAATATATAGACTTTCAAACGTTTTTGTAACGTGGTATATATTTACGCAGCTTCAACACTATTCAAGTTCGAAATCCAAATAAGCAATTCTTTTAATACCACGTGTTCGAGAGCTTCATACGTCAAACACGCGATATGGACAGAGCAGCGCTTTATAGTACGGCGCGCCGTCTGTGCATTCTATACGTTATTTATGCATGCGATAGTCCAATGTATCGGTTGGTGTATTGAGATGGTGTTCTAGTTAGTGTCAGTTTGGCCAAAGTGTAAATACATATCATTTTGTTCGCTCTTTTTTGTACATGTTCTTGCACAGGCGTCTGATGCTTTTATTGACAAATAGAATGGGTTCAAGCAAATACACAAGTCACCTTATAAGCCAACAATCAATTTTATTTTATACATCATTGCCAAAACACAAAATTTTTACTTAATATTAATGACTTACACTATAGGAGATGATTGAATTTCTGTTCATAAACTCTTGCTGTACTAGAGGAATAACATGACAACTTACCATGCATGAATCACATCAAACACATATCTTATATTATGTCTCTAAGAATCCATTCCAGCAATTGTACATGCAATTCACAGAATCAAACAAGTGTTAGTAAACTAAACAACAAAGTGAGGCTACAATAGGACGACTACAGATGACTTTCCAAAGCTCCAGCTAGTCATTTAGGTTTCTCCTCAACACCATCCTACAAAATGAAATCATTCAACATTAAAGAGCAGTTGGCTTAGTTCACATGAAGCGAGTCATTTCACAGCAAGTTGGCTTTCTATATATAACTTTGAAAAAGGGAAAAAATTAACAATGCCATATATGACACTGAGATCCATGCATGTTTGGCCGATTCGTACGGGCAATCAAGAACTTTTCACCTTATCATCTTTTGACTTGTCACTATCAGTGTGTGCCACAGGAGGGAGTTCCATACACAGCTCACAGCCAGGGTACTGTGGCAATCTCAAATCATACTTCTTTGCCAGATCAGGTGGTACAAACCTGCCCCAATCGCCAAGTGATTAGAAAAAGGCTTAGAAAGATTAATAAGGCAAAAGAAGATTTTGACATCATACACATGTGACTTTATTCTATGAAATACAAATTAAGTATTGCCCCACCTGCCACCCAGGTAATGATATTTGCCCTTGAAGAATTTGGCGCATTGTTTTGGGGCTGTAAGAGAAATCAACATTTCGGGAGATAAACCTGCACCATCTACATCCCCACCTTCAACGTCCCAGCCTGAAATACACACAAGAAACAAGTCCAATATTCTCACCAATTCCACCAATCACAATAACGCAATACATGTGTCGTAAGAGGCTGCTATTGCCTGGTGTACCTGATGGAACATCTATGCTGATGACTGGCAGACCACACTTAATTATCTGTTGAATGATGGTAGCAAACTCGGGACGGGGTGGGCCTTTGAAACTGAATCCAAACAGAGCATCAACTATGAGGTTGTAGGAGTCGTGGATAAGGCCTGCATCCGAGGGCAGGTAGGAGAGGAATGGGATGTCCATCTTCTCACACTGATTAGTCAGGTTGTGGAACAGCGGTTTGTTAGGCTTCTTTGGGTAAAAGAGAGTCGGTCTGTAGCCCTATTGATTACACCAACAAACGTTTTACCTCACAAGAATGAAGTTAAAGAAACTTCATCAATAGGATTAAGTGCACCTTGGGCTACTTAGATATGACTCAATCCACAAACCAAAGCGTCCTTTGCAACTTTCATAACAATTCTAATATATCAGACATTATTACTAATGCATCATAAATAGTTGTTTGACAAATTTTTTGACAAATATGTTTCATATTTATGCTAATATTTGACAGCTTATACCATAGTTACTTACAAAGAGCTTAAGGTGCCGTGCGCACACCAGCCCATCACCGCCATTGTTGCCAGGGCCACATGCAATAAGTATCGCTCCTTTCTCTCTGGTCAGACTCTCCTTGGAATATACCTGTCACATCATACAGTCAACACGTTTAAGTAGAAAACAGGTGTGCAAAGACAATCACGATAGTGTTTGGTACATAACCCTAAGATCACCTTGGTAATAGCAACAGCGCAGCTTAACCCTGCCAGCTCCATAAGCTGATCCACACTGAAGGTAAACTCATTAAAGAGTTCTTGGTCTATCGTCTGCGCTTCTTCTTGACTGCAAACACAGAGATGACACATCAGCAAACCCAATCAAACCCACTCCGGCCTCTGCAATATTCGAAGCAATAAAGCAACTCTCACTTATAAAGCCTCCCGTCTGCTGTGAGGTTGATTGCTCCAGTTAGGAGGACTTTGGAGGACAAATGATGACGACAAGCCATGCATGGGGGCTCTACATCACCCCACAACGAGCTCATCCTACCCAAATATGTCAACTTGATTACCTCATTCCTTCCTCTAATTTCCTTTTTCCGCGTACAGATAACCGATCTTTTTCAAATTACTGTGGTTGGCTGAATTGATATTTGTTTTTTCTCCATTGACGTCGGCCAAACCAATCCTCTCGCTAGAAGCGATATTAAATATTCGGATGATTATGATGATTTACAGTTGTTAATTCCATTGGTTGTGTATGAACGATCCGTTATTTACCGTGCATATTCCGACCGACCAAGTTTAAAGGGGGAATCGTTTTGAAAATGGTCAGGATTGTCTCAAGCAGATTGACGACATTACTCGCATTTCCGGTACATTGTTTTCGGCTACAAGTGCATGCGGCTACGGCCGAGCAGAGACTGCGTTGGAGGTAAACTGCTGCCCATGGAAATCAATCACCCCATAAGATCATATCGAACACGCTCATGTTTCATCCTGTCAGGGTATGAGGTATTTTCGGCAGCTTCTATGTGGGTTTCAAAAGGCCCCCTACAGAATGGTAATGCATCAATACAATGAACCCCAATGCTTTCTGTTGATCCCTGTTATATTTCATTCTGCATTATAACAATCCCAACACAGTGCGACACTTGATCAGAAATGGCAATTCCATAAAAACAAGTAGATACCCACTGGAGAAAGAGCGCCGACCACCTAAGACGTTGACTGACGTGTCAACAAGGTAATTGAGTATTGATTTGAATGGCGGTGTGCCATTGTTCTCCCCATATAGCCCACAATAACAACGCTCGAGCATCGCTGGGTGTGCAGTATGGCCCCGTTAACTGCACCGGATATTGTCATGTAGGGGACATAAGAAGGTAGAAGGTTTCACGTGAATGACCTCTCAAAAACCTCCTAGATTAACCTCCTCTTTCTAATCTCACAGAATCACACAACAATTCTTATCCCGCCGGATATCTATGAATCCAGCACCGTCCTAACATCCTAGCGTAATCCCGGTCAGGAAGTGACTTAATCCCTGCAACGACCAGTCACGCAGGATATAACCTTGACGCCAATAACGCTGGACACTCTCTATATACGCATGCGCCACATCCAGATTGATAATGAGTTTCGGAGTGGCTAATGCTAATAAATAGCCATCGAAATCTGAGAGCGTTTCTGGCAAGACGTTGGAGATAAGGGGGCTATTTGTGGCAATAACCCTTCAATCGTAAATCATCGGGATTGTATGCGGTCAGAGAAATGGCATGATGCCAGTAATGCATCGGTTAAAAAGTGTCTATTTTACGCAACGTACAATCATCTAGTACGGCGCGGGTTACATTTTCAACGCAACAATTCATCCTATATGTTGACATACAGTCTGGCAGACTATTCACATGGCAGACGAGATCAATGACCACCCAGGTTTTCCTCGCCAATTCTTGTCTATGGATGTTGTGTTATTGTTGCGATGTGGCGAGCTCCATCGACAGCTGTTGTCTCGCCAATGTGCAACAACACACACAAATAAAGACACAATATAATAAGAATTATAGACACACGGAATGTATTCACCGGGATAGGCGTTTTGAGCCCTCAGAGCACGCGTAGCGAGTAGAGTGAAACTGAGCTTTACGGAGAGGGGAAATCTTGCGTCATAAACTTATTTTGCACACTGAATCAGAGAGAACTCTGTTATGGTAACAAAGCAATCCTTCCACCAGTAATCCCATGCCATTGCTGCTTGTAAAGTAACTCTTCTCCACAACTCAAAAAAGTTTGTACGCATAATTGTCCCAGAAGCATCACGTGCAATTTAGCCTTTGCTGCCGTAAAATGTAGCTTAATGAAACCCATTTCCATAAGGACGGCATACTACTTAGCGCGCACTTGTAGGCTTCATCATTAAGAACATGGCGTCCATCCAGGAGTGACGACACGAACGGTCAGCAACGAAACGGAAACCATTGCATTGATAGAGTGGCAAGCTACTTTATAAGGCGGATGACAGCGACAGCGGCCACACCGGGGCCCGGTTCCCATATGCCAACCTTCCGCGCGCCAAGCCGCACTCAAGAACCGAGCCGCTATCACATGCAGTGGAACCTTACTTAGGCGACCACTCGCAAAAATGGTCGTAACAGTGGGGTGGTCGACTGAGTGAGGTCTTACAAAGGAAAAGGGAATTCCTCTTGGTTAAAGTGGTCGTTATAGCAGGATGGTCGCCTTAGTGAGGTGGTCGTTAGGCAGGGTTCCACTGCATATAGATGATGGCTCGGCAAACGGAAGCGGATCGGCGTTTGGAGGCTTTGCATCGGGAATCGAGCGCCAGTGGTCAGAACGAACTCAGCCGCAGAGAACGTCTCAGTGAAACGTCATTAATATAAGAGCGAGCCAGCCGCCATATGCGTCATTATATGGCGCAGCAGGACACCAGTAAAGATCTGTCATGTATCAGAGCCGCAATAGACCGTGTGGCTCACGCCACCGCTAGATATCGATCAGTATACAGCACCAATTGACACGAGCGATATATTACTGATTAATCAGCCGCAGCGGACGGCCTCATTACCTGGCGCTATTGATTGCTTGTTTTAATTTAGCCAGCCAAGCGATGTCGTTATTGGGAATACGTTCATCATAAACGGTAAAAAGCATCAATGAAGCCTTAACAGTTGAATGAGTAGACCACGCACATGTCAATCACTTTAAAATAACCTGCGATAGCAAAGGCATGACACACTCCGTGATGTATCCGTTTAATTAGCGCGGTCATCGCTTCGTGGACTACTCGCTAGAATAGGCTACATTGCATTAACACAATAATAAGAGACCCAGACACAACCAGACCCACGGGCATAGCTACGGCTGAACCGGGGCGACTGGCATTCTTCCGACACAACCAGAGCCATTAGCATTGGCCAGAGCCAACAAGAGTCATTGGCGTTGTTGAAACCAACCAGAGCTATTGGCATTTTTCAGAGCCAACCAGAATCCTTGGTATTGCCACGATTCAACCGGATACACTGTTCGGCCAAAACCAGAGTCATTACTATTGCTGCAGTTCAAAGCCAACCAGGGTTAGTGTCATTGCCATTGTTCAGAGCCAGCTGGAGTTATGGGTTTCCTAGGGCTTTACATACGCATGTATCTTTGAGGCGTAATCATATCTAGAGTGAGCCATGGAAATAGGTTGGCTGATTCATCAAACATACACTTGGCTTGGCTTTAATTTGGTAACAAAAGCCACAGCGACAAAATGAGGCCGGCATATATGGCTGATAAGCAGCTGGTGAATCAGCACCATCACAAGACTTTATCTAGAGAGTTCGCGCAAAATGAACGGCAATGCCTAATCTTTATTGTACGGCAAAATATGAATTGATACGAACAATTCCCGACCTCGGTTCTAACCGTCGATTCGGCTCACATCTCCATTGTGCGAGCAGAGAAGAACGCACCTTCAAGGCAATGCTTGCCGCGCCATCCACTGAAGGTGATGTGTGGCAAATAAAACGAATGGTAAATCGATGAGGAATCGACAAACAGACAAAACATACCACAGTAATATCACAAAATCAATATACGCCGCCTGATTCAAACAAGAGTCGGCCCATTATGGAATAACGCCTGAAACTTTAATTCTAAGTTGGGCATGAACGCAAGTAGCCGGGAACGCATCTTCCCAGGGCTAACCGAATCGTTAGCAATACAAACAAGTATGAACGAATCCTATTCACTTAAATAGTCATTGCTTCTTGAGGAAGCACTGTGTACGATGGTAAAGCAAGCGCGGGCTTTTATTAATTTGCAACAGCTTCATCTCGTGCACATAGACAAAAACCAGACCGTCACTTGTGTGACAGATACAACAATACGTCACCCGAGTAGTCTATTCTACTGCACGAGCTAACACGACGGAATCCTATGGGAATAAAGGCTGCGCTCTGGTCGACCCAATAGCACAAATATTGAATGAGCCCCGAGGTTTCTGCACACATAAGCCTTTCTATTAACATAAAAAGGAGGAAAATATGTTAGATGGCAGTCACCTGAGGAAAGTCATGCGGTCGTAATCGAAGTCAGCAGCCTCGGCCGCTTCTCTATCCTTCATCTTTTGCCGATGACTCCCTTTACGGCGGAAAGAAAAGCGAGTCACTTGTATTCGGTCCATCGTGTCCTGCGCTTGTGCCAAATTGATATCCCTCTCTCTCTCTGAACAACCACGGTTTTCAAAGTCAATTGGTTCTAAACATCAATGTATCCAAACGATATCGATTCAATGTTTATAGCAGACGCAGTAGAATGCCGTGCGTGTGTTCACATTCCCACGGGACAAGTCACATTCAGTCGAGCTCTCATTGAAACCCCAGCTGATTACTACGGCCCAGCACCAACACGCCCGCTGACCATCCCGAAGTGAAGCAGGAAGACTGTCGAGCGAGCTCCGACGGGCACTGCAAACCTGCTGCTGCTGCTGCCACGCAGATGCTACAGCTGGACGACACCTTAGCTCAGCCAAAAGGAGCTGTAGCAGTGAACGGCTGTTGCTATGGTCGCTCTGTCACAAGCGACACCAAGTGGCAGACACGCCCTTCTCTAAAAGCAAGCAACGAATGGTTTCCACTGAAACGTAAAGCTAGATCGAAACTCATGCTCAGAATTATTAACGTAACATAAGGAAAGATTCTCTCCAGACTAAAAGAGCCATTGGTATCCTAAATCGAGCCACATTTATTTCATACATATAGTTAGCTGACAGATCAATCAAGCACTTGGCGTCTAAGTTCTATTCACGACAGAGATATTCTCAATACCTCGCGGAGATACCTGGAGTGAACATTACATGGTCCTGAGATGATACTGCATTGACTTAAAACTGAGAGCACTCTAGTACAATGCCATTTGCCCGGCTATCAGAGGCTGGTTTTCTCCACTCACCGTCACCGTGACATTATTTAATGAGCGCGAAAATCGGCACATGAACATTGAACTACGCTCGTCCCCATGGTCGTTCATATGTTGCTAAGGCAACATGGAAAAACAGTACCACTTATTTTACATTATTGCACATTATTATCACCAAACCCAATCAGAGATAAAAGGATGGCCGGCTGATGGTCTCCAATACAGCAACAGTTCCTCTGGACATTAATCAAATTATCCTCCGATTGTCATTTGACGTTCGCAGCGAATATCCACCCTAATACAGGGGTGAGTGTTTTTTCATTGGGAAGTACGGGAAGCTCGATTTGCCAGACATCAAGTAGTATGGCATACCTACCACACAGCCCATCTGCTGTGATGGACCATTCCCCATGTCAGCAGTGGCATTGTCAATAGCACACTGTATAACATGAACATGCGATGCTTCATTGTGACCTCGCACATCCTGCTTTTCAACTGTCTAAATCAGTGTTTCACACAGCAGTCTGACTCGTTGGCACTATATGCAGCCATAGCAACTAAGCGATATATATATATATATATATATATATATATATATATATATATATATATATATATATATATATATATATATATATATATATATATATATATATATATATATATATATATATATATATATATATATATATATCAACACACTCGGTCTATCACAATTGCGTGTTTCCCCATAAGCGTCTGTAACAGCAACATCAAAATCTTAGCCGTCCTCAGAGGTAACTTCCAGTCTGAAAACACCTATGAGATTTCGGTAATAAACCGTCCTTCATGAGCTACAGGGCGTCATAGCTAGCGGTTCAATGCTCTCTTACGTATCGTCAGTTTCTAGATACCAAATAAAAAGTGGTGGGCTTCCTTTTCGAAGTGAGGATTATGGAGTAACGGGTGGTGCTGGGAGGGGCGGGGTGGGGCTAATACAACGGCATGAATCAGGACAGTGCCATAGCAGGAAGGTCGATTAATGTTTACCCCGACACTTTGCCTAATGAACAGCCTTCTAAAATACCTTGGCCACCGGGATAGGAACCAACAGACAGAACTCGACAGAGCCGTACGTTCAATTGGCACATCCCTTTTGTAACATGGTCAAATATTGCAGGGTCCACGGCAACTTCATCGAGGATATATCGTGGCAATAAGTTTGATACAAATGTCATCGTACATGGTCTGAGGAAGGATGTTATAGCCCTTACAGGCTTGTTCATGAAATATTCATCGCCCCAGTATTGAATAAGTACGCTTGGAGCGATGAAAGTTGTCACCACCATACGGTGTCAACCCTTGACATTTGGCACCAACCTGTCACAACACCAGTTCGCTCATCACACACCAACGTCCACATACCCACCGAGTCATTAGTAAGCATTTTCTTTTCATTGGGTCCATGTCAAGGTATGATATGTGATATATATATATATATATATATATATAGATATATATATATATATATATATATATATATATATATATATATATAGATAGATATATATATATAGAGATAGATAGAGATAGATATAGATATATATAGAGAGATAGATATAGATATCTATATCTATCTCTATATATCTCTCTATATATCTCTCTCTATATAGATCTATATATATATATATCTCTCTCTCTCTCTCTCTCTCTATATCTCTATCTCTCTATATATATATATATATCTATATCTCTATCTCTCTATCTCTCTATATATATATATATCTATATATATATATATATATATCTATATCTCTAGTGACAGGTTGGATCATAGATGTAAGGAAGTTGAATAAACGGACGGGTCATTGTCAGTATGTATCACACGCTGCGGGGGGTAAATCTCCAGCGTCCGGGTTATCGTGACCAATTACTCTCCACGCTAAACAACCCAATACGGATGGGAAACACGAAGAAAGTCTTTGGTTGCGTCAGGAAAGAAAAATCATGCGCGTGGTACATCACTATAGGTGATTACTTCAGCTGGCCATGGCTTAACTACACCACAGGTGTGCACACCCACAGGGAGCTGACATACACATAATCATCCTATAATGCGATGCATTTGACGCGCATAAAAAGTCCAACATTACATCCAACTAATATTTGCTGTTCCAAATGTCAGCTAAACTCCCTGACTAATGAGTTATAGCACTTAGGTCTCTCCTAAGAACATAGCTAAATTGTTAGAAAATACCACATGGAAGTGTGGAGATTGTTCTGCGTACGTGAGGCGAGCAATAGAGCATTTGCTCGGGGTTTTGCGACACCTTTTAGTCACACGTGGCGAGGATGTAAAAGGCTAAATGGACAACGGCAAAGTGCATCACAGAATTAAACTGTCAAGGTGAATTTACACCTGTTTTCTCATTAGTTCGGTCTGAGGTAGATGATGAATGGAGGAAAAGAAGTCCTGCCGACGCCACTGAGAGGGCTATCGGCTTGTTTGATTATCAAGTCCCTGACCAGACAAGGAAACGAGCTCATTTACATCGAGAGTAAATGATTACGCACCTATTCATTACCGTCACCACCATTTTTCGCCGCCTATCATTCGAGAGCAATACCACGAGAGAAGAGGATTAGTAGAACTGATTAGACCATTCAACATTGACACGCGGGCTCGGGTCAAGGTTATCGGTACATAGAGGAAATTAAGAGCTAGCTTGGGACACTAATGGAGGAGAAACAATGTCTTGTAGCCATAATTGCTTGCATCTTTTTGATGAGAAAATCCAATGGCTGTATGTATTTGGTGCAGAGATGGTATGATTGATTACAATGGAGTGATGACGGGGGTTCTCATGGGCGGTCAATCGTGTAAACAGTCCCAGTGTGTGTGTGTGTGTGTGTGTGTGTGTGTGTGTGTGTGTGTGTGTGTGTGTGTGTGTGTGTGTGTGTGTGCATTATACACACACACTGTTACATCCACACACTTCCACACCCCATCACATACACGAATTCACACAAATACACACACGCCACTGCAGACAAGCAAGTGTCCATCTCAAGGTCACCCTATGTCAACTGTATCGTCGTTACATAAAATCGCCCCATCGTTATGTGGTACACGCACATCGGCTGTCATACCAGGCTCATATGGAGCGCTAAATACGCAGTTATGGGTTCTCATAGAATGGTAACAAAAAGTCCGTTATGATATAGACAGAGTAAGTATGTTTTGCTGGACACTATGAACTTCGCCAGTAAGTCATAATGCTCAGACATATGTGTCTTTATAAATGGCTACAAACTGATGCCGTCATTAAATCATCCGACTTCACGTTGCGCAAACAAACAGGTGCGAAAACAGACAGACTGGCTCCAACAACTGGCAGCATTGCTATACAAGATAATGACATTTGATGCCTTGTCTTTTGTCTTCAGACTGATGCATCATCTCTATATGTTGTAGCCCCAATCATTCTCTAAATAACCATGAAAATTTGATATTTATCCTGTTCATGGCTCCTGAGACATGACTAGAATGCTACAGTGAAAAGGTGTTCCGGAGCTGATTTGGATGGTTATCAGCGATGTGACGTTAAGTTGCCCTATTGGTACCCGGCATGAAGGCACAGCCAGCTAATATGGCACTTAATTATATATGAGTAGCTTCTTCCAAGCATCTTACTCCTCATGGACTTAGATCAATATTTGTGTTCCATACAAACTACAACACCTAAGCACTACCCACCCACTACAATGTTTCATGCAAACTACTGGGCCAAGGATCCACCCATTTCAAAAATAGCGTTAAGTGCAAGGCCTTGCATAAGTATGCAGCACCCGATGGGGAGAGAGAATTGCTACAAAACGTTCAGAGAGATTAAAGAGGAATTGAACTTGTCACTTCAGAGGGAAATAGTTTACTTTCAAAAAAAGGCAACAGATGAATAGTTGGCAAGAGTGATGTGCGTTCTCTACCGTTGATAGTGCGGTCACAGCACAAGTTCTGTCCATTGATAGCAGTTGTTGATATGGTGAGTGTTCTTCATTGATATCATTTAAGCATTTGAATGGCACTATAAACTACCAACATAAGATATATGATAAAGGACAGTGTAATTTTAAAGAACCAATATTTAATGGTTCAGTTGTTACTGTCATCATTGAATATGACTTTTAAATGATCTACTATCATTAGTAATTCACCATACATTTCATTGTCATGAATAGAGAACTAACACTGTACCCAGTCAAGTATTCAAAGGAGGATAGGAACATAAAATGTAATTTTTTCCAATCCTTCTTTAAATGGGGACAAATGTATTAAGAATTCATACTTGAGATACTTCACGTTGCAAGCACTGGAAGACATAGTGACGTTTCTCCGCAAGAACTGATGCTGATTTTTCTTAACTGGTTTCCTAAGAACAGGATTGACGATGCGGGCGAAGGCAAAGAAGAGCTTCATTAGTGGCAAGGTCGGAAGTCTGCCACTGAACAACAATCATATCATCCTGCAACATAGAGTAGCAAACAAATGTTAAGGAATTCGTTCAGTTCATTACAAGAAAACCTGCTTGTGGAAAGACTCATTTTATATAAAAGTTAGAGAGCCAAAAATCAGAAACAATAATGGGCTGTGAGATAATAATAGTCAATTAAATTAAATTAAATTTACTTTTGCAACTGTCAATGTACAATGCTACTGATACAATATATCAAATTTGCTAATTAAACAGTTCCGGGATGACCTCTTTGGGCATAAATGCCCATCACTTGGCAAGGCAGGAACCAACCTTCATCGCAAAAGAAAACAAAACAAACCAAAAAAACCATTACAATAGTCCTTGTCAACCTGCGCACCATTCAGATTATTCTTTGAAAATTCGTCATCATCTGCTGAAATTCCAGTCCACAGCCGAGCATTGGTACTCTGCCTCTTACCTGGGTAACAAGACCTCGGATAAAAATCATGGGTTCGACAAAAATGCTCAAGATATAATAATAATGTACCCAGCTGGGAAACAGGTCCGTTCCCGCCTCCATTAAAACTAGCTAAACATTGACATGCAACACTCAAACACCTATTGACAGTTTAATAAATTATAGAATTTGCTGGATTTTCAACACATCAACTTTCTTATCAGCAAACGAACATTAAATCAGGTTTCATTGAATTTGGATTTTTACAGTTCATTCCGTCTTCACCGTTTCCACATATGCTGCTGGACTCTCTCCACACGATAAGCAATCATGAGCCGATGTGTATGTGGAACAGACCAACAGAGAACAAATGTGGTGATTTTCAGGAACCTGGGTGATCGTCGTTTCATAGATATGCAAAGTTGAAAGGTTGATGCCAAAGCAAACTCAGGAAATAATCAAGCGGTCAAAAGGTGTATAAGAAATGCATACCAAGGTTGAGCTACTTTTTTGGAGGAGGGAACTGACCTGTCTGGTTGTCTGCAACCTGCTTATCCGCTGTATTGCATGACTTAGGCACAGATCCGAGGCCATGCTACCAGAGTGCCTGGCCGACAACCAATGGTATCCACGACCTTGCTATATGTATGTGAAACAGCACTTACCAGTTAAATCTCATGCAAAAATGGGTTGCTCTTAACAAATCTCTGTCAATTATGTCAAATTACGTTGTTGTACAAAAGGCTCTTTTATACGTCAAAATTTATTTCGAACAGCCGCAAAAGTGTAATTGTCTAGACATATGAAAAATTCTACATCGACTAATGGACTGCTTCTACTGAGACTAGAGAAGAAGATAGCAGGTTGGCGGAACCCGAGTTCCGGGGCCCGAGTTAAGCGACATGACCGAATGCGAAACACAATGCAAAAGGAGTTGTCAGATTATTATAAGGTGACAAAGGAAGATTAACTTCAATAAATTGGCTGACTAATTAACAATGATTTTATCTAATTACATGATTAAGAGTGATAATGGACATGAATTGTCCTGCCCTATTCAAACTTATAACATTTAACCAACCTTAAACAATTCTAACAGCTGGGTATTGAAACCGAAACTAAAAACTATCACAATATAGCTAATAAGGAACTCGTCAGACAGTCTTGACATTATTCATCGAAAATTTCAGTAGAAAGAGCTAGGGTTGTACATTATTTACTTTGAGAAAAAAAAAGGATTTGTCATTTTAAAGTTTCTACATTTATCTTCTTACGCACCCATCTCCGTCCATAATTTTTTTTCATATCCATATGACGCCATCGGTTCATGATGTCAAAAATTTTACAGTTCATTCAAATCTGAATATCAGGGATATTATGCTGAAGTAATAAGAGGAAGGGTTTTTCTGCATTATTCAATGCGAAGAACGAGCCCGAACATGTGATTTATCGTTTATGCTGAGAGGAATCCTAAATTAATCGAATCATTGATTATTTTTATCTTCAAGTGCAAGGTTTCCTGACCTACGCACCTTTGCGTTAACACCCTCCCATATTTGCCATGTATATTTGGACAAAGCTTATAGCGTGTAGGTTGTTACTACATTTTGATCGTTGGAGCAAATCTTCAGATTGTGTATAATGTAAAGGTTGATTAGGATTTTTCAGATATATTAGCGCCGTTTCACAACTGTATGGAATTATGAACACTCTAACTGAAGATCGACGCAGTCAGAAGACGAAACTCCCGGACCACTCGTGGTGGAAGGAGGCCGCTATTGTCATTTCTCTGGCTACGATTGTGATGCAGATGGTATCTTTTCTCTCGCCATTCTGGGGTGTCCCACGCACCAGGGAGTACGATCCTAAACTAGAAGGTATCGGGCTCTGGAAGTATTGTCGTATTGAAAAGGAAGCTAATCTGGATAAGCATGATTGTATCAACATGGAGAGTAACCAACCAAGTAGGTGGAACCGTCGGATTTATCTGTTTCCGGCTACTTATCATGCATAAACAACATGTAAGGCTACTTTCCTGTGTTGGAGCAATTCATAGTGGATATTTTTTTTACAACTTCACAACATGGCTCAGAGTAGTAAGATTTATTAGGCCACGTATGCATTTGTATCACAATATGAGGTAGTGTTAATTCACAATTCTTCAATTTTCATATTTTAACCCTGGTCTTGTTTTTGTACTATGTAATTGTGTTAAGCGTTCCTGATGACGACACAGGCGTTAACAAGCATGGGGGTAGCGTTCACCATGCTAGCATTCATTATCGTCACAGCTTCTGAGTGCATCAAAAGCTTGAGACAAAAACCCAAACTCCTCTTTGTGTTTATAGGGCTGTGCTTTGGTGCCGGTAGGTCAAACATCTGGTTCCATGCATTTGTGGGTGGGCGTGTGTCAAATCCAATTTTTTTTATCTCTATCGGTGGGTCTGTTGCAGCCGTTTTCTCTGCATCAGGTGTCCTAGTGTTTGGTCTTGATATCGAGACACAACCACTAGAGGAAGCAGACGGCACTGCAGTTTATATGAAGGTGATTCTTCAATGCATGTAATATCCAGCTTTAAACTTTCAGCAGTCAATACATATTGAAATATAGACCATTTCCTCGGAATCTGTGATGGTGAACGTTAGTTTTAATATATTAAACTCGTGTTGATCAGGTGGGATGGTGCTTTGGACTAGCAGTTGCAGCTGTCTTCTTGCAATGCATCTGTGGAATCGTTGGTATATGTGAGCTAATGTTCACACCCAGGCGAATGGAATCCGTGGAAATCAAAGTACTCAACTTTTCCGTCAGTTTTCCTGGTTCTTTGACCATGGTGGCTGCCTCACAGTCATCGTCCGCACGGAACGCTGACCTAACTGGATTTGAGAACATCAACTTCGAACACGCAATCGTTGGCCGGCTTGACGATGAATCAGAGACATAATTTACAACATTTAACCTTAATAAATAGCTTCCATGAGAATGATTACTATTTTATCGGGTTATGGTAGAGTGTTGGATTTTGTTGGCGCTGGTTGAATCAAGCCAGTTTAGATATCTTGTTAGAAATATGATAGTAGGGCTCATGTATGCCTTAGGTAATCGAACAAAAAAGAGGTTAGAATCGATTCGGAGTAATTCTTTGTCAACGCACAATTGAGTGTAATGAAATATTTAATAAGATAACGATTTTTTTTATGTGGGCGGCTTTGCTCAGTTGATCAAAGTCTAGTCCATGAATGACATAATCATATAACATCAATGTACTTCTTGACTCTTTGGTAACAAATTCATAATCATGACGTTCACTCATCCAACCTGAAACAAACGAGGCAAGGGCATGTACTGGCAAACTGCTTATTAGGAGAAGTCTGGTTGTGATATAGTAAGGCTTATGGCAAACAAAATGTTAACATGATGATAAAACAAAAGGGAATAGAATATCACTAAGCCATCGACCCCAACTAACATTGGCTGCATTGCTGGACAATTCTTCAGCCAGTGATTTTTTTGTAATGTTTATGATAAATAAAACACCTGAGCGTATTACCGATAACAACTTAATTATGACTCTAACAATGGCAGCATGTCAAATAAAAGCGCGAAGATTTTAATATAACATATTTTATTATAATAGACTAAATTGCCCGCATTGTTTCCCTTGCTAAGCGGTTGATCAAACAGGCAAACATATGCCTGCATATGGTCAATAGATCAACGTGTACAATGCAACGAAAGAATTGGCGATACGCCAATGTAAAATTGATCGGCGTCCTGGATCGAAGCGGTGAAGGTCTATTATTGAACCAAATGGTTCAATGAGGTTGAGCCGGGAGTCCAAACAGAGCGTCGAACGTGCAGTTAATTTGCAGACTGACCCCCATATCACACAACGTATTTGCAGTAAGCATATGGGATACATTGACAGTAATATTATATGACCTTCATAGTCAAGGAAGTGCTCTTGGTTAAACTTATGGTATGTATGTGGTTATGCATATTGATTGTTAAAGGTACATATATTCAAATAAGAGAGATAATGAAACAACTTGACATCTGTAAATTATTCGCAACATTATGGAGAACAAGCTGATGATATATATGTTAATAATTCTATCATACGGGTAACCCATTCAATCTCCAGTGGGTCGTGGTATACTTAACACAAGCGTAACAAAGGCCAACACCTGTGTTGAGAAGGATGCACATTGATGTTCCTTGCACCTGCTTGTAAATGGTGTACAACGCTCACACCCCAGTATGGGTGTGTGCGCAAATGATTACTTGATTCGAAAGAGCATTATGGCCTTGTCAGTCACACACGAACCCTCTGATACATTTAGTATGGTTACAGGAGAGTTCCCACCATCATGGGACGTGCTCGGGCATCTTATTTAACGGTCATATACCTGCATTGTTTCAGGAATTTTTCGTTCGAGCATTGTGGTGTCAGCAGATTATCGATGGATCCTTGGAAACGGGCTCTCATCATTGGTTCGCACACTCATGAGGGTTTTATGTGTAGAATATATAAATACCCTCATATTGCTCAATGCTTCGGGCGTGCCATCGACTACTTGTATGGAATTCCTGTCATCAGAGTAATCTCTCTTGCCTGAGATGAGAATAGGCGCGAGATCGGTAAGTGGCTAAAGAACATTGCAGAGCTGGGGAGAGCTTACAGCTAAGCATGGCTATGAATACGTACTCGGGATGTTTTAATTACAAGAAAAGTGAAGACTTTTGGAGCCGTTAAAAAGGTAAGTGCAACTTTTTTTTAAATGAAATGCTCGTTAAGATTCCCGAATAGCAACTACGTACTGCGTACCATCAGTTGCTATGGAATGAACCAACGAATTGCAAATCGATTATACTGCCCCGGAATTCGCAGACGGTCAATTATTTATAATTCTATTCTGGAGCAGCCAGATTCCTGCCGGTGCTTGATGGATTACATAGCCGCGCGGTTATGTAATTTTGGGAGCACCTTGCAAGTAAGATCCACTAATGGTGTTACAAGATTATTCCTTTTTCTAGACAAGTAAACCGAAACCCTAGACACCATACAATGTGTCGCCGTAGCAACGATTTATGATGCATATAGTGCTCTTTGGGTGGGATCAAAGGTGGCGTATAAGCGTGAAGCTTATATGAAATGTGTATGAAACTTAAAGCAAAAGGTCAAATATAACATCAGCATCTCCAGGCCGTTTGTCGAATTATTATCATTAAAACGCAAATAGTATTTTTGGTTCGACATTGAACCTATCAACTTCTTGATATTCATCAGGCACTCAGATCAACGAAGTGAAACTTCCATTTCCGATATTCCCTGCCACTAATCAATACACTTTTTAATTAATCTCATTACTGACATTCCAGGCACATCGATGATAATATCTAACACCCCAGTCATGTAAAGATTATGTTTGCGTAGCAGCTATTTTCTACTGAGCTACACACCTTTGCCAGCCCTTCACGACTCCGACCAACAACAGCCGACTCTCTTCTTCGACAGCCAGGGTAACTGATGCGGCAGCTTTAATCAGCAATATGTCATCCCCTCGAACAGATTTTCCGTTAGACGTATCACAGGGCGTCAGCACTGTAGACACATTTTCGCCCAGAGATTCGTCGCAAAGCATCAGCAATTATGATACGAGCTCAAACAATGGGATTGAGGATGTGACAACCTCGGCATTACTGGTTGATGAGAACTCCTCAACCGCGGAATTATTGACAAATGAAAACACATCAGTCTCGACACTTGTAGTTAGCGGTCCCTCAGCAACCTATTCTTCACCTATCATAAGCGCCAGCTCACTGGAGACCGACCTTGCCTCCTCTGCAGAATCTTCGACGGCCCCGGACCAAACAACGACTGTTGAAGCTGGGGGCTCTGGCATCAATTCTTTAGCTGATGCTGCGCCGTTGATAGCTGTTGCCGTAGCTGGTCATCTTCCTCTGCATTGCTTTCGGATTGCTTATATACCACTGCTGCAGGTAATGTATCAATTGACCAACACGCGGAAATGTCAAAGGAAAAGTCGATGATAATCAGAGTCGGCAAGCTAATATGGCAGTGGTGTCGATCAGAAGCGCTTTGGTAGTTACTTGTATGACTGAGATTGGGACTGATTGACTTAGACGTGATTGACTTTGCCTGTCACAGATAACAAAATGACATAAAGAGGCTTATCAAATGTATGCAGGAAAGAGTTAATCTTCTAAAATGATGATTTATGATCGGTATCATCAACCGCTTTAGCTCTAAGTTGCGACTTACTCGGGAGGTTTACATTAGGAGGAGCATATTTAGGGTTGTACAAGTTTTTAAGCGCATCAGTGGCCAACTATATATCAAAAGAAAAGAAGAGGGTCGTCGCCGATTCAAATTATGACATTTGGGGCAGGAGAGTGTGGTTCATCATCGTGATGCGTATCGTTTCACAACTGCATTGGGAACTATTCCAGCAATTATAGCATTTGTTATCGGCTGATGTGTACCAAGCTCATTGTAATATGTTTCGTTTGTCACAGGAAAAAGAAGACCGAAGTTGACAAATACTCCACTTTAAGACGGAGGTCGTATATAGATGCTTACAATCGCGTTGGCAACAGTCGACGACCGAGCGCACAGACATCACTGGGGCCCTTGCAAAATGCCTACCAGCCGACTGGTGTTGCGCAGCATATCTCGTACGAAGGTCGAGCATTTACATTCCCACGCAAAAACAGCTGGGCACATTCCAGAGGAGCTCTCAAAATTAAGAACCATTCACTTATGGATGTCAGTCATATCGATGTCGCAGACAAAACCCCTTATTCAACAACGACTGTCCCACGACCCATGATCACTTTGCAATTACCAAGTAATGATTACGCAGGCGACCGTCAGCCGTCCCGGCATGACTTAAGAAGTGACAGAAGAGATGAGAACGGCTATAGTAACACAACTCTTCTTCCAATACAAGCCTCTCCTAGTAATAGGGCCGAAAATGGGAACCAAGATAGCCTGTCATTATCAAGTAATATCCCTAGAAACAGCAGAAATGGGAGCAATAACATGTCACCCTACCATCCTTTCACAACTTCCTACCAGAACGTGTCAACAATAGATTCACAAGCTGTCTATAACAACAGCAGAAATGTACTGCACAAAGGTAGATTGTCCCTGAGCAGAGGCAGGGTGGACATGGAAGAAGGTCAACCACAATATGCCACCTCACCCACTATACATGGATTTAATGACACGCCCATCAGTCAAAATAGAAGCCAGTCATTCAACGCTGGACCTACCACAGGAAAAAAATTCACCAAAGGGTTTTCATACCTGAATTAACATTGATATGGAGCACAGTTACACTTGTTATGTACCTACGAATAATGTCACACATTTGACTGTTTATATATATATATATATATATATATATATATATATATATATATATATATATATATATATATATATATATATATATATATATATATATATATACGTATATAATAAACATATATATATATTACGTATATATATATACACATAATATATATATATATATATATATATATATATATATATATATATATATATATATATATTTATATATATATAACATACATGCCTTTTTATGATAGAGAATGTGGTCAGTGTTTTGGGAGTTATTTGTTTTTTTTACACCATAGAATTGGCACATTCATAGTGTTCATTCAAATTTTTATATTTATTTGTAACCATATAAATAGAATAGATGTGAGTGTCATGTTTTGTGTTCATTAGGCTCATTGAGAGATTTTATCAAATCTAAATCAAGATTATATTTTCCAAGATGTCCCTCTCTGAAATTTCTAAGTACGAGTTGAGCTGCTCTTATGAAGTTGGGCATAAACATGTAGCCACCTTAACACAAAACAAAAAATAAAGGCAATAGGCAGGTTAGCATTGACATTGACAACAAAGAAGAAAGTACGTGACAACAAAATAATCCAACAAGAGACAGGGTGGATGGGTAGTGACTAACAACCAAACAACGTTACACTCAGTGGAGGTAATTTTGGAAGGATATTTCATAAATGGTGTTTTCTATTGAAATAACACAAAGGAAAGTTCAATTAATTACAGGTTTTCAACAAGACTCACCAGCTGGGTTTCTCTTCTTCATAGAGAACTGGTTTTCCTTGCAGATATGCCCAAGCATTTCGTAGACATTATCAGTAGGCCCAGGCAGGTTGTACATCTGAATATAACTAATGAAACAGGAACAGAAGGTTAGGTATCAGTCATCACAGTTGAGCATATGCTTACTTTCACTATCAAGACAGTCGTTCATCGAATATTAAATACCGTGTTCATACTATTAGACACGCAGTGCGCAAGTGCAAAGATAAAGTATGCACTTCTATTAAGGATCAATTTTTTTAGTGACAGACTCGGACGTCATCAGGTCATACATAGAATGTTGCCTCACAGTGTATTGCCAAAAGTAGCGCTTTCACAAAGCAAGTTAAATAGGCTTTGTTGAATTTGTATGGTGATGCGTGTGAAACAACCCACCAAACACCAAAGTGAGCTCAATATTGTTGGCGTGCATGCTGAGACCGGGGGGGGGGGCACTTGGCCTTATTCTGGATAGGGGTGCGCCACGGGACCTCAAAAACCCGTACCCGTCGTACAAGGTCAAAATGGCCAAAAGCATACCCCGTCGTACAAGGTATTATGCTAATATATAACCCATCGTACAGATTGAAGCTGAAAAACATACCCCGTCGTATAAGTATGAGGCCAAAAAACCCGTCGTACAAGTCAACAGGCTGAAAAAACATACCCCGTCGCGTGGCACATATATACTACCTCTATACACTTAAGTGCCCCCCCCCCCCCGGATGAGACGCTGACTGAAAATCGACAATAAATAGAAGACAGCGCAGTGTATGACACGTGACACTCCGGCTAGACTTGGCTTCTACAGCGTTTGATTTCTCATGTCAGCGCTGTATATGGTATGTCAGATAATCAACCATTAGGGATGAGGTAACTTGACTACAAGCAGCCAAGAGAGACAGGCTTTGAAGTGGGGGGGGGGAAGTCCTACCAATGACTCTGCGTCTAATAGAATGAACATGATACCACAAAATATGATGAAATGTGCTTTGCAGACCAAAATAAGGTCATTACAAATATTCAGTTTAACAGAAATTGCAATCAAATTTATATTTGCTAACTCACAGTTGATAACACAGATATCAGATCTGTTATATATCTGTATTAGCCCAGTACCCCAAATATAAGGTGATACTGTACTTCACTTACTTGTGCAGGCCATGTTTGTTGAGCCAAAACAGCAGATAATCCACAATCAGATCTTCTCCAAGAAGGTGGTCTCGTATTGTAGCTGGAAAAAGAATTTGAGTTCATTCAAAATATCTATGTGATTAACGTTAAATCTGCTAACCATACATTACAGTTATGGCAGACCAAGTAGTTGTAGTTTTGAAGGATGGAGAAAAATATCCCTCACCACAAAGGGCCAGCTTCATTCCCACATCCATGTCATGAATGTCAGGCAGCATAATCCCTGGTGTGTCTAACAGGTACACCTTAGGGTTGTTAGCAACCTAACAGCCCAAAAAAAATAAAAACTCATTAAGCTTGTGCATAACTTTATACTTAAACAAAACAGAAGTCGGACTTTTGCCAGATGGCTTTGAAACTTTGCTGCTTTTGACATGATGAAATAGAAAAATAAAATGGTCAAAGGAGAGCAAGACTGGTTTAAAAGTGGACATTACAGATGGGAGGTCAGGGTAACTGAAAACCTGAATGATTGAAGGTCCTTTTAATAGGCCTGAGAGAAATTACTACATACCTCCTGAATGATTAGAAACAGTAGTTGTCATCCCCCATTGGGTTAACATTGAGCAAATGATTGTTATAAGTTATAAATATCTGATAACTCAGGAATCAGACAAAGGAAATAATGGCAAGAGTCCATGTTTGATTTGGTTCAGCTAACATGATTTATATTACATACAAAAGAAAGAATGGAATCAAAGCAAATATATATGATTAACACAGTTGAACAGCAAGGTAAAGGCAAATAATTATTTCATCATTAGTTAATGAGATTGTTGGACTAACCCTGATTTTCTCCAATACACTTGTAGTTATGCCAGGAACTCCTCCAACACGGGTAGCTTTCCCTATTATTGCGTTACAGAAAATAGCAATAAAAGTTGTTTTGACCAGATCAATAGCTGAGCAAAACTATGCATTCAATGTTATTTGCATCCTACCTTTCTTCAAATTATTCCTCCTGAGTGCATTAATTAGAGAGGATTTTCCAACATTAGGCACACCCACTACCAGCATATTGAAGTGGTCTGCCTGAAAGTAAGTATCTTGATAAATGAAACATAAAGAAAGAGTAGTGATGCAACAGTTCAACAAAGTGAATTGACAGACTTCATTCTGCAATGGATCAAAGGGCATGAATAATAATTACTCAAGACTTTTTCAAACAGAACTGACTTGCATAGAACTTACCTTTTTACTCTTATATAGGTCACAACATTTTAAACAGAAATTCAACAACAAAAAGTGAGGTTGCAACCTATAATCGTAGTTTGGAAATATGGTCCACAATATGAAAATCGATTCCAATCAATACCAGTACAAAGTGGGCCCGAATATGAACATTATGATCGATACCTCAAGGTGGGCATTACCTAAAAATTCAAAAAGGATCAACAAATCTGATCATCTTAGCAATCATTGACCAACATTCAAAATGGGTAAGACACCAATGGGGTCGACACCTATTTCCGACCTGCGTCAAACACTATAGCCACCCTCAATCTGTTTATATTTGCTAATTTGCAATAGGCATATAATTAAGTTTTTCCCTTCCCCCTTTCTTCACACTTTGGCATGCGAGTTGCACAACCTGACTCATCCAGCACACAACCCCTTTCTGACAGAGAAACCTTCTAGTGGGCACCAAATAAACTTTGAAGTTCACATAGGAATGATAGCCCTGCATGACAGTGTAAAATTGCTTGAATTCTGCAGTTGCAAGGCATACAACCAACTTACAAATTATTTGCAGCATGAGGTCTTTATGGCAGGGCCATTTTCCATATAATTTATCATAATAAAATTTTGGACCAAATCTCAAGGCCAAACAGGGGGTTGCAACCTACATAAGTGTGCGACCTATACATGAGTAAATAAAGTAATCACATTTATTGGTACAAACCAGCACACTTGTTTTAAGATGGAGCAATCCTGATTGGTGACATGCAGCTTTTTATCTATTTACAGTTAGCTAATTGCTACAAATTATCTTGACATTTTCCTGACTTTGACCTCTGCACTAACCAAATCTATCAAAAGTTAGAAAACACTCCTCATAATCCACTACATTGCAAAATCTGTTGGCCTACATTCTAAAGCATTCATGCTTTAATACAAAGGAGCTCTAGTAAGTATAGAGAAGCAAACAGTATCTTCAAAACATGCCTAGACACTCACCCCAGCTCTATGATAACGAGGAGAATTCTCCAAAATCTCCATGATTTTGGGCATCAGCTGCAGACGTATAATAACACATGCTCAAAGTACTCAACACACATTGGCAGGAGGTTTTAAGTAAGGGGTAATAGCACCCAATGGTGCTATCTGAAATATGTCATATTATTGCTGTTCATTTATAAAAGACACAATCCAATATGAAACAAATTACCTAACTTCTGCTGCCTAATCCGCACTCATTATAACAGCTCTTTAAACTAACAACGAAAGCTTTTGACAGAGGTGAATTCATAATGAAGCAAACTATATTCACCTTATGTCTGACTGAGGTATGACGGTCTTTTTTGCAGTCTGTGTACATTATGTGATTTACGCCTTTCTGCTTCAAAATGGTTTCCACCTGATTCTTGTAACTAAGGTCTGCAGTGTCCATCTTGTTCAGGAGTAACATGTGCGGTCGTAAAAACAATGTTTCAGAAAAAATAGAATTTCTTCCAGATATCGGAAACTAGTGAATATGTCAAGGAAATAAAAATCAATCATATATCAATCGAGGCTTCATACTTTCAGTTCAAATTGCCATGACTATGCATAATGTACATAAATCAATAGCTAAAATATTTCAAATATAGGGTGTAATGGCTCGCTAACACTAGTGTGTTATATGGGGACCATACAAGCTCTAGGGCCCAAGCTTGCCATGTGGGCTTAAACTAGCCATTGCTTTTGTGGGTATTTACAAAATCACAATGGACATGAAACTTACCCTGCCTTAATCAATGTATCTACTGGCCAATATATATTGTTTTCATGAAGTAATATCATGTTGGGACCTAGCCCTACAAGCGTCTGAGTAGACATCTTACTCTGTATGAAAACGACGCAATGTTATAAATTTTGAGATCGGTTCAGACATCTACCAATCATACCCAAATGATGGAGTTTTAGAATGCGATGATGTTCACAGACAATTTTATCCCTTTGAGGCGGGGGATTTCATCCATGGTAATTAATCATAATTCGAAGAATTTGGAAGCGGTAGAAAGTCTGAAACAGCGCTATGTTTGTTTTCAAGTTCAAGGCCATGTACATCGCGCATGCTCAGAATGACCCATCGACAACTATTGCTTCCTGCATCTAAACTCAATAAGATACAGCAGATTGTATTCAAAGTGCGTCAATATGCTTCGCAAGCTTAGCAGGTAGGAAATGGGGAAGAGGCGACAGGAAACCATGTCACCCAATATATTCCGAAATGGCGGTCATCACATCGTGATTTTTCGAAAATGATATAAAGATGGCATTTCTTCAAGTATCGCATCGATCGGTAAAAGCTTTTGGTGAGATACGTCATATTTTTTCACAGGCTCTTGATATATGTTCTTTTCTAGATGCCAACCCAGCGATATAGTCAAATGCATGTTTTAATGTGCACCCAAAATATTCGAGCAGAATGGTATATATTTATATTACTGTTCGACCAGAGCTACTTAGGACTGAAGCAGGAGTTGCAAGTTTTGGACCACTGACGAGTTTAAGCCCTAAAATTCATAAACAAAAAATATTTCAACTACAAACAGTATTAATTAGTCATGATGATTAATTCAGACACCACTTAAAATGCCCCTTTATGGCCCGAAGCCAGAATACATGCAAAATCAACACTGCTGTTAACAATTTATGAGCTCAGAGGGTGTAGTTTTCTACCTAAAAATGCCATAAACAGAGGATACTCGGGCATCATGCACTTCAAGAATAAAATCCACATCTTTCAGTCTCCGTTGCATATTCGTCATTCCTAAAAAAGCCAATTAAGGTGTAAATACATAACCCACAAAAGCGAATAGTATGAGAGACGTTATGATTCCTAAATGAGTCGAGCGATATTGGGGATGATTGCCAAGCGTACCGTACCTTTTGACATGTGCATAGGAAAATAATGCGCCACGTCCTTCGTAGCCATTTCAAATGCTGCCCTAAATGATTTGCGCGTCACTGACATGATGAATTCTAATTGATCAACTCGGCATTTCATCAATTTATTTTGTTGAACACATTTCTCGCCTTCGGGAAATTTCAGTTTCGATTTCCGTATGGCAAGTAATATCAGCAATTATTCAAATAAGAAATTAAGACTCGGGTGATCAGCGAAGAAAGGAGGCGACCAGCACACGTGTGCTGGCTGGGTACCATCCAGCGAGCAAGCGTTAGGGAGGTATCACTTTTCCATAAGCATTACGAAACCAATGAATTGCCACCGAAATTATTTTTATTCATAAAATAAACGAAAATTAAAATCGCTTTCGACAAACAATCAACTAAACGAAAATTATATATATACACACACACATAACACACACACACATATACACACACACACACACACCATATATATATATATATATATATATATATATATATATATATATATATATATATATATATATATATATATATATATATATTGTGCGTGCGTGCGTGCTTGCTTGAGTGACAGAGAGAGATAGTGTGTGTGTGTATCTATGTAGGACGCCCATACCGTATCACTATATGTATCTATATGCCTCACAACATACACATGCTGGTTGGGTCTCCTCTAATGCCTCACATCATACACTTTGTTGGTTGGGTCTCCTCTGTTACGTTTCTTTCCGTTGTGTTTAATTTAATGGAGCATAAGTCATTGAGGCGGCCTGCTGAAATAACGCATGATCCCTGCCATGTTGGTTGGGTACCACCCAGCGAGCACACGCGTGCTGGTTAGGTCGCCTCCTCTCCTCGCTGATCTCACTCGTTGACTTTAATGTCTGCTAGTAATGTATTGTCAGAAAAGGGGGATATTTCAGTTATTTGAATCGTGGAAATGAAAAAGATGTATGGATATCAAAAAAGGTTCCATCAATAACTTCGATTCATACTATCAAACTGTGCATTTTTAACCAATTGTTACTGACAGCTCATGAAATATCGACTCGAAGGGTGGAAAACCTATGACACGTGATTTCCTAAAGATCACCAGTGACTAAAATCTAATTATGAGCACCTCCGCGTATGATTGTTGTGCAGATTTGTTTCCCTTTGCTGCACAGATACACGATGCCTTATTGGCTAACGCCTTTAGCAATCTGTCTTTCACAACCCAAATTATTGAACAATGGATTTGTCAAAATTAAAATACCAGTTTCCTTTGGCTTACGTGACATATCAAAGCACGTGTATGCCAGAAAAAATCAAAGGGCATCAATACCCAAATAATTTATTCATAAATAGTTGTACAGTTTTCATAAACTGACTGTTACCATTGCTAAATCCACTCAAAATTAATCGGGGTTAGTGAATAAACTAACGTACATAACCACATAAAATACAAATTTCGTGTCATATTGTATCAGATACAGGCACACCAGAGTATAAGTAGATATTTGTCCTTGTATATTGCATTCGTTGTCAACGCGGTCGTCAGCACATTGGCGCCCAAGTCACAACACCCAATAAACAGGTATATATATATAAGGCCAAGCAGCTTCTTGTAGAAATAATTCAATATATCTAAACAACGTAAATATGATTATGCCACAGGTCCAGAAATACGGTCCCTTGTCAAATTTGTACCACAAAGACTATGATCAAAGCAGTTCATGTCGGTATACCGATTTTATTTAAGTTAATTGACTAGCATAACATTTCCACAAGCGATATATCTGACTTCGATGATTAGCTACACTTATCAAGCAGCAGCATGTTGTGTTATTGTAAATGACAATATTATGCATTAATATGACTTATATGATCGCACATCTCTCATAACATATATTGCCTCGAGAGTTAATCGACAGGCATCTAGATATCTACAGGTTCCATCCATTCCGAGCTTGCCGGTTGGGAGCTTGCTTGGGCATGCGGCATAGGTCCCTTGACAAGACGCGGATCATCAACTCTCCTGAAACAACATCACACATTTTGATATAATATTAGCAGTTGTTCAATTACATGCTGAATTTACGCAGCAAAGCTATGGCGGAATGGCATCGGCAGTGAAAGCGTGCTTACTCTACGTATGACGTTTCTGCGTTGGTGCGGTTGCTCAATGGATGTGGCTTGGTCTCCGCTGCAAGCATCGTTCCACAGCCTCCGGAAAAACCATAACCTTTTGGGCCAAACGAGCGACCGTAGCAAGGCTGGCAGTACAATTGGTTATCGTGAACGTTGAATTTACTGGGCTCAAGAAGTTTGTTGCACGATTCTACGATAAAAAGAACATGGAATAAATTTACAAAATCATCTAAAAGATACTTCAAGAATTGCATTAGCATGATATAGTACGCTGATTGGTACTAAACGAACAACCCGGTACCATTTCGGAGACGAGCTTGCAAGGATGTTATTACTCCCATTATAACTCAACTATTCTCCTATAAATATCTTAACTGAGATATACTGCGAGAGTCGTGTTTTGGCAAATACGTAAGCGGAAACTCACGACATTTGAAGCAGAGTTTGTGATATTTCCGCCTCTGGACTTTGACCTCTTCTGCGAAGTACACTCTCTTGGTACAGCGTGGGCATCTCTCGGGGTCGTTGCGGTCTATAGTGACGCCAGCAACAGCTCCATTAGTTGCTGCTTGTGTGCCAGCAGGATTGTCGCGATTAAACAAGGCTTCAGCTGATGAGGAAAGTGATGTGGATGCATAGGATGGTGCGGGCAGATTGATGGTGGTTTGGTTGGCCGAAAGACCAGCAGCACCTCCAGCGAAACCGTAGCCTTTAGGTCCAAACTGCTTACGATGACATGCGGTGCAGTAGAGATCATCTTCATGTTCATTGTAATTTGTGCTGTCCAAACTCTTTTTGCAGCTGCCTGTAAATCATAATCGCCTTACAGTAAGGGCTTTTTATAGAGCCGACACAAAGTGTGATTAGTTCATTTCCTGACATTCTAGTGTCATATATAAAATTTTTTAGGCGTAAGTCATAATTAAATTACTATTCTTGATTGAAACTCTAAACAGTTTCCTGTGGCATATAGCTGGAATATCGTGCAGAGGGCTTATAGCTACGCTGAGAGGGTTCACTCTAACTGACGCATGTGGTGAGCGTTTCTAGCACGCTGACGCGAACAGCATCCCCCAAAAAAACACATCGGACTATTGTTTATGTTGAATTAATGGTGTCATCTAATTGGTCAAGACGGCCACTCCTCCAAATTTTCGCAGGTTTTCGAGTATTTTGGCGGCAGTGAACCCTCCCAGCGAAACTACAAGCTCTTTGGTGCCATCACGACGGACAATTGGCCGAGTGCCAGATCAACAAACGCCGTTTGTGTATCCGGGACATGTATGCTAATGTGGATATATATATATATATATATATATATATATATATATATATATATATATATATATATATATATATATATATATATATATATATATATATATATATATATATATATATATATATATATATATATATATATATATATTGAAAACTATGCAATATGCTAAGAATGTTCAACCTACACACAGACGTCAACGCCTCTGTGTGATTACCTCAGACAGACATAACCGCCACACATGATTACATCATAAATGGAGCGAATCAGTGGATATCGACCAAATATGAAAAGCGTTACCCCGGGCAAGTTCAATGTCGGTTTCTTTAAACCCCAGCCTTAAGTGTGTATATATAGGCAGCTGTGCTACTTGAAACCAAGCACAATATATACCAGCGGCAGTGACACGCGGCTGGCTTTGTATTTGAAAATCAACAATTCTGCACCACAGCTAAGGAAATACCCCTCACCATTTGCACTGCATTAATGACCCCACAAAAACATCAGTCGAAGAAAGAACTACATTGGTTTGGCTTGCGTTCCATGACATGGTCGACTGCCTTTCAATCGCCCCATGGAGGGAGTAAAGAATGTTTGGAATGTTGCGAAGTGAAAGCCAGACAAATTTAGTCGTGTGGAAATAACCATGTGTCGCCAACATGACCAAAAAGGGTTATTTTGACCATCAGCCGGGAGAGTCCTGTTTAGACGGGCTTTCCTTGCGCTGATATAAATAAAGAACCACGCAATTTCAGAGCTGTGAATATGTTCTGGGTTAGTTATGGTAAGTTGGTCTAGGGACCAGTGGAAGGTTCTTTTAATCACATGATCCCATACTGGAAGATCGTATATGGCCAACTACGGTATTTTATACAGCTTAGATTTTACAGTTCATATTTGAGTAAAGAAAAATCAATTTTGACGTCAGCTGTGCTGTGCAAACAGCGTATACGCTATTTGGATAAACAATATGCCATGACTCACAGGAAAGTTGTGTCGAAAACGCTGGGAATCCCAAGATGCATATGCAACCAGCCACACAAGAACTGACGAAGGATCTCAATGTCGAACGTTGGGTTATCATTTAAAAGTATGAATGGGTGTTCGTTTTAAAGTATTATGCTTAATTGATATGTGGTATGGAAATAATTTCAGAAAGGGGTTGGATACGGACAGCAGACGCTAACACAAAATACTCGGCTGTGCAAACGCAAGGCTGAGCGGCACCATTTATACGTTATGAACAGTTGACTAGCTTGTCATTGCTCCGGGTTTGGCGAGCTGTTAATATCAACGGCCTATCTAGACACAAATTTGTCAAGTATACAGTAGTTAAGAGTATAAAAAGATAGCACACACAGGCTGTACTTACGGCACGTGAAGCAGCGTCTGTGATAAGATTTGCCCTGAGCTTTTTTTTCCTCGTTAAAGTACACCCTGTCGTGACAGCGGGGGCATTTTGGGGCGCCTGTCTGTGTGATACCTGGCTTCTTAATCTCATAGGACAGACCTGAGAAACATATAATTAATATAGATATGGAGACATATGACAAATTAACAGTTTCAACTAAACTCACACAGCCACGTTAATCTTAACAATGGTTGTTCGTGTCATAGTCTAAGGGTTAACAAGCGACAAATAAACACACGAGCGTTGGCAATTTTGGCCGTGGAGACCAGAAACCATCAAAATAAATCACCAGAAATGTTATACGCGTGAGTGCAGGAAGTGAACTCTTCAACTCAGTGCTGGCAATCGCTTGCTGATTTGTTGCTAGCAACTATATGTGCTGAATTGTGATATAGATATTGGACCCGGGTGTCTCTACCATGTGAGTGAGATCGAATTTTGTGATCACTCTCATCCCTATCAGCAATTATGGACATTTCGGGGACTATCAATCACTCAACAGCACTACTGCACAACCATTTCTATCTAGACCCCCATATATATATATACCAGGTGATATAAAAATATAAACCGCTTGGCGAACTCCAACTTGGCTCGCTCATAGCATAAAATATATATTACGCAATTTGAAACGATAAACCGCTTGGCGAACTCCAACTTGGCTCGCTCAAGCAAAAAGGCTAATTACGCAATTTGAAACGATTACCTGTATAACCAGAATTGAATTCTGCTTTTGACAAGAATTGAGTTGCTTGACAATATTCGACGTTGGGACAGTGTTGTAAAACCCGACAAACGCTTATTTACTCCGACTTCTCAAATAGTTTCCGCGTAATACGAAGTTGCGTCTCTTGTCGTGAAAATGTGGTGCCAGTAAGCCACCCGAAGAACTCGACTAACAATAGCTGAGCTCGGGTGTGTCTTAGGCGTGTATTTATAGCGACAGCTGACGCGGTGACGTCATACATTCTTTAGCCAATAGGTGCTTAACAATTTGAATCCTCGTATCGGAAGCGTTCGCCATATACGGTAGCTGAGCTTGAGGACACGGGCTCGCTTCAGCGAGTAGTCGCACGCATGATGGGTTCAAGCCAGACTGATGACAAGCTTATCCTTAATGGGGCCACATTCTTTTTCTTATATTGTGCAAAGATTAAAATTGATACCCTGAGCAATTTATCGCGTCCTAAACGACCAACGATAAATTTTTACGATAAATTGAAACAGACCTGAAATTCTGTATGTTCCCAAGAAAGTGGTAAAATCATTATACCATATCATTTTGTAAACGAGTGACCCCACCAAAATAACAGCGCATTCTATTTAGGAATGCTGAGTAACAACCATGTAATTCGACAAAGGAACAACTAAACGGTCACAATCCATACTTGTTAGGTCATTGTGATTCAACCTCAGTGGTTTCTGTGAAAGATTTTAGGAAAGAATTACGATAATAGAGGCCTATTCAATCCAGAATTGATCTGTTAAAAATCTACATTGTGTTTCTGTCCTCGATGTGGCTTTACATTTCGCGATAGCGAAAGCGTGGTTTATAACAGATAACGTTCTTGTCCATATGGTGTTTATCAACTAGACGTACATGCGACTGTACGGAGTAAATGAGATAATGTTTTAATATCCCATCGTCGAGTTTATCCCTCCTTGAAATCATATAAATCTGTAAATTGGTCCTTACGCAATTGGCAATGGGCATCTGATTCCCTCGGAGCTAGCCTGGTTGGTTCATCGTGATAATGCGGTGGGAAGCGATGTTTAGACCCCCGGGAGGTTGCACTTGGGTTTATCCCGGATAGGGGTGTGCCGCAGGACCTCAAAAACCCGTACCCGTCGTACAAGGTGAAAATGACCAAAAGCATACCCCGCCGTACAAGGTATTATGCAAATATATAACCCGTCGTACGTAGCTCTTATGAACCAAGTGAAGCTTACGCTCCCTCTTGGAAGGGAGTACCCGATCGACTCTTGGTCTGTTGGGCTAGTCGTACGTCGTATGCAGGATAAAAGTGTCTCAAAAATCCGATCAGCTGATTTCATCCAGTGAAAACTTAGCGCGCGCACGGTCGAGTGTGTGATTCTCGGCGCGTCACACAGGGACCATTCATTGCATTTGCATTGTCAACGATCGGTGGGAAATCCCGGGAGAAAATTTCGACATACTGAAACAAAATGGTACAGATGGGAGGAGAAAAACATACTCCGTCGTACAAAACGAAGCCCCCCAAAAACCCCGTCGTACAGATTGCAGCTGAAAAACATACCCCGTGGTATAAGTACGTGGCCCAACAAAACCCGTCGTACAAGTCGAGAAGCCGAAAAAACACACCCTGTCGCGCGACACATGTATACTACCTCTATACCCCTGGGGTATGGACCCGATCCTTTTAAGTATACTGCAGCGATCTGATGCTATTCCCACTGTTGCTGATACTGGTATTGGCCACAGTATAAATCATTATTTTCGCAACCAATACGTGTTTCACCCATTCTACATCTAGGCGACCAAGCAGGCTGCTAGAGCCATCGCCGCAACTACCATGAATGAGATAAGCTATTTTTTGCCACCAGGTAGTAGTAGATCGGGTCTACATGGTGACAGAGGTTAACAAAGAAACATTCCCATCAGCCGATTGAGTCTTCAAACGCCCCTCCTCTATTTTCTCCTCCATGTTATAGCGCTTATGTGGAGGAGTGTTATAAGACTCGAGTGCCTGTGATATTTCTCACAATCGTTGTAACTTGAAATTCCCATAAATATTTATGACATGTCATCTATTTAATTCGATGAATCCACCATATTCTCAACATTGGTCATGAAGACCTTGCCAAGTGTCGTATTTCCGAAGAAGGTTTTTAATACTACCAGGATGTAATTTTGTGAATGCGATAGATTCAATTGTTCCATTCGCCCAAGTGCAGCCGAAGTAATTTGGAACGGTCTATATGATCATAACGCATCCCCTGTGCTTCATGATGCCTATGTGTACACTATGATTCTGCTGCTGAAGTCTGCGGCATTCTATTGCGTTATCACTAACGGTTCAATTTGTCGATTCATTTTCTGTTTCGAAGGGCTGTTATCCTGCAAATATCCACGCATTACCATGGCCGGTGTTGTAAAGCACATAGAGAGCGATGCAGAATTTCAACCAGAACTAACAAACGCCGGGAATAAGCTCGTAGTAGTCGATTTCTTCGCTGTTTGGTGGGTAGCTTCGTTTATGGGCGATAATATAGGCTAATTATTGCTTCAATAAGTGTAATTATCTGATGACGGTAAATATTAGTAGCGATTACCGGCCAGGTACTCTAATACCATGACCTTGTGCGCAAACTTGAACCACGCAATGCTACGACCGCCAAATGGGTAAATTCCGGGTTCTGTGAAAACTAGCTGTTTGGTGGGTAGCTTCGTTTATGGGCGATAATATAGCCTATATTATCGCCCATAAACGAAGCTACTATTAAAGGCTAATTATAGCTTCAATAACTGTAATAATCTGATGACGGTAAATATTAGTAGCGAATACCGGTCAGGTACTCCAATACCATGACCTTGTGCGCAAACTTGTTAGGGTATTTTACCATCGAAAGAATGTGCCGTATGGAATAATGCACAACTTGTGACCTCTTTTCATGGCTAATTTTTAAACAATGTTATTTATGACCACACAAACATTCACCTTACGACCAGCCTAAATTTATGCATCATGCAATGATGACTAAAACTTGAATTATACATTTTATCATAAAATTGCATGTAGAACCATTCCCTTTTTTACCAATCCTTGCCTGTTATCAGCAACTGCACTTTGAGTACACATGTACAGCATAGATGCAAACGATATCCACCCATCCGTATGGCTTGTGCTGCGGGTGACCTGCAATATATTATTTAAATTTGTTTTTTTACACTGTTCAGGTGTGGACCCTGCACCAGAATAGCCCCTGGATTTGAAAGTTTAGCAGCAAAATATTCTAATGCTGTGTTTCTGAAAGTAGATGTAGACAAATGTCAGGTAAGTTGAATTACATGGCTAACTTCCTACAGACACAGGCAATTCACTATTAGTATAATTTTAATGATACTTTATCTTTTGCATCACAGACAACTGGTGCTGAACATGGGGTAACCGCCATGCCCACATTTGTGCTCTTTCGTGGAGGAGTGAAAATTGACATACTCCGTGGTGCTGATATCAATGGTTTAGAGGAGAAGATAAAGAAATGGTACAGCACAGGTGAAGAGGAAGAGGAAGCAGCAGTGAAAGGCCATGTGAGTCATCGACTGCTACATCTGGAAATATTTGGTTTACAATACATGTCCCATCATAAAAAGTGCACTTTGAAAAGACCATTAAATTTGCCAGGTTCACATATTATACTTGATTTTTATGGATATCCCCCCAAAAAGTAGTTTTACATCAGTAAATTATGATCACAAAATCGTGGTGATTTCTGATGAAATGCACCTCTACCATTAGTTGAGTTGCTATTCTCATGACTCTTTAGATGGACTTATCATCCATGATCAGCAAACAAGGAAGTGAGTGTCTTAATGAATCTGATGAACATCCCCTGGAGCACTGCCTTACTCCTAAAGGTGGCTACTTGGAGTCTGACTGTGATGAACAGGTACATTCTATTCCAAACTGCACGACAGTTACCCCAATTTGAAGTTCCCCTATGTCTATATTGGCAATACACATAGCAACGTGGGGCTTCAGGTTTGAATTGAATTAGCACAAATATTGATTTCACATTTAGTGGGATTTTTTTCTGTTCCAGCTGATCATCTCCCTGGCATTTAACCAACCTGTCAAGATACATTCCCTCAAAATTCAAGGGCCTTCAGGTTAGTTAGCCTAGCTAAATATATTTTTTTGTTCACAAGTGCTTAATATCAAAATCTTATCATCAATACATGCTGAACATGTTTTTATTTTATATGAAGAATTTCTGTTATTCCCCAATTTGATAATTGTATAATCACTCATTAATATTTGCACTTTGAATCATGGAGGAATTGTTTTCATTTTGGTACCAGATAAGGCTCCAAAAACTGTGAAAGTTTTTATCAACCAACCAAGGACACTGGATTTTGACAGTGCTGAGTCTATGGAACCTGTGCAAAAAATAGAGTAAGCCTAAGGAATTGCTCTCTGTCAAGTAACAAGTCATTGCACTACCTTGCTGCTTGAGTAACAAACTAATTCTTCTGTTTTGTTGCTTGAAGTGTGCATTCCTTTTTGTATTTTCAGATTCACCCCAGAAGACTCTGAAGCTGGCATAGTTCAACAACTGCGATATGTGAAATTTCAAAATGTTCAAAACATAACAGTGAGTTGATATCCATTGACTGATATCCCACCCCTCTCTCCCCCAAACCCCAATGTCACCAGTTAAAGGCGTGACAATTTTTGTGAATGCTGAAACATGCCACTGTCATTCCTATGTTAAGATAATTCACTGAGACGCAGTGGAAATGTTTCTCACCTACAGAGCCATCAGGTCTTTGTTTAACCTGTTCTAAATATGTACACAACGATGGTGGTTGCTGGATCAAACTAAACATGCATGATTATCCTGTTCTTGATTGTATACCAATGTAATAATAATCTTGTCCATGGAGTTCAGAGTGTATTAGGAGTATATTTGTGTATCTGTGTAGATATTTGTGAAGGACAACCATGGTGGAGAAGATATCACACAAATAGATTATCTTGCTTTATTCGGCACCCAGTCAATGCTACAAATATGGCAGAATTCAAGAGGGTATGTACATCAATATGACTAAATTGTTCTATATATTTTATCATGTAATTTAGTTGCACTCCTTTTAAAGAAAGTAACGAGTGTCATAATTTAGGGAAAACAATCATGGTTTGCCACACATTGGTTGATATATTGAGTGGTGTGTATGGTACTGTGCAGGTTGCTGGTAAGAAAGGAGAGAGCCATTGATTGACCATCCGATTTAGGAAATCATCTTCCACACCACATGGGCACTTATAATATATATATTGTTCCATATTTATTTTAATACCTGGAAACACTTTGTCTCAACCCCAATAGAATGGTTTAATCAATCTGGTGTGTGCACCAATATGCCAGAGTAGTTCCTTAATATGTTTCTTATTGGAAGTTCATGTTTAATAAACAACTTTATGTGACTTAGGTTTGGCCTATTGCTTAAGTTATATTAATTATACATTGACCACTCAAATGTAATTTACCTTGTATGTTAATCCTTTGATGAAAAACAAAAATCACTTGTTCCATTTAAACTGAAACTGTTACTGAGCATTCTGAAAACCTTCAGAAAATGAGCACTAAATTGTACTCTAGCGTAAGGTGAAAAGAAGACAACTGTCTTGTCTGCATTCTTTTATTAATTTTTTAAAAATACAAATGTCTTGCTGATAAAATCCATAGAAACTGTACAAGCAGCTGGACATAGTTATAATAAAGAAAACATTTGACATAATTGACATAGAGCTGTGACACAAAATCCCTATAGTGTGACCACACATTTATATCAGTTTAACTTTGGTCTCCGAAGAGAACTACCCAACAAAGAATGATTATGTATGCATTTGCCAGACAACCTGTTCTCTTCCACTTCATCCTCAGACTTCATACACCTGAAGATAGGTCACTGTCATAGAATGCTTTAAAGTCGGCTTTAGAGAAACCACAAGTGGAATGTTAATGACAACAAAACAAACAGTAATAAATATGACTAAGTTGATCGCTAGACTATCACAGGAAGGTTTTTGTTTTGAACAGTATCATGTAATCTAAATATTAGCTACTGTGCAACCAGCACGTCATCTTAATAAGTTAATATCACCATTATCCCTTCTGGTGACCTCAAGATCAACTGACCATAACAATGTTTTAAACATCATCATTATTTACCAAGTAATTGTCAACAGATTTTATATTGAGAACTGATTAGATATAAATCACTGTTAATACCCCACATTAACTGACTTACCCGTTTACCCAAGTACGCCTATTGGGGAAAGAATGCTGGTGGGCACAGGGGATGGGATGCAGCTTGACCTTCACAATCGCCCTCCGATACAGGCAATTTTTTTTGTCATGCTCTTCTTATCGATGTCAGCATCATCAACTCCACTTTGGTGATGAGCAAATAAATATATTTGAAAGTCCTGGTTCAAACATTCTTGCAGCTGGTACATTACATTGATGTTTGGTCAACACAGGGCTTCATTGAGGTGACACTGATGAGCTATCCTTACTCACCCCCCACAGAGTCATACCCCCAGATGATAGGTCCATCACAGACAGAGAGCACCGAATTGGGCAACATCCTTATGCAATACTGACAATAAAGAGTTGACAACAGTCAACTGGGCTGGGCCATTTAGCACAGCACACTACATTCATATCACCCCACAAGTCACATCATTGCATTCACTCAACTGGACTTCTGTAATAATTACAACAGAGCTAATTTGCATTTCTTGTTCTGTATTAAAAACAATATTTTGTTCTGATAAAATCAATAAAAGAATTAAGTGTACAATGCTGGTGTTGATTGAAACAGCCTGCTGCTGCCCAGCCAGATATTATACAATGCCAACAAAATATTGATGACAGCCAGACATGATTGCAATCAAGCAACACATCAGTGTACTAAATATGGACATTGCTGATCGTTAGAATTTGACCAATGTGATATGTGAACATCCCAAAGAACTAAGAAACCTTGTTATTAACATCACACAAAATGTTCAGGCAGTTACACTCTGATATAATTACTATGCTAAAATAACCGAAACTAAAGAGATCTACAGTTTTTTTTCAGATCTACTTATAAGCATTAGTTGTGAATTGCATTGCTTGTATTTTGTACTGCAATATCTTATCACAAGTGGCAATGAACCTGCACCACTTCATCACTTGTCACATTCAAGTCCGCCATATCCCAACATATTGAGGTCATTTTGTAATGACAGTGTGAGTGACCAGGGTTACATGATAACACTACGTAGATGAATGTTAATGCGGAAACAACATCACCATTTTTTTGTTTGGAGCTGTGATAGTGAACTAGCATTGATGGTGGCATAAGTTTGTGAATAATTGCCCATGTTTTGTCTACTGGGTGCTGCTGCTGCAGGGTTGTTCTTCTGGTTGTCAAACTGTTTCCTGCCGTAAGCAGGCCGAGCAGGACGCTCTACCTTGGTACCTGAAGGTGGTCTCTGATGGGGAATCTATTGTCACACAGATGTGGAACCACACATTATTTTATGTGAAAATCAAGGTCCTATGGTGCATGCATGCAAGGAAATAAGAATCAGTAATTTGGCCTCTGGTATGGTCTCTGTTGCTATACGGTATAGGGTGGTGTATAGACTCTAAATGCAATATGATGCTTGAAGTAATCACTATACAAAACAGCATACCTTACAGACACTATCTATGTACACCACAGCACAACATAAACTACATGACATGCTATTAACAGTGTGTTAACATAAATAAACAAGCAGGGTTATAATTGCATAATACAATGTGCCACTACAAAACACAACTTCAACACATCTTATTATATTGCCATTATATAACTTCAAGTTGATGTCAATCTCTCTGAGAGATAGCATCAATTGGTGCTCGGAGGGGATGTCACACAGTGGGTATTCACCAGAAAGCAAAGAACAGGTTGCTTGCTGCTGCAATCTTTGCCCTAAAACTCATATTAGGCAATAATCCTGCCTAATGATGTTGTTAATGAAATGTATAACCCATTCTGTATCTGTGCACCTTCATCAATGACTTATTGCACTACCAGGCTGTGTTTGATGCATGTGTGAGGGACAGCTGAGGAGACCACAACCACTAGATCAGAACCGAGCCACACTCTCAATGAAAACAACCAGTCAAATTGGATATAATATGAGGATCAACGATGTATAATTAGACAATTTTTGGATTACCAAGGGTTCTAATTCATTTGAAAACATGTAAACACAATATCTAACTAGGGTAACCTTCCATCTAGATGGGCTGAATCTACTAACAATTGACAGTGAAATGATGAAACTAATGCCTATTATATCCTCAGTATGGTTCACAGCGTTTGCTTGCTGGCAGCATTATTCAAAGACAGGTGTGGTTGTGCAATAAACACAGCAATTGTAGTGGCAAAGATTGGTAAGAGTATGAGACACAGAAACCAATCACTGTCAACAAATCACAAATCGAATGTCAACGATAATAAAATGCTGAGCTAGTTCAACAATTATCGATGAATTGGAGATGATCCGTTTCTGTGATTACGTTTCTCATTTAAGAAGCAATGAGCATTAGCAAGAAAAAGTGAATGAGAATAGAAAAAAAGAGTGAGAGAAAGAGAGCTAGTCTACTGACATAGCATAGCTGAGCCTGGCCAGGAGCATGGGGGGTTATACTTGCCATGGGAAGCCATCGTCGAGGGTACAAGAGAGGAGTTGTGGGCTGTGTGTTCTGTTGACAAGAACAAACTCAAGTCACTAACCCACTATAGCAACACTGTTTCACCCGCATTACCCTTGTGATCTGATGCTACTGTCAGAACCCCACAGACATTTAACTGCCTCTTAATAACTATATATATTTCACTACCTTATAAGATATCTGTAGAAGTTTGATGTGGAAGAACTATTCAACTTATTGCACGGTGCAGCCATTGAAAAACAAGCATGCAACAAGAAATCAATGTGCAATACCATGACAGTACCAGTCATGCAAACATTCTAACTACAGGTGTATATAAAATAACATCTGCCAAAGATAGAGGAGAAAGAGAAGACTTTGGGTTAGTGTTGATGTCACTGGGACAAGGGGAATCATCAAGACCCTCTACCATCAATATGTCATGGATGAAAGGTGCACAGCCAAGACCAGTGTATCTTTTAAACGCTCATTGTTTTGTTTATGACAAAACTAAGAGTTAAAGAGTGCTTCCTTGCAGCAATGGCAAAACCATTATATCTCAAAGTATGGACTTTGCATGTGAAGTATAAAACTGCCATTTTGGTTGTACCCTGAGCCCCCTTCCATATGGTCTATATCAAATGATATATATTTATATAAAAATCCCCACATACGCAATAATAATACTGTGCGCAACACCACAACCAACCCCGACCGAATTGATAGTGTTTTTTTAATAACTTACCACTTTGTTTGCATTGATCCCAAGAGCACGATCATCGCCTCGAGTAATCACAGGATTGCCTACTTGTCTGGAGAAGCCGGCTGACTGGGCCCTCATATTGACTGGTGTGCCGTTACGAGAGGCTACAGGTGCCGATGCTTGTCTTAAAGCACCACGGGTCTGTGTCTGCTGCACAAGTTAGAGCAAAATATCAGTTGTATGCTATGATGCTTGGGAGCTTTTCATAAAAGGACATCACAAAAAAAAATGAATAGTTCAAAAATTGAATGCAGGTGATAGATTCAAATGTCAAAAGTTAAGTTGATTTAATACTTAGTCCCTATACACCATATGAAGAGTGCAATTGCAAAAATAACAATAAGATAGAACTGTGCTTCAATAATTGTCAGGCCACATTCAATGATAAATCACAGTAGAATGGCATAAAGTTGGAAGTAATAGGAAGGGTGGTAAGTTTTGTGGTACAGGAGTACAAGATACTGAAAGTAAAAGGGGAAAAAGAAGAGAGAAAATTGAGCTCTGCCAGGGTCATACAGAGTACAGATAGTTCATGTCAAGGTAACAGCAGCTAAAGATGCTAGAGCTATTTGGATCTCACTTGAGTTGTGGCAGGGGGCGCTCTTGGTTGGAAGAGAGGCTGTTCCTGCATAACAACATGCCGCTAACATCACCAACTGCTACCCTCTATGCATAAACCACCCTCTACTGCCAAATGCCGTTAATTAAGCATCTCTTTTGCGTTAAGACATTGCACAATCACACAACATCACTCTTGATCAAACTCACAAGATCAAAGTGAACTATCGAGTTACGAACACCCTCATATGACAGGTTGTTATCGTTGAATACACAGCACTCTCCACTGCAATACAGATCCAGATATAGGTGAAATAACATGAGAACTCACAGCTTGGGCACCAGCAGCAGGAGCATAAGCAGCACCAGGACCACCCGCCCCGGCTTCAGCTTGGGATTTCTGACGAACCAACACTTGAGACTTGGGCCGACCTTGGAACTGAGGTGGTGCAATAGGTCCATGATGTGGAGGAGGTTGATGTGTGGTTCTGCCAAAAGCTACACCTGACAAAATACCACATGAATAAACAACGAAGAAACTGCCAGCAATATACCTATGATTGTAAATATTGCACAGTTCAATGATTGTAATGGGTTTTGGATGAATGCCCCACCCACCTCTATGAGCAGCACTTTTGGGACCTTGCCCTTCGTTAGGAGGAACTCCGGGGGCTCTACCAATGGGAGAATTCTTTCCGGGTGAATACTTGCCAGGTGATATACCATTTGGAGAGGAAGGCGTTTTCTCCAAGGGAGTTGGTTCACTAGGTGGGGGCATCTGTTCCTTCTCAATTTCAGGTGGCTTCACCTCATCCTTTCGTTTCTTTCTCCGTTCTAATTTCTTTTGCGTTATCATCTGAGAGATGTGACATAAAAGAAAGGTCCCCAGGTAATGAAATATCATTAGGCAAATTGTGCCAGTTAAAGATGGAATTCAACAGATGAAATATTATAATTAAATGACAGAGGCAGTTAAGCAAGTAATCATACCTCATACAGCTTGTTGCGATATTCCTCTACTGTTAACTGAACTTCATCGCTGAGAGGAGGTACAACATCTCTACCTATAGATCGTTCATCAGCTGGGTTGTGAAACCTACAGTCAAAGACATAGGAATAACTATAACTCAAACATGATAAATGTATAATTTTGGGCTGCTAGCTTGTATTACAATAAAATATACCATCATATATTAACAAAGAGAATGATGGATATCAGAACAAGTTCTGCTGTGCAACTGAGCTCCTTAAACATTAAAAAAACCAAAACAAGGATTCCTATATATATTCATTGTGACTAACCTTCTAACATAAGGGTGTTTAAGAGCCTGATCAGCTGTAAGACGTTTATCAGGGTTAAAATGCAACAGCCGCCTCACTAAATCCACCGCATCATCAGGGGCATCTGACATCAACTCCTTGTAAGATTTCTTGCCTCTGTACAAAACAAAAACAATCGAATAATGTAAACAAGGATAAATTATAATCCCTTACTTTTTTCATTTGTAGAAGAAAAATAAGGTTATTATTCTTTTGAAGCTGCTCACTTTTTACACGCTCTTTCTAAAACCGACGCTCCATATGGTGACTGAATACTTTCTATATCTGAAATTAACACATGTCATCCACAATCATATAAATTGTATGTATATATGAGATTTAAGTTCAGACAGACTTATAAGTTCTACTTTGCTTAAGAAAAGACCATTGATACCTTCTGCTGAAGGGGTGTCTATTGTTGCTACAATTCTCTCAATCTGGTTGAGGGTGGACGAGCCTGGGAACAATGGCTTGCCCATAAGCATCTCACCTAAGATGCACCCTAAACTCCACATGTCCACCCCTTTAGTGTACCTAGAAGTAATCAAATCAGATGTTTATCATTATGGAAGAATGTTAACATCATATCAACAGTACCATAAAATCTCTTGTATAGGTCACACCGATGCATAGACTACTTTCAAGAATGTTTCTCTAAAAGTAAACAACCCAGCTATAAATGCACACAAACAACAGATGCATCAGTGGTGTCTGAGCAGAGCATCATATCAAGTGTTCACAGCATCGGAAAGAGGTAAGACAGTCAAACACCCAAGTCAATTGATTCAGTATGAGTGTATCAAACATCTCAGGGTCACTTGGAGGGCTAAGGTTGGAGAATAGAAAATTCTGAATGATCACACGGCAGTAGACATGTACCTTTCTCCATCAAGCATCCGCATAATTAATCAATGATCAAGTGAATTATCACATCAGATGATCAATTAAGATTTTGCAGTAGATGCCATCCCCAAGATATCCATCATAACATCCACATTCTGGCGCTCAACTACTTGCTTCATATCTCTTTTGATGTTTATTAACTTGGCGTAATCATAACGCCAAGTTACGTTGGTCAGTCGCGTTTGTAAGTTTGTTTGTTTGTTTGTAAACAATTTTTTGTTTCGCGATACAGGTCGCAATTTGTGATATTTTCAATGTATTTTTTCATCAATTGTTAGGCATGGTTTATGCGCAGAACCGAGATGTTTTGTTTTGACCTTGACCCAAAACTAAGGTCAGGGTCATCGAATAAGTGAAAAACTAGTATCTCAAATAACTCCGTTAATAATGGTCGGATTGTTACATAATTTACATCATCGTGTAGCTCATTCTAATTGCAAACTTTTTCTAATTTCATATGGGGCCATCCAACCAACGGTTTTCCCAAGCTTCCCAGGTCGAAAAATCGTGGTATCGGTCAGAATGACAACATAAGTTTCATGAATATTTTGAGCGCCTATAAAACCGTCAATACATGTCCGATAATGATAAAAATTGGGTCACATGTGCTCCATGACAGCTTTAGTCGGATCCATAGATTTCATGAATGTCGGTGACGTCACTTTCCGGTCACGAAAGCATCAAAGTTTATAAAAACTGACACAAGTTCAATGCTCAAATATGTCCATGCTTTACAATTAAATATCAATACAGTCAACATATTCTGAAAGTGTAATGTAATTGTAAACTTTTTCTAAATATACTTGTTGTAAATAATGCATCATAAAAAAAAAAATCGTAGCAGGTCGAAAATTTCTGGTAGCCAAAATCTCTAAACTTTTTAATTTCGCGATAGATTCATTAATTATGGTCCGATCGTAACAAAATTTACATTTTCTGAAAGGTGATGGATAACCAAACTTTCATAATTGACATATGCAATCAATATATTTGTCTTTTCAAAGCGCGTTGAGTTGAAAAAGCAAATTTCACTCGGTAAATTTTCGTCAAATTTTCGATTGCTAATAAAATCGTAAATATCAGTTCAATGGTGATAAAAATTAAATCAGATGTTGACATCAACAGCGCGAATCTAATCCGCAAAAATTTATTGATATCGGTTGCGTCACTTCCGGTTTCGAACGAATCAAAGCAAAAACGGTACTCAAATCTGAAGTTATAGCGTCGTTCGTCCGACGTGAATGGTCGTATCGTAAATTTGTCTGCGCTCGAGGGAAGCCCATTCAATTCTGAACACAGGTGTAAACCATAAGCCTGAAAAAAAAAATAACCAATGGGCCTTTATTTTCAATTGTATATTATCAGAAGTAGCACTTATTCCAAAACTTTTCTGCTGAAAATATATGACAGTTCTCTCATAAAGTAAGTTTGAAGTACAGTGGGTGTCATTTCTGATGGCTCGGCGCTGGCTTGTTTACTACAGCCTACCTCTCGCGCTGAACAAAGGAATTTGCTTTCGGCGCGGGGTGCGCGGGGCGCGGCAAGTATGGCAGACCGCGGTACTATTAAATATGAAAATATGCTTTTCCTTGTGTCAGCCTCTGAATCATAGTTTATCGATAAATCTTAAGTAGCTTGGTCAATTTTGGGTCAATATTGAAATTTTCAAAAGTTTCCGACACTGTTAGCCAAGTTCACCCATGTCCTCATGGGCATCTCGTATTCTGGGTAATGATCTCCTTCTTTTTTTGCAATAGAATTTCGGTCAAAAGTTATGTTTTACGGTAAGTATTCACACATCAAAACTCACCTGTGAGATGCCAGGAGGATTTCTGGGGCCCGGTACCACCTTGTGGCCACATACTCTGTTAGGTTTGGATCACCTTGATCATCCACTGTGATTTGTGATAATGACCTGGCCAATCCAAAGTCACACACTTTCACAAAACACTCTCCATCCAATAACACATTTGAGGGCTGAAACCACAAATACAATTTTAGCATTATCAAGAAGACAGTAGCATTGTGAGTAGTGCTAAACCAGACCAACCTCTTACATATAAATGAACTGGGGGGCTAGATCAGAGGGAGCTTCTCTCAACAATAAAAGAACCAGTCATCATAATATCTACTTCTTTTAAACTCAAAACCATAATTACTCATAATTTACCTTTTGATCCCTATGAATTACATTTCCAGAGTGTAAATATTTAGTTGCTTTTAACATCTGGTACATGATGTAACGTTTGTGGACATCCTTCAGTATGTTTCCTCGCTTGATAACATTGTGAAGATCTGTGTCTATAATTCAAAGGAAAGATTTAAGTTTATCATAAGCAACATTGTATACAAAATAGACATGAAAATCGAGTGAGTCACAGAAAAAGGTTGCTAGCCTCTTACCCATGAATTCAAAAACCAGATATATATCCTTATCATTTTCCGCTTTCAGGACATTATGCAGCTTCACAATGTTAGAGTGATCTCCAAACTCTTGAAGAAACATAATTTCCCTGAAGGTTCTCTGAAAAAGAAAAAAAGTAACCTATGAGAAGGAAGAAGGCATCTCAAAACACAACTAATATACTCAATAATTCCTGTGGAAGGATCAAGCCATGAAAATTACAGACATTGTGAAGGAATTTCAAACTTTACCGGACCGCGGTCCAGTAAAGTTTTGAAAAACTTACTGGGCCAAGATTTTTTTTACTGGACCGAAGTTTTGACAAACATATATAGCCACATAGTGCTTTTAAAAATCCGCGTGAAATCTACTCGGGAGTTTCCGGCAACCACGGAATCACCCGAAGTCATGTCGCCTGGCGAATGGCTAATGAACCAGCGAAAATTATAAATATTGGGAGAAAGACGAAAAAGATACGAAACGGCAAATTCTTGGGTTAATTTTCATTTTTGAGGGGCTACTGGCATGAATATTATGTTAGAATTTATAACTGAACCAAGGACCGGTGAACAATCACATTTTTTATCGGACCAGAGAAAAGTTTACTGGATGTCCGACGGGTCTGGCAAACCTTCACAATGTCTGAAAACAACATGCAGGCCAACTGTAAACACATATCAAAAGTAAAAAGAAACAGTACCTGGGCATCTGTCTGGTTGCGGAAAGCATCAAATATCTTCTTCAAAGCAACCACCTCACCACTTTTTTTGTCAACCGCCTTCCATACTATACCATAAGCCTGAAAAAAAAAATAACCAATGGGCCTTTATGTCAATTGTATATTATTTACAGTAGCACTGCTCCTAAAAAAGGTTAGGGTATGACACAATAACACTAACAAGCATCAATAAAAAGCATGGTTCCAACAGACAATGAACTGTCATGGAAAGATGACTCATTCAACTGCTCTCGTCAATTCAACTTGTTTCAATGATAATAACTATAACATAATAAAATCTTGCCCTATAACAAGCTAAAAGTAAAGTAGGTAGGTCAGGGCCTGTACGGACTTTCAATAACAACAGCAAAGATGGAAGGATGGGGATGGATTTATTAATCGATCAACTTGTTCTAATGCCCATAACATAAATAGCAATGCCCATAACATAATTACTGTTGCCCTATAAACTCCAATTGTTATACACATAAATTTAATTCTGTACATCTAGCAAAGCAGTGATTCTCTCTCGTGACAGAATGGAAGGTGCCCCTCAAGTAAAGTAAAGTAGGGGGCTATAAGGTCCTGCATGAACCTCTTATAACCACCAGGGTGGTAGCCAGAAACCGGCTAACCATCCATTAGACGGGTGATTTTTAAATTGGATTAGCTGGAATTTTATGGATAAAATATATACATGAATGAATGATGCTGGGTTTGGACGGGCAGTTTGAGCATCCTGGACATTCTGTGACTGATCTTTCACACAAATAAACTTATTTATTTGTAATTCATGCACGACAGGAAAAGTAAATGTTGTAACTGCTTCCACTGCCACCCAAACTTGTTTTAACAGTGTTTATCCCCAAAAAATGATGAGCAGGATAAAACAGTATCACCTGCAAGATGTAATGTACAGCAGGGAATCAGTGTTGCTGACAAGATGCGACCCATGCACAGTGTGAATGCATCACTCATGTGCCACAATGCAGACCCTTATCAAATATTGTGCATCATATGAAGATAAAACTATAATCCCCAACATACAAAATATATTCTGATATTGCAAAACACTTCAATTTTATCCTCTTGGAGGATTTCATCACTTAATACACATCTTAGTTAGTATTCGACCTCAGACAAAAGTCAAAGAGATAGTTGAATGATTATTCAAAGATAGAAAGTAGTGAACCTCCAAGTCTAACGCATCGTCCTTTTTTATAGATACAAAATGGAAAAAAATACATTAACACAAATGCAGTGATGCTAATGTGAAGCATTCACGCACCATTACTAAATAGCGATAGAAGATTTCCCACCCACTGGTCACTACCCCTGGGACTAAGGCCAATCCACCGGTTCCATGGCATAATGAATCCGATTGCATGGAAAGGGCTCTCATTCACCACGCCATCGTAGCTGGATGTTCGGTAAATAACAAAATAGATATAAAAACAATATTCCTAACCCCTTTCCCCAAACGCTTCTTGATTTCGTATTTCTTTGTGACATGTTCCTCTATTTCGGACGACATATTTGCAATAATATTAGATTCATTTCTGACCGACAGAACGACCGTACTACGCTGTTACTAAAATTGTTAGCCGTACGCGTTAGAAAATAGTTCTTCAAGGGGTATTTGATTATTTGAAAATTAACTTTTATTAGGCAAAAAACATTCCCTATAAGTTATTGATAATTAATATTAACTTTAAAAATTGTGGTTCAACCTGAATTGCGGACGACATGCAATTTATCTCTTATTAACATATTCATACGCGTAAACAAACAACACTGTATGGAGACGTCATCAATAAGTGTGCATTTATGAGGTGTTGCTATGGTACGTTCACCGGAAATGATTTTTTCGCTACAAAGGCAGATCGTTTGCATTCTTTCTTCACATATATTTGTGCTAAACACGCGTTTCTGTTCATTTTCCAAACGGTATGCTAAACATTTCATTGTGTGAATATTAGAGAAAGGTTAGGTTAGTGTTAGTTAACCAGCTTAGCCGCCACTTCATCGCTCAGGTTACTGGCCATCTCGGTCTGGCCTTGCGCGGACCTTTTATTTCATCATAACGTCCTGCTAATAGTTGAATATTCTTGTCCAAAATCATGGGCTGAACTCTATCTGTCTATGTTAGATCGCTGTGTCTATGTCAGATCTCTGTGTTATCAGTTTCTTCATCAAGAGTGCAACATATGTCAAGTACCCGCGAAAAGATTTCGCGCACCGTTCAGCGTGGGTGGCTGTAGGTATCCAGAAATGTCATGTTTTTTAATTGTCCAGGCAATGTTCCCCTGTAACTGTAAGGTAGGAATTGCCAAATAATAGTCATTGACAAAATAAGTCTACATTATAAAATTCGGAAAGCAATAGTGCGCTTGTGAAGAACCTTGTCTGCGCGTGTGCAGTGACTGTACAGACAGTACTTGTCATCCAAGGAAAAATCTGGGCTGGCTGGATAGACCAGTCTGGTCTCGGGTCAAAGGTGAATTCGGGATAACTTTTTGTGTATTCGATGTCAATGCGTGTGTTTTGTTGCACAAGTTGTGATATTTCGTGCCTTTCCAGTGCGTTTACTTCTGCTTTAATTTGCTATTTGTGGTGAATGTGACTCCGTATGGCTTCGGAAAGAAGCTCTGCGTTTAGTTATCAAGAATAGAATGATGCACCATGGGCAGTTTATGCATGACACATACACTTCTGTTGTAACAGCATGAGAGAACGCAACAGTGTTCAGTATTATTTTCACCAACGCTAAATTTATCACATGCAAGAAGTTAAATTCCTTCATGAGCAATTGTAATTAATAACTTAGATCTATCTAGGCCTCCTATTAAATAAGTATTTACTTCACAAGTGGGGAATGCAAGTTGCAGATTGCTGCGCATATAACAAGAATGTCATTAAATGTCGATAATTGCTGTTGCCACAACCAACAATTGCGCAAATCCATCCCCATCCTTCCATCTTTGCTGTTGTTATTGAAAGTCCATACAGGCCCTGACCTACCTACTTTACTTTTAGCTTGTTATAGGGCAAGATCCATTTTCTAAATATAGTGGATCACTTTACTTGCGTACTTAAGAATTGTCTAATGCACTCAGACGTGGAGTTGGAGTGGAATGATTTTGTGTTGTTTGGTGCTGATTATATACTCTCAGCAGGTGGGCCAGAGCGTCTCAATGAACATCAAAGGACTGCATCGCGCTATATGTAAAAGTTTATTTCATTGTTCAGTTTGCAAGGTGTTACGTCTGTAACCGCAGCTGTAACAGCATTTAGAGCTTTATTTTGAGGTTGTACATCAAAGTGGCGCAAGTCATAGTGCCAGGACGAGATCAGAAACGGTTTTGACGTTTAACATATTAGTTTTCAAGACCTGAGGTGATTGACTCAAAACATTGAGTTTTTTAATGCAAAACAGCTGTTGTGATGTTCAACAGATTTATTTAAAAGGCTGGATATCAAGTAAACTTTGTGAATATTGCTACATGCATCTCAATTATGTACATGTATTAATTCGCATAGACACAATTGAAGTCAACATCGCAAATGCTGCCTGCCTCGCGGAGTCGCAATGCACGTCACAGTTTTCCCGAATTCACCTTTGACCCCCCACATCAGACAGAGATCGGTGCATGCGCAGTCAGAACTTTGAACTGGTCTAATCAATCGCATATGACGAAATCTCACCCAGAAACTAACTCAACTTGTTGATAACTTTTCTGATAGACATGTGAAATCATTCTTTTATGTACATTTTGTGTGTGCATTGTGTACGATTGGAACTCGCATAGTGTTGGCTTCGATCATTGCAGGACTTAGAAAGAGGCCATGGATCATCATCAACAGCCAAGGCTGGAGGTTAAGCAAGTGGTCAACACAAGCCTTACCAGGAAACAATTTCGTCTGGTTGCCAGAGACAGCTGTGGTGCAACGTATGATCCCCCTGAAAATGATAAAATGTTTTTCGGCCATTGTCGAACGAACCAAGGACTATCTTTGATTGGTTCTGCAAGTTACAGTAGAGCAGATCCAACCATAACAGAAGATGTAGGAGAAGATTTTAATTCTCCATTCTATCACTTCATTACTTACATATTCATCAAAGCTCATTATAAAGGCAGTGGATATGGATCAAAGTTACTACAACAATTAATACATAAAATACTGCAAGACAGGAGAAGACCTATTCGAGTACATTGTGCTGAAAAGGCTGTGTCCTTCTTTGAGAAATTTGGTTTCCATGTGGTTGGTGTTCCCATAGAAACAGTCTGTGGTGGGTCACCTCTGTTCAAGAAGCTGTATCCTATGCAAAAAGATGTTTTGCACAACTAGTCGAGAAAAGAAAGCTAAGATTCCAGTGACTTCACACAAGTTCAGAATTACAATTTTACAACAATTTTTAATGTGCCAAAATCATGTGAGGTTGTTATCCTGTTGCAAAACCTTTCTTAAATTGATTCAACACTTAGTCTCATGAAACCAAGGAAATCTTTCCACACTTATAAAGTTATATACTTGTTGGTGTTGGATATCACTGCATTTTGACTGAGATTATCAATAACAAAATTATGGTTGTGTTCGCTAACTACGAAATGTGATTCACGAACAGAGATCTCCTGACCATGTTGTGTTCATCTGTCACCATTAAAAAGTAATCTTTTCTAAATGAAATGCTCAAAGAATGAAATCATGATTTTATTCTGTTTAGTATTAAAAAATAATGTGGTTATAACTCCGCTCAAGGGTCTGTAAAGGTATTTTATATCATATTCCTATGCTGTGTCAATTTTATTTATATATTTACAATGTTTAAATTGATAAGAGATGACACTGTGTGCACTTCTCAATAGAAGGCTGTTGTTTGTTCACCAGGTAACCCATTAAATAGTCTGAATGAAATATTTTAAATTTGCATGGTTTGTTAGTTCTATATGAACAAAACTAAAATAAACCTGTATTGAATGATGCTTTGAGGTATTTTTTTTTGTAGGGAAGAAGATGGGGTTGTGATGATTGTTATGTAGCAAATCACACAAAAGTAGCTTTATGTACAATCTTATATATTTTTATATATACAAATGCATATATATGTATATATATAATCAGATAATTACGTATATTTATGCTTCTTAGGGTTAGGAATTGTGATTATTTTTCTGGTTACATAAATAAGATAAGATTATTTATTTCGTTGTGTGTGAACTAGAACAAACATAAGAAGAAAGAGTCACATAACTGGACACCAGAGAGGCTTGCACCTATCGAGCTGGTGACCTTAACATTTTGTAATTGTTTCAGACAACGAACATTGATATTGCATTACACAGTAACACAGTGGTTAGCTCCGGTCGAACGGTAATATGAATAGTCTACTCAGACGTCTTGTAGGGCTACACCTGTACACAGTGGTATGATACAATCTGACAATAGAAACTACTTACTACATCATAAGTATCAATTTCCATAAATGTAAAATATGACCCTCGCAACATATATTGCAATGCCATCCATGGGCGCTCTAGTCTTGAGTTGTATCTTCCGCTGTATATCAGCATTATTGGTATGGGGCGTTTTAAGATTATGGTACCTGTGGTCACGCCTGTGGTACTGAAGCGACCGCAACCAGGCGGCAATGTGCCTTCATCACGTTTAAGTTTGTCATAGTGTTACATCCGTTCAGCAGCTGATGAGCAGACTTCAAGTTCCGGTATCATATTTGTTATTTGGTTCTTGATATAAGCTCGAGTCCCTGCACCACTTAAGTGAGTAGTGTCTGCACAAAATATGACGCATAAATGGTGCATATATTTGTGCAGTTAGTCATTGACTCTTATTTCTAAAGAAGTTTAGGATTGATCAGCATGGTTCCTTTGACATCGTCGGTGTTTTTCTTTCGATTTTCCTTCTATGTAGACCAGGTAACGACTACGGACTAGCCACTAGGCAAGTAGGCAAGGCACTCGCCCCTGGTGTTTTGATGATCTGATGCCACCTAAGGGGCGAGGGTCCGTATGGCAGAATCTTGAGCGTTATAAGCAAATTTGCTCCTTCTCGCAATGCAGACAAGGGACAGTTTAAAAAACGTAGATTTTCATATCCATAAATGTCTTACCATCAATCTTGCATAGAGTGCAACAACAGTCATACTCCTTAATCAACAGAATCAACGAAATCCAAAACAATTTTAAAATTGTTGTCCAACATGGGTATTGCGCAAATCGAAAACATGAGGGATATCACAACGTATTAACGAGAATTAACTCAATTATGTTGCATTGTGGAAGTCGGCCATGTTGAGTTTTTGAACAAAGTTTCATGATGTGCCGTATTTTAGTCCTGAAACAGAACAATTAGACAAAACTGAAGTAATAGAAACAGTCCTCATGTCATTTTGTCATATAATGTTTCATTTTGTCACAAATATTTTGGCATGGAGCGCTTTTTTTTTAGCGAGTTCATCTGTCATTTTGACTTGGGAAGCTCAGAAATTTCGCAGGCGGCTCTTCGTCTCTACAGTTGTAAATAGCGCGGCCTTGTCAGAGGCGGAGTTTCTTTGCTTTGCCTATTAGGCAAGCTAGCTCGCCCAAATGGTTGACGGTCTGATATCACATACGGGCATGAGAGATGGAAAGTTGTGAACAGCACATATGCATATACAACGACCACCGTGTCCACGACCACAAAACTATGCACGTTACCAGCTTCATATTATGGATTTGCAAATCCAGTAATTAAGTCAAGATGTGACTAGCCCCGGTCTAACGGTAATATAATTAACTGTCAACAAGACGTCGTGCACGGCTAGCTAGGTGTGGCTGCATCTCAGCTTGGTTCAATAAGATCATATAGTGAATCACACATTCTGAACTTAATGTTAAAGCCCAGTTTAGCCCTACAGGACGTCTACTTATAATGAAATGAAACGTCCATGCAGGGCTCAATCTAGCCGTCTACATTGGTACATTCCTTCCTGTAACCCCGAGTAGATGTATCAATTGTAATATCCTGATTGCTTGCATAACAAGCTCATATGCAAACATATTTGTAGAGGATATGGGGGATCATACAGGGTATGTTTCTAGAAAACAACATATATCTCCTTTAAGTGAATGAATATTAGGGTACAGGCTAATGTTTACTAACCATCGAGGCCAGTTTTTAATAATTGTCTAATAAATATTGATTTTTAATGAAACTTGATCAGCAGCTTATGCTTATGTATGTTTGTTTGTGTGTGTGTATTCGTGCTTGCGTTCGTGCATGCATGTATGTATGTATGAATGTATGTTAAACTGTTTTGCTTTGCGATACAGGTCACAAATTTTGAATCTTTTTCCAATAAGGTCGGCATCAATAATGCTTAGAAAAGCAGTGATGAGGTAGTTGGTCTCGAACTAAACACTTTCCTTTTATGTTGTTGCGCTCTTCATAGTGCCTGATGCGATGCCTCAGTACCAAGATGATCAACAACTTCGGGATGCTATCAAAACCACCCTAGTACAGCTTTGTAAAGTGGGACTTATTTTCCAAACTGATGTCTGCATTGAAGGAACCATTGGGTTGACAATCGACAGTAGGAAAGTGTTTCTAGTTCATTTTGATGAGGTTTTGTCCTCCCCAGAAGAAGATCATGGTCTGCATCAGCCAGCTCCTCAGCACCAGGTCGCCCCACCATCGTCATTCAATCAGAGCAACCCTCAAGGTCAAGAGCAAGATCTGGATAACTTACGTCTGCTGGGAGCGGAAGCTCTTTCTTCTCTGCATGAATACCTAAGTCGTCCTCTTGTGTCCCAGAGCCAAGATACTGAGCTTGGCAAAGTGCACACAAAGGACACGCACACTTTTTCTGATAACACAGGGAAGATGCTTACTCTCAATGAAACCATTGCAATTAATCTGGATTCCGAGGAAGAGTCCTTTGGGGACATGAACTTTGATGAGGACATGAGTGAAGTGAAGGTGAAAGCATTCCATGAAAACCATTGTGGAGTAGATGTGAAAAATATCATTGTGATTGATGACAACGACTTGTTCAATCCTGAGAATGGCTCCGTGGACGATGCTTTTGATCATGCGAACGTCACTTCAACTGACCCATTAAGACCAAGTCTCTCTGACCACACAGTGACCTCAGTAACAAGTGTTCCAAATACAACTGTGGCAGAGACCAGTTTGCACACAACATCAGCAAGGACAGCTGCATCATGCCAGGGTGATACTGGCTTTGAGTGTGAAGAATGTTCCAAGTTGCTGCCATCTCAGTCGTTATTGGAGGCCCACTTGGTCTCCACACATGATATAACTGAAAGTTCAGTCCTTGGTAAAATAGTTCATTATTCATGTCCACATTGCAGTAAAAAATTTAGATTTATGGCCTCTTTGAACAAACATGCTACAAAACATTTGGGCGAGCGAACACATCGCTGTAATTTATGCCACAATTCTTATCACCACAGTTCCAGCCTAGAAATTCACATGGAAGTTCATACAAACTCTCTGCATTGTAGGAAGTGCAACAAGACCTATACGAGTAAAAACCTACTCCAAAAACATATAATGTATATGCATGAAAATGCCCTACCAAAAACAACGAAATCCTCACGGAAGAACTAGTTTTTGCTATATTTTCACAAAATTTTTAATGTGCATGTTTACAAATGTGTCTTTTAACCAATAAAATAGTGTAAAAGAAGTTGTTTCCGGGTAGTTACTGATTGTGTTCGCGGACACTGAAACATCATTGATATAGAAGCAATGAACATGGTGATCTATTATTGACAACATTCATTCTTTGTGCTGTTTTGTAATAAAAGTTTTAGTATCTTTAGAGCACCAATAAAAATCTGTGACTAGAATATCTCTCACAATGACTACCAGATCCAGATCCTTTGGGTGAAATAGCCAACTTAGATGGCTGTTATTGGCCAATCGGTCTTAGAGACCAAAGGCCCATGTAAATCGGTGAACATATACGAGTAAAATGGTCATTGCATGGCCATAAGATGTTATTAAGGTAATGTCAATCATTGCAGTGTCATTTTGGGTATACAACGGGGAACTTCAACATCTTAAATCAAATAGGCATATACTGCACATTCTATTAACACAATGTTTTTAGGGTCAACTCTTGGTCATTATAATTATGAAAGATCATGAAAGGCTGATGCCTTCAAAGATTATTGAAAAAGCTTCCCTTATGCCATTGGTCTGACTGCTTGGTCAAGCAGTGCAATATGATATCATTTCCTTTATTACATTAACAGAATCACTATCTTATGTATTAATGGGATTTGCAAATACAACTAATGCATTACATCCTTGATTGTAGTAATATACTCCGATGGTATATTTGCTTCTATGTTGAACCACCAAGAACTTGAAATTCTTTGCTCACTACAACTCTTGGCTCTTTCCTGAGGCCTCTGAGATATGTATTAGACATGTTCAGCCACAATACCCATGTCCATGCCCAGGTGAAACTCCATTCACATCTGGTTTGGTTACAGCAGCAGCAGCTCATGCTGACCAAGTCACCATCTCATCAGTGAGTCAATTCCTCTAGAAGAATGTTTGTTCATTTTTAAAATTCGTATCATCACTTCTGACGAAGACGTTTGATAAACTGAACTTCATCTTTGTTGTTAATTCCGTACCTTCAACACATACATTGCACTAAAATAAATGACATTTTCTGCAGAAATTTGAACGATATTATAATTTAATTCAAAATATATGAAATAGTATAAAGATGAAAGAGTCCAACATAGAGGAATAAAGAAAAATTCTGATTCACCGAAAGAACATGGCACTTAACATAAAAGCACATATTTGATATAAATCCTCTGAATGTGCCAAACTTTACCACCATACCCTTAAAAAAGAACAACCCAGTTACGCTAGAGGAGAGTTCTTTTGCAAGGACACGCAGGCTAATAAGGTATAAAAGCAAGAGCATTACCATTAGCATCATCAGTGCTGTGCATGCACTGCCACAGTTGAAAAGGGTCTCAAACCAAAACAACAGGTATTGTTTGAGTTGAACATGACAAATCCATGTCAAAAAAGTGTTCAACCTCAAGAGATAACGTGACGGATCTATTTAGCAAGTCAATGATAGGAGGAACTACAGACTAGGACAAGTTTGCAGACAGACAAAACCTTCATATACTGTAAAAAAAATTAAAAAGGACAGAAAATGATAGACTTACTCTCTTAACTGTCTCTGATCATCTGTCAGTTTCTGACCACTGAAGTACAACCAATATCTTCTCCAAATGGAACGCCTGTTACATACATGTTCATTATTCATGATATTTAGCTGATGAATCAGTAACTGAAATGATAAACAGTGGTCCCCCTTGCATCCAACCACCTCATCAGCCTGCCATAAGTTTGTTGATATACTCAGGGGATTGGGTAAGGAGGCAGTCTGTGGTATTCCTTGTTTTGGCTGTTTACCAGAAGCTGATTTGTGGATTTCAATAATTAAAAAGCTGTGATGCATCATCTGGACAAAATTTTATTTCTTTCAAGAGAGAAAAAAGTTTGTGTGAGTTGCGCCAGTTTGTGAGAATTCCTGAGTGAGTGCCAGATCACAATCTGTATGATCATAAGAACCAGTTAGCCATGGATGTAGATAAGATGCTAAGCTTGTGTTAATAGCATCCATATCATAACAGTGATGTCTCAGACAAATGAGGTGTAAAATCCGTTAAAACAGACACGTTACAGCTGGGTCGCTAAAGTGTCTCGAGAAATCAAACGAGGTAGATCACTGTTATATCATTAAATGGCCATAAATGGTACTTACCAACTGATGTGCATAGTTCCAGAGTCTTCCCGCTGGTGCTTAAGTTTGTAAAACCTCCCCAAAGAACGCTTCAGGTCCAAAACTGTGGCGTTTTGTAGAACCACTATAGCTAAAAGAATACATATTGCACTATTTCAAATATGGAAGTCACAAATACAACTACCCTGCTTTAGAAATATTTGTGTGTCGGAAAACCTCATCCAATAAAGTCAAATACTGGTTCATAGTAAGGATCAACACAGAGCGCCTCACGTAAAATGATGTCGTCTGCTCTACGGATGTTGACTGTGATGGCTTGTCCATGTTCCAGGGCAATCTGTGCTTGTACTTCCTCTGCAGTCACTTGAGTAGACAAGTGGTGCAGCAGTGGATCACTCTGTATCCATGGATACCAAGCCCACTAATATATACTTAGCTCTCAAGCCATCCAACTACAAAGGATTGCATTAGAAAAATGGATTACATTAAAGAAAAATGATTGTTATCCTACATTGCTGTTGTAATACAGCCTGCAAGCATATAACATGAGATATTTTGAAATATGTCAATTATATGATTGGCATATATTCAACGAGCGATTTATTGGCATATTTTAAACTAAAAATTCAACGACGAATGATTTCACATGATTTCAGCCATAGCATCTCTAAATTGCTCCATGGCCTCATGGTGAGACAGAGGCTGGTAAGCAGAGTCCTCTTCAATACTTTCAGTCATGATGAAGGGTTGTCCAGTGAAACCTGGAACTAAGCAGATAAATATTCTAATAGATGTATTCTTTAAAATCCCTAATAATACAGAACTCGTTTATATGAGAATTGTTTGTATGAATAGACTTCGTACATTGAAGATGCATAACATATGAAACATTTCTGAGACAAATGTGAGAGATCCTATTTTTCGGTCATGCTTGCTAGGGTTAAATCAACTCTCCAACTAATTAACAAATATCTAGAGTTTTGTATTTAACAATCATGAGTGAGATTTGCAGAGGGATGGGGTTAGGGGGAAGGGGACTGCTGTGCCTGAAACAGTTGCATCACTGCTCAAATATTCATGATGCAACTAAACTTGACTCTTTAAATAGAAAAAGGTGGCTGTACAAGTAACCAGCCTAAAATCAACTAATTGTTCTATTCCATTATGGTCACACAAATTTAATAAGCATATCCTCAAAATTAGACACATGCTGTCACACTTGCCCCCTTTAATTTCCAATTGACATATACTGAGCAAACAAGTTGGGGCAATGTCATAAGAGAAGGTTCTGTACCAGTGTATGGCTATGATTTTAATGGAGAAATGGGCATTTTTTTATAATATAGTCTGAAAAAAAGGGAGACAATCTGTGACCAACGACTTGACTTAACTAGCAACTTCTTCTGATTCAGTCACAGTTCAATTTATTTAAGAGGAATATCAATATAATGGCCAGTAAGTATTGTCAGCAAGGGTTGTCAGATGCTTGTTTATAACTAACAACAGTTCTGCCACCTATGAGGGGGTTGTACGATTTATTTGGTGATACTGTAGCTACATAGTTAAGAGATAGTCCTTTTTTGAATGCCTGGGCACTGAAGCATGAATATAAAGAAGGATCTCTTATGAATTTTCATTGCTTTGATAATATGGTCTCAATAAAAACTAAAATGTAATTTTTGTCTGTTGGCAAGTCTTGAGATCAGACCAGACATCTTTTTGTTTGGAGAAGACAGATCATAGTTACCTATACCTACACAGACAGTGATCAAGTGATAACCGATGTAAAGCATGACGAGATAGTGAATGTTATGCATTGTATAATGGTGATAAGGGCCCCCTCATTCATTGAGCATTTGCACGCTGCTTGGCATATGGAAGACCTGTAAGATAAGAGTTGGGTAGATCTTTGTGGATAGCATGCTGTCATAGTTTGTGTCAAACTACTTTGCTCACAACCTTTAAGACAGTCAGATAGAAGACCAGTAACAAATAACCACACCATCTTCAAGCACACAAGGCAAGGTTAGGCCCCTTAGGCTGGCTATCATGAGTTCATCTTGATCGTGCAGATGTTGATTGGCATTTGTGCACTGACAATTTGCTCAGTTTAAATGCTAAACCTCAAATATTTGGGCTTTTGAGCTTGGAACATATATTGGATTAACAAGCAGTTTCCTGTACATGAACGTCTGCACAACAGAAAGTAGGACACGATAATAAACTTTTGACTGTTTCTAATATTTTATACCTAAATTAAATGCAAGTTTAATCAGTAGGGCCTCAGTAATCATGTGAGAGTGTAGGCAAATTACCTCGCCCTGAATGGTTAGTGATGCAGATATCACCTTATAGTGACATGAGAGATCGAAAGTAGTAAACAGTGCACGCTGTCAAAGGCCAAGTGGAGCAAAACAATGTGTTTCAGTTATATGCCATCCTGCAAAGGTGCTATCCAACGCCATGGCAAAAATTATATTTGCAGCAGCGCACATTTTTGACCAATGTTCGGTACCAACATAGCAATGTGGATTATATTCGCTTTTGTACAATTCACACATGAGAAAATTAATCCTTCACATGCACGTTTTGTGCGGGCATCGTGCATGATTGGAACTCATTTGCATGCTGCTTGGCATATGGAAGACCTGTAAGATAAGAGTTGGGTAGATCTTTGTGGATAGCATGCTGTCATAGTTTGTGTCAAACTACTTTGCTCACAACCTTTAAGACAGTCAGATAGAAGACCAGTAACAAATAACCACACCATCTTCAAGCACACAAGGCAAGGTTAGGCCCCTTAGGCTGGCTATCATGAGTTCATCTTGATCGTGCAGATGTTGATTGGCATTTGTGCACTGACAATTTGCTCAGTTTAAATGCTAAACCTCAAATATTTGGGCTTTTGAGCTTGGAACATATATTGGATTAACAAGCAGTTTCCTGTACATGAACGTCTGCACAACAGAAAGTAGGACACGATAATAAACTTTTGACTGTTTCTAATATTTTATACCTAAATTAAATGCAAGTTTAATCAGTAGGGCCTCAGTAATCATGTGAGAGTGTAGGCAAATTACCTCGCCCTGAATGGTTAGTGATGCAGATATCACCTTATAGTGACATGAGAGATCGAAAGTAGTAAACAGTGCACGCTGTCAAAGGCCAAGTGGAGCAAAACAATGTGTTTCAGTTATATGCCATCCTGCAAAGGTGCTATCCAACGCCATGGCAAAAATTATATTTGCAGCAGCGCACATTTTTGACCAATGTTCGGTACCAACATAGCAATGTGGATTATATTCGCTTTTGTACAATTCACACATGAGAAAATTAATCCTTCACATGCACGTTTTGTGCGGGCATCGTGCATGATTGGAACTCAGATAGTTTTGCATTGCATTATTTCGGAACATTGCAGGACGTCAATTAGACTTCCTGCAGGGATATCACTCACTACTACACAATATGCACCTAACACCAACCTAATTATCGCCCATCATTCAGTATTTTTATTAAATATAACGAATCAGCCGGCAATAACAGAACAAAACTAACTCTATTGTGTGTCCGAACGATTAATATACAAAAATTATCTCAATTTTACAGAATTTGGTGACTAGAAATTTGGGTCATGATCTTACTCAAACCACCATACTTTTTCCCGTACTAACAACTTTAAACTGTTCATTACGCAAAAATCGGTTCTGGCGCATGGATCATAACGAGTATGGAGAGGCGCGGCAACTCTTTCGGCGTCGCATGATTAGCCACCGTGGGACAATTCGCCATTCCCTTCTATTATATTGCTGACCCTTTCCCATGTAACTCTGTACGCATTTACTCGTTTATAATTTTTTTTTTTTTTCGTTCCACCGTTGATGACTCTTAACAGCCAGAGGAAAAAGTGTAATTTAACACCGATGCTTGTGTTTGACGCTGTTGCCAAATTCATAGACGCTGTATGTGTTAAATCTAGCTTCGATGTCGACATCACACCGCTATACACAGAAAAAAAGCCTTTAAACTTCTAAATAGCATCAAATTTATCGAATTGTTTAACGGTGAAGCTAGTAGGCCTTTTTTACAAATTACTTACCTAAGCCTAAATTACGCAATGCGTTATGCGATCAAAAATTACCTTTTGGTTTTTAAACATTCTCTGAATATTATATTAAAACAAATATATGTTAGATGTTAGAATCAACGACGTTATCTGTTTTCACATTGATTTAAATATTAACCTCTCCGCAACCACCCGCTGAAACAACACAATAAAAAAACGAATCTAATACACATGAAACGTCAAATATGATGATGAGTGGATGAGGTGTCAAACATGATTGTTCGATAGGCAGGTAGACGCAATGCAAAGGGATTTCGAGACAAGAAAATATGAATGCAGGTGAACTCGACCCACGGTGGTTTCTTGTGCATAAGCTTCAATGTCCATTGTAATGTTCCAGCAATTATTGCTTTGGCTACTAATTTAGCCAATTATACTAAATGAAAAGTTGTTATATGTAATTAACCACATTGAGTGTTGAGGGGGGTCATATGTTAGCTTAATTTAGGTTGTCTGTATGTCCTCTGCTAGAAGTAGTAAAACCCCAATAGAAACGCTCGATTTTTTAGGTTTCCAGTTGTTACCTGGCAGCTATAGATCTGCCATGGCTGGAAGTGTATTTTATATTAGCTACGTTTTGGTTAAATGACACGATTCGACCTTTTGTTTGTATGAATGTATTTTGTAAACTATAAAGGTTCTGCATCAGATTCTGTTGATTAATAAGTTGCTTCTGAAGTTCTGAAAGCAGTTATTTCACTTACTGATGAAGCATGCTCCAGCCACTGATTTAAACATCTGATTTGTTTAATGCTACACTTTGATGAACACAAGTGGTTATAAGCAAGAATCATATCTCTATGATGGGCAAGTTTTCATTATTCAAAAAGAGATATGGCTAAACCACAACGCCCAATTTGACGTCGTTACTATAGCAAAGCGAGTACTAATGATCTCTGTCCATCCACATTCACGTGATTATGATGTTTAGTCCCTCGTAGCAAGCATTTTCTCCCGCAAGAGGCCGCTTCCTGTCCCTTACAGCATACCCCTTTCTCATAACTGATTCACCCAGTCCCGAGATTCTCGGGAGTCTCCTTACGCCAAAAACATAGTTCTAAATATTACTACTCAATACACGTAAACATTCGAGTCAAATTCTGCACGTGGTTTTACACCGCAATCAGTTCGCTGCAAGGTCCACGAAAACAGTTTTCTCCATATGATTCTAATACCTTGTAATTACCGATGCTAATATTAGAGAAATCACGAGTACTTCGCATTCATATTTAACTGTGGGGTTGAAGAAATAGGAGCAAAAGAAATAAAAAAAATCACGTGTACACAAACGCAGTGGGGTGGGGTACGATATTCGAAAATGGTTCTCATCCAGTCCCTAGCATCTCTGAATAGCTCTTATGAACCAAGTGGAGCTTGCGCCCAAGAAGGGAGTACCCGATCGACTTTTGGTCTGTTGGGCTACTCTCTCTGAAGATGAATTAGGATCGAAAAGAGTCTTTATATTCATATTACTTATTTCAAGAAGCGACCAGTAATGCCATTGGAAAATTGGGTGAATGCTATGGGTAATTTAAGCGAGGCAATGCTCTCCAAGTATAATTCCTCTGTAATAAAAATAATGAGGCTCTAAAGTAATTGTTAAAATAAACGAAGGGGACAATTATGGTGAGAATACATTACCAAAGTTCACTGTTGTGCAACACATAGCCATCTTTATTCTAAAGTTCTGGGAAATAGACACATGGAAAAATCTAACTATCATAGACAAAATATATTTGATGGTTGGTGGTCATATAGTTAAATCAAGTGGACTGAAATTGTAGGAGTTATGAGAGTTAAAACAAAAACCTTGCAAATAGTTTGCTGTGAAAGATAAACCATTATAAGAGTTGATAAATGGGCTTGTTTATTTAAGCCAGGTGCATGAAAGAAATGGAATAAACAAAAATACATTGCACACATCAAAAGGTGGGAGAGAAAACAACCACCACAACATGAAAAGGTTGTACATTTAAATGAACTACAACAAAACAGGAACACTGGAGGGTGGGTTAGGAAAAGGCACAGTCACAAGAGGAAGTGAATATAATCCCTATCTCTAATGGCCAACAGATCACATGAGCATCATACAAGTATAGACCAAGAGAAAGCCAAACATTACGACATTAACAATTGCCGTCTCCCAACTATATTAAAAGACAGAAATAAGAAGCCTCCATCAAAAAAATTTAATTATAAGCATATTGAATCTGCATTTCTTAACAACTTATTGACCAATCATGCACACATATAATATCATGCTATTTTTATTTACCAATATTAATATCTATGTCATCACACCACTGAACAGCATAATGATGGACCAATGCAGACAACTAAGGGACAGAGGTATCAAAGCCTGCTATCTGGATTTTAACAGCCAAGCCGCTCAGGCCTATGATATGCTCAGGGAAGGATGTGATGGGGAAGGGGAACTGGAAAGCAGTTTCCCACTGAAAGACATTGAAGCCTGTTGTTTCAACATAGTATTTGCTCATCCAGAATCACTTCTATGTTCTGAAGGCAGACAATTGATGAGGTCAATGAGAGGGAGAGTGTGTGCAATAGCTGTGGATGAAGCTCATATTGTACTAGAATGGTAAGCATCATCAGCTTTCATTAGCACTGATAAGCACATACATAGTATTCCATAACACATAGTATTACATCACCACTTGAGATCTCAAGAGAATGTAATCTGTGTAGCAGGCTTGATATTCATATACATATTAACACATAATCAACATATATATTCGATATGGCATGATGCCAACTCGAATGATATTATTAATCACTTCATATCAGTGAAAAACATATATACATCACCAACTTACATTTATAAGTCACATGCATATTTGTTACAATAATGGTGAAAGATAATAATACATATCAGTACTTAATGACTAAAACATGCCAGTAAGGCAGCTACTCATCATCTAATAAGTCAAGTTTATTGACTGCATGCTTTGCATTTCTTATTATATGAGCATTTAGTTCAAATTTGTCCACTTTGTGGGGTGCAGATGGATGCACAGTCTGCAATCCAATCCTTCTCAGTGGCTGAGCGCTGAAGGGTCTTGTGTCCCGAAGTATTGCCAAAATACATTCCATATCCAGTGTTTCGTCCTTTTTCACATGGGTATAGGGGAGGGCTGATGGCCTCAGACTTAAAGAGGTTCTGAATTCCTCCACCACAGATGAAAGAATAGGAGCTGCTTTAGAAGCACGTACCATGGCAGCATCAGTCTTGCCTGCCCCAAGCCCTTTCATCACTTGTTTCACAAGTTTAATGTTGTTTTCTTGCTGCATATCAGCAGCTTTGTTACCCCCATCCCTACCACTCAGGTTGACAAAACATCGCAGCTTAACACCAACACTTTCACGTGGCGAGAGGACATGTTCAGTTTTGGTCAGGAAATTGATAATTTCTATTGCGTATTTACTACGAAAAGATGTAAGTCCTATGAAGGTTGGAAGTAGTCTCTTCAGACTGACAGTCAATCTGTGAGGATCTCCAGCACGTATAACATCATCAAGCAGCATGAAGTCCATCATCACTCTCAAGAATCCAATTGAATAGTTGTGTAGCTCATGTTTTGTTTCTGGAACAATATTAGGTTCGCCTGGAATAGCTACACGCAGCAGGACTCCCTCCCTTATCAACATATCATATGTTTTACCCCGGTACGATGGAGGTAGTCTCAGCTGTACATCACGTTCCTCATAATTCACATTGAAACAGATTGGATCCATGTTAGGCTGTTGGTAAGGTAGGAAAATCAATTCCACAACAGGTTGTACAAATTCCAGAATCCACTGGTATTTCTTGGATGTAGTCCATGTCTTTATGTGGGGTGGGAGATTAACCGGCTGGTGCACATCATTCATGCCAAACACCTCCAGGAACATTTCAACAATCTGCATCCTGAAAGATATCCTCTTAGTTACAGTGAATTCCCAACATTGTGTCTCTCACTTCAATTTTAAATGCTCAACACGATGAAATTTAATAACATTTAATGTTATATAGCTGGTTAATAAACGCAGGGTAATATAAGAAATCTCACCTAGTAATAACAAGAGCAAAGTCCTTATGAGCTTCATATGCACTGTTTGCCTTCACAACCCCATTCACATTTGTTCTGTTGAGCTCAGCTTTTAAGCTACTTAATGTTGAAGGTTGACGACAAGTTGCACTGTCGTAGAATTTGTTGAAGATTTTCTGAAAGCATATATATACCAAATTGCTACTTAGAGGTTGAAAAGATACACACTGATAACTAAAATATAACTAAGAATAAATAGCTGATGGGGTTCATTGAGGTGTTCCGGTTTCCTGCTACATTCACTCAGGACACCCAAATAAGGAAGCTGTATAATAATACAAATCAATGAAGGAATGAGTGGTATTTTGCAGGGGAAATGACTTCAGGAAAGATTTCAAGCGAATAGGGGATGAAGTTGTTCCACTGTTTTCCAGCGCACCTATTCTATTGTTCACCGCAACAGCAGCCCCCAGCTAAACGAGAAGAACTTGTTAAAATCATGAATTTGCGTGAACCAGAGCAGGTGATAATGAATCCTGATCGCCAGAATATAAAATATGTGTCCATAGAACGACCAGCATCACAGGACACAAAGGATCATCTGGATGATATTTTGACGAAGATGGGAACAGATTTGAGAGGTCAGCAGAATCATTACCCAATCACAGTTGTATACACTGATACTTCGATCATAGCATACAGTTACTGGTTCATGGAGACATTTTTGGGTAAGAACCAGTACATACAAGAGCCTTGCCCTGAAAATCGCCTCTTTGCACAATACCACAAAGAGTACACCGAGAAAATGAAGCAATTCATTGTTTCAGAAATTTGCAAAGAAGAAAGCAGAGTGAGGCTGGTTTTTGCAACGGTAGCTCTTGGGATGGGACTTAATGCTCCTGCAATTCGTCATGTCATTCATTACAAGCCACCAACATCGCTTGAGAGATATTTCCAAGAAACTGGAAGAGCTGGACGTGATGGCCAACCAGCAATGGCAACCCTTTATTGGAATAACACTGATGTACGATCCAATAGGCCAGGAGTTACACGTGCAATTATTGATTATTGCAAGAAGTCAAACCAGTGCAGACGGAAAGTGATGCTAGATTATTTTGGACATAAAACATCAGAGACAAAAAACAAATCAACCTGCTGTGATGTCTGTGACACCTAGAATCAGTTGATTTGTTACAAAACTAGGCCGCAATTGAAATTAAAATGGACTTGTGTTAAACTTTATTTTCTAGGCTTTTCTCGTTTTGATGCTCCTTAGTTTTAGTAAGGTTGCTCACTGCCTGTGGTTGCTGGAGTGGGGACTAGCTATAGAAATAACACGAGTCCTGGAGAAGAGATGCTTATTTGGTTTATATAGTTTCAACAATGAAGCTCCATGGAATCTCGCGGTCTGAATCTTGTCCCTGACTAAATGATCTCCCTGTGACTGACCCATCTGTGGTCCTTATAAAAGGTCCCAAGGGTCAGCTGGTTTGCTTCCCCATGACCCTTTACAGGTCCATACGATAGGCCATGCTGGTCACATCGTGCTCTGGGAGTTTGATTTCCCAGAGGACTTTGACGAACCCACGCTATTGGCTGGCCATATCATGCTGATAATTAATGGGAGAGGCATAGGGGAAAGCTAGATAAAACATTATAACACTTGCCTCCAAAAGGTCCTGCTGCACATGAAACAATTCCTCCACAACAGGTGTCAGATGCTCCAGCCGTTCTATTTGACAGTGTGCCCCAGCTCGGAGATGCTTTGCTGAATCTAAGTGTGTTCGGGTAAGTTGATCCCCACCTACTGTGACTTTGAGAAGGCCAGCTTCATAATCCTCTCCTGTAACGGATTAGGGAATGAATTACATGTTGTATGTAGAATCAAGTTTGTTTCATTCTGCAATAATGTCCTATAAAGCGGGTTATAAACAAGCTATACATTCTGTCCTGCAATAACTCACTGTTACCGTGTTAGACAGTTTTTATGATGTTGCTCACTCTCAGCTGTGAAAGGTGTTTAGACAAATGGCACTAGTGATATTATAATGAATACTTTTTAACATGTTGGTTATAACACATTATTAAAGAGAGAGAGAGAGAGAGAGAGAGAGAGAGAGAGAGAGAGAGAGAGAGAGAGAGAGAGAAGGTAGACAGTGGTTACAATTTACAGTATATATAAAGTGAGCAATCATATATGTATGATTAATAGTACAAAATAACAAACGGAAACAGAATGTTAGTGGAAAACACTGCATCATCCAAAATCCATTTGCCCTACCCCTACCTGGTAACAAAATTTGCAACCCATCAATATATTTCAAAAGCTTTTAAGAGACAGCCAGCCAAGATTGTCGAGTTATACATGGCCAGGACTAGGAGGCTACCCCTATACATCGGAATTAAAATGCACTATTTATATAACATAATTTAAATTTAGACCACACTAAAAGACTCCCCAATTGGGGTTTATGTGTAGCCAATTTTTTGAATTCCAGACAATTAGCATCAAAAATATAATCTAGCATAAATTAAAAGCAGGACAGTTGCATTTAGGATAATGTGATAACTGATGTCATGTTAATAAATCCATTAAGCAGTGACCAATATTCAATTGTTCAGTAAAACAAGCAAACACATGGAAATACAATGAACAGTTGGAAATGTTAACTTGTACAAGATAAAAGTTAGTATATCATAACAAGAACCGCAACATCTATTTCACCTCTTCCTCCTTCAGCAAATAAACTACCAAGACCATGTGAAATGTGGTCCATAATTTTCACACAGTTTGGCAAGCTATTAGAATTTTCCAGGATGATCTGATAACATTGGGAGATTTATATATTTATATATAAAATAGTTTTATATTGTCTTTGAACAATGTGATTAAAACAATCCATCAATTATAACTGTTATAATTCACAGACATCAAATCCCCCGCACATAATCCTCACCTCTTGAGGAAACACTTCAGACTTCCTTGTTGCTACATGGGTCCAAGAGTGCTGTATTGCAGTTGGCAGAACATTCTTCAGACTTTTCAGCCCATCTATTTCTTCACAGAGAACTCTTGCTACCAAAACTGCATAGGAATGCCTGTGGGGAAAAGTAAGATTAATCATCACTGTTCATAATATGAATATGCAACAAAATTGTCCAAGAATCAAAACTGTCTGGAATATCTGAGCTGTTTGGAAGTTATTTAATATGATTTGATCAAATTTCCAAAAGATATCATACTTGATAACTTCTTCTTCTTCTTCATTACAGTAGAAGACACTAGGACTGGGGAAGGGTGTGTCAGCATGTGTAGGCGTGTCTTCGATTTGCTGCAGGTCATCGTCTGAGAATCGGTCAGGTAGTATAGACCAATGGGTGAAATGGTAATCATGATTACCCCGGCTGACTCTGACCTTAATACACAGCAGAGGCGAACATTGCAATGCTTCTATCATTTCTTACCCAAGCAATACATAAGGGCTTATTATCATACACAAAAAATAGTCATAATTTGATGGGTTTTTTTATTTACCTGGTTAGCAAGCATGCGTCCATCAATGTTGTCCACAGTGACCTTACAGTTTCTTGATGACAGATGACCAAGAAGTTTCTTACTATAAGATTGAGCCACACTGTCCAAAAAGTACAACTTGGTACTATCTGCTAAGGACAGCTTTAGGCGGTGCAAAACTTCAATTAACTGAAACAAAAGAGAAGAGCAATATTTGCTAAACTCAGTATAGCTGGTCATTTAACATTAATGGGAAATATGAAAGGATAATCATAAGCTGAAACACTGCACTAAGTACCTGGTTTCCAGCATGATATCTAACACATGCTGCCATCAACAGTCGCTGCATGGCATTCATCCTCTGACTGCGGCTGTACATTATGATGCTGTAAATAGCAAACAAGGAATAGCTTTCTTTGCTAGTAACCGATGATGTAGCCATCACAAGGACTTTCATCAAGAAAGGTACTCGTTTCCTTAGCTCATCTGTGGCATCTTCAGCCAGAGAGGAAATCGGACCATCGAGTTTCATGGATAGAATGCTGCCATAACTTCCCATGGTACAAAGGGTTTGAATTTGGCTATTCATATCGGAAACTATGTAGTCTTCAAGGAGCTGGCGACAAGGTTCATATGAGACAACTTTCAAAACAAGCTGCTCAATTGTCTCACACTGGTTGATGGCAGACAAGAAAGTAGAGTGGCCACCAGTCATTTCCAGGGCCCTTCTGACCTTAGAAGTTGAGTCTTGAATGCTCTTCCTGCACTGTTCAGTCATTGTATCAATCCTAGATCGTACATAGGAGTGATCGTCAGGACACATTTCTTTGAGAATTTTGTGACTGGGTGATGGAGTTTCAAGTACACTAATAGGTCGCTTTTGGCACTGTAGCGACTGCAGCCGAGAAATGGCCTCCCTTTTCCACTGAAGTGTTTTGGTCAATCTATTGATACAATTTTCACATAATTTGTATCCACAGTCATGGGGCATTTCTATCAGAAACACATCCTTCAACAAATTCATGTAGGTTTTCTGCAGAGCCACATTATTCAGAAGCCGAAGGTGACGAGGCTTCCTGTCCTCCCCGCACGAAAAGCATAGCTGATAGGGTCTCAACCTGGACAAGGTTATCTTTTTAGGAGTCTGAAATTCTGAAGCATGGACACAAACAAATGAATACTATTTTATAAAATAAAATTGTACAGTCATTTTAAATTATGAATTGTGAAGGAAGAAAAGCTTTGTTCTAGCAGTTTTTGTGATCAACACTTCCAACAAGTAGGCTTTAATTTATGAGAGGGCATGCCAGAGACCCAGAACTAGACCAATGGACCCCAAGTGACAGGACAGTAAACATGAATGACCACGTGAACCCTAGTGTGTATACAGCGTATGTAAATGCCGGTAGAAATCAGCGAAAAAATGCAACACTACCATTTCTCCCTCCCTACACCCTCTGACCCCTAGTAAACCACATCGGCATATGCATGCACCGATGCGGCGTACTTCTATTTCATCGCTCATTCTTCCCAAATTAACTGATTCGACAATATGTCACAAAGCCTGCTTAGTCAAATCTAATTTATTGAATATATAAATACAATTACTGAACATTAATGTGATACATTAAGGTTGACAATTGCTTACCATCGGCAGGCTTGATATTTTCCCGATCAGCAACACCGCAAACATTGACAGACGCTGCCATCTTGCTGGAACTACTTTCGGTTCAATCCCATGATTCTTAGAACGAGTTATGCGAAAGGTGAGTGCGAGAGAGCGCGCCACATTTCGGGCTTTGACTCATCTCAATATTCACTTGGGTGACAGATGTGGATATTCTTATGGTTAACCAATTATATTTAAAGCCATTTGGTTGAGTGCTCTAGCCATTCGATAAGCTGACGTATCGAAATATTCCGGCAGTACAAAATGTGGGTTGACCAGCCTATCTGAAGAAAACGGTTGCAGCTCCAATTAAGTGACATATTCGATCGTTAGGCAACGGCTATTTTCCTGGAATAGATTAATAACCAACTTCATTGCGAATAATTTGTAGCATATAAGTTAAATGCCTTGTGTTGATATATTGGAAACGTGTAATTAACCGAAAATGCCGCAGACAAATTTGTCATAAACAATGAACGACGTAGATTTAGCCGGTTAGATTTTCTTCCCTGCCGATGTGAGGCTGAAGAAAAACCAACCATCATATAAACCAATCGATCATATATCTTATTTAATATTGCACAACGTATGTTGTGGCTCCAAGGAAAGACATAATTCACTCCGTTTAATTGAAAACATTGGGAGTCGGCATATCACCGAACACATGTATTCACCGTTGCCAAGGCCGCTTAGCGCACAATGCATTTTGGGACCCCCGAAAAACCCGGATGACCGATAAGCTTCGTATGGCTGACAGTGGGTGATAATTTGGTGTTATTACTTACCGGTGGCATACTAATGCAATGTCAGAATACTTATATATAACTAACTATAACTTGGAATATGAGTCTTGTCCCAGCAAATTTGTACTTTGTGTCTAGTGCTCTCGTAGACTCATGTGTATCATGAATTTAATTTGGTTGAATGATTAATGGTTAAATATTATGTGTTGGTAACTGCGAGCCATTCTATCACAACCAGGCTGGCTTGGCAGATGCTTCAGTGAAAATGTCTCCACAAATTAAAACGATTCGTCCTTATATCTACTGTCTAGCGGACCAGATGTGCTCCGAGTAAATCAAAATGAACTGAAGTCGCGCGTCAGATTTGCGTCGCGCGTCACCGAAACTCCTGGCATGGCAACGTGTTTCGTGGTGCCGCGTCTTTGGAAGTTGTCAGCCAATTCTCGCGCAAGTACTGAAAAACAGCGCTACTTCGGGTCAAGGCCTCTGGTTTCCTCGCTGGCTCGCTTGATGTCGCAATACCAAGTACACCTAGCGACCTTGTGAAAACACTACCTGCACCTTATGGGCTCTGTCAAAGCAGCGCAATTATGCTCATCCTGAAACCATCATTAATCCGAAATGCTTCCGTTTATTTTTTATTTTCATTTTGACTCGTCCAATGGCATTTCCTCATTTCATTTATTTTAGTATCACCCAATTTTTTTAAAATGTTATATAGCCGGTGCCACGTTGATGTCCATGTTAATTGTAAAAGACATTGCATGTAAATTTCATAAACCTTTAACTTACTTTTAGTCATTTCGAGCTATAAATATGCACCAAAGAGATTGCAGAGATCTTACAAGTTCTAAGACATACGGTGATCGTATTTACGCCATGGCTAAGTCAGGAATTCATTATGGCGTACGGAGCTCATCATAACACCAAAGACATGATTGCATTGTGCAAATACTTACTTTGTCATACTCAAATTGACGAAGGTTGTAGCAATTACATACTCACATTTTGCTTATCATCCGGACTTCTTCATTTGCTAGTAATCTGGGCTGCCTCAGTTTTCTCTATACCAACTCCATCAGTTGTATTTCCTTCTTCGTCATTGCGTATGGTAGACGTCATCGTAATTATATTCATGTCTATTCACGAAAGAGTCCTTAGTTGCACTGGGCAACCTGAAACAATGCTGAGGGAGGTATTCGTTGAGAAGGAGGGGTCTTGCTTTGGCAAGGGTCCCTATAGAAGTAACTATTCCCAACTGAAGCGAACACGAGAAGAAGTGGCTTGTTTGCACATGGTACGTGTTTGATTGTTTCTTTGTAAACTGAATCATTTGTACCTCCTGTAACAAGGCTATTCCGTGATTCCTTGCTACTGGGTTATCTAACAAGAGCAGCGTGGGAATTGCAGTAGGCTTACAAGAAGCGGTAAAGTTACTTTTGTTACATGACTTGGTAAATTCTTATTGGTCCAACGTGAAGAAATCCAAGATGAAGAGATTGGAGACTGGTAAATTTTCGGGAGTTTGGATAGACCAAGTCCAAGATCCTACTTTTTTAAAATCAATTATCAATTAAATATTTATTTCAAGAAGTCCGTCAAGACCAAACTCAGACCCTGAAATGCAAAAAAGGTTGTAGGAATCAAAGAATGTGGACCAATTACTACTTACTTGCTAAACGCCTAGTCATAAATTAACTTTTGACTGGATGCATCGAATGAGGGAATATAAACAAGTTCAATGAAATTATATACCTTATCAACACCTCTTCTACTTGAGTAGCGACTAATGAATTTTGAATAAATAAGGTAAAATATTTATGAGGAATTAATTCATATGAGGCCGTATGAAAATGGTAAGGGATTTTCGTGAAATGTATGACCATTTAGTTAAGACCTATAATTTACTTCTGAACAGTGACAAATGAATGGCTGTTCATAAAATAGATTACATATTGATAATTGTAGATAAAACGAGTGTAAGTAGGATTACTCATTTTTACTATGATATACTGTATGGTCCGAAAAACAGGATTGCCTCTGACGAATCTGAATGTCGAAGTATTACATCGTTGGAATTGTAAGATGCAGCTCTCAGTCCGGGTGACCTTGCATTCGATGCTTAGGCTGCACGGCACCATAGAGGTCCGCTCCGGTTTATGGCCCGGATGGTTCGACCGAGACGCAACAGTCGAAAAATCTTTCCCGTGGTCCAATGCTGATGATCTCGATCTTGATAAGGAATAGATGATCGGCCCTAATCGCTGGGAGAGTTGCATACATCTGCACGTTGAGATTCGAAAACGATAATGAGGGACGGTCTGATTCGATAGGCAGGTAGACGTTCGGCAAAGATTTATTCAGATGGAAACCCAGTAAAATCGAATAGTCCTATGTACCACGGAAATTCGTTACTTCGTTGGATTATCTGCGTCGGATGTGTTGTAGAGTCTACCGTGTGCCATATTTGGGTTATAATTCACGTTCCTAAATATCGTCGTCTTTGTTTTCTCGGGACATTGACTTCAGTATACATTTTTCGGGGATTTCTTGAAAATCTTGTTGCTGTTTGTGTCACCATGACATAGATAACGCAATTGCAATCATTCCTTTGTATCAGGATCGACATATTATCATGGTTACATGGTTGGTATTACTGCAGATGCTTATATGGTTACATGGTTGGTATTACTGCAGATGCTTATATGGTTACATGGTTGGTCGAATCACTTTCAGCAATGTATGGGCCTAGGTAGTACATGCGAATCAAACTTCAAGTTAGCACTACAAATTATTAAATACAGAAATCACACCAATCTGTTGTCATAATATGGCCTTCAATTATACTTTTTTATTTCCTAAGCGCGTTTACTATCTGTCAACTGAACACCTACCACTGTCGCTTACTTCTCCTCTGTATCTTCACCAAGGCGATTGCGTCACCACACATACACCATTGTGTATACTCCATTCTTCCAAATTCCCTTCATGCGTGTTATTTTCGTTGCAGTGCAGTAAACTCAAACACTCACAAATACCCGGGCTATGGGAATATGCTAAGTTACAGATAACCGCAATGAGAGACCTCGAGTTTTAATCCGCTACGCGGCGCCACGGAGCAATGCGGTCCCTCGCCCGCTTCCGGTATTCTAATACGCACAGTTTACCATAGAAGGTGGCGCAACATCGTTATTTTTGATTGAAACCTTTCGAGTTGTATCGTTGGTAGCATTGTAGCAAATCATAACTGATGGATAAGTACGGCCGTCTGACCTTACAGCAATTGAAAATAGAGCTGAAGAAGCGAAATGCGATTCTTAGCGAGCAAAGAAGAATGAACACCCAGTTTGGCAGGAAAAGCAAAGCAACTATCAAAACAGACTTGGTCGCTGACTATCAAACAGACATGGTCGCTGACCCGCGTCAACCAGATTCGGGCCAAAGCAATCGACCAGGTATCCATAATGATCCTGTGGCTCCGAGGAATATGCAGAGTTGACTGGGATCGAAGTCAAGCCATGTGGGATTGTAGTGTCCCAAACACACCCCTACCTCGCATGCTCACCAGATGGGGTCGTGACTGATGACATGAATGCTGAGGTCAAGTTTCCCTACAGTACCAGTGACAAACCTGTCACTCCTGTCTCAGTGCCATACCTGGTCAATGAGAACAACCAGCTCACCCTTAAAGCCAACATGACTGCTGGTTACCAAATTCAGGGCCAGTTATTTTGCACGAACAGTCAACTTTGTGTCTTGTGGTGTTTACGTCTCAGAGTATGGAGATTGTTCCAGTTACCCGTGACGATGAATTTATTACTTCTATGATTTCAAGGTTAGAGGTGTTTTTTTCAGGGACTATTTCAAAGAGCTATACTTGATTCAATGTTTTTTCACAATTTCTTACTGAGTAGTCTTGTGCACTGATTTCTTTTTTCTTTAAGGAAGCATTTGCCTGCATATTGCATGTGGTGGAATGTATAATAAACTCTTGAAACTTGAAAAGTACAAAGTGTTTTAATTGAAATATAAACAATTAACCCATTGGGGGTTCCACAGTCACTTATTCAATTAAAGGGACAAAAATGAATAGGGTGAAAATCATTTTTTTCTTCAACAGTATTCACGTGTAGGGTTATTATAGATTACACTATAAGGCGCATGGTATAAAAAGACTATTACATATCACCTTTCATTGAGATTCATATAATATCACACCCTGAGTGGGATAGACCTGGGTCTCTGTTATCTCGACTTTGCCAGTTGTCCATAGCCGGTCGGCTCGTTTCACAGCGTTTCGGAGATGCTCGTCCGCTACGCACAGCGCATTGACAGTGACAGCTTTACCCTAAATGTCGTCACCATCAAATATCTCATGACCGCGTGACGTAGAGCGAGAAATTTTATTCGTCGAAGTGAAGCAAAATGGAAATGAACCTCTTGTATTTACGCGTAAACCGCGAAGTAAGCGCATAACCTGATAACTTCCGGTCGAGCTTGGGACCGCATTGCTCTGTGCCGCCACGTCTCGGAGAAAACCGCAACGCGGTCTCCCTTTGCTTTGCCTCCTGCATGCTATCTATGTAGACTCGCGTTATGACAAAATTGTTAGGAGTCATAACGTGTCCTTATAAACTTGCATCAGACGCTCAAAAACTATCGACTGGCCTCGCGCTGTTATGACGTCCGTAGGCCAAAAGCAAACCTTGAGTTTTAGTTGTACTGTGGCAACCAACCACATAACAATCACATATAACCTCAGACAATATTGCTGGAGATGAGATGATTTAGATTTTCTCGTTATCTATGGAAGTACAGACCTAGTAAGGGTGTTCAACAAGGAATAAGAACGCACATTATGCACTCGGTACGCGTGACTCACAAAAATATTGACCGAAAAGCTCTGGTCCGGACCTACTGAAAATAAGATAGGTCCACTCTCCAATCGTCGTATAAAACCCCAACAACTAGTTTTAAGAAATCAGCTTAGTCATTGGATGAGATGCAAGTCCTTCCTGCTTCCCCATTAATCGTTCGACCCCTAAACACACGTATTTGTTCATCGACCCACCTGGATTAAGTTTAAAATCTTCGCATGCGTACGTGGAAGCGGTAAATAGAGGATGAATGTGGCGTTTGAAACAAAACATTTTGATTTGTTGATAACCGAGCAAATAATGGAAATAATTAAACTGTCAATAGGTGTATACGAGTTGCATGTTAAGGTTAAGTTGAAATTTTTTTTCGAACCGGGAACCGACCTGTTTCACCTTAAACCATTTTTCATTTCAGCAAAATTGCTTTACCCAAGCCCAGAACCGATCCACCTGAACAAGTCTGGGGTAACGTGCGCCAACCTGAATTACAACTTGTTTTTATCAGTGTGAAAATCGCATAGAGAAGTGGTCTTGTATATTCACAACAAAGAAGTCTGTGTAAAAACCATAAACAATCACTTCCTGGTCCTCACATGTGACGGAAATGACCTATCCTCTCTGAAGTTATCGTCCGCATGGCAACTCCAGCCCTCACTCAGTGGATAACCGGTCAAATATTAGTAGTTGTAGCAGTTGTTCAAATTTTAAGTATAGTTTGCTAAATTCCGGCGTCCTCGGTTTTTTTCGATATCGTCACCAGTCTGCGGCACGATTCTCATTGCCACAAAAATCAATTATCCTTTTCGATCACTATAACATCTTATGAAACTGATGGACCACTCACGAGAGTTGAGTCATCTAGGTTTAGGACTGTAGATGTTATTTTTATTGAAATTTTAATTTAACTATGCACCATTGGCACAAAGAAAGGAGGCACCACAGTACATATCTCTAAATAGCTAAATTCGTCATGACCCTCTTTTTGCTTAGACCGAAAGGTGCCTCTGTCTCGTTCTGATACTAAAAGATATGCGTTTTAATCGACCAATTAGCATGTTGATGTAGCTCTACAGAATACAGAACAATCAGATCAAATCGCGGAAACGTCGAGTGATGATAGTGATGGTACAGTATGTAGGGCTATCACTTCATTTATTTTCAACATCAACTATTTACAAAAGACACGCCAGCATGTCTGTATTGATAATTTAAAAACGGTACATCAATATTATAAATGTACAATGGCAGTTTGGCGACATGAAGAAAACAATGACCCGATTGAGCAAGCAGCATTAGTGTTAAATAGCAGATTATGACGCAAATGATTTGGATGATGTGATCAATGGCAAAGTCATTAATACGTATGACATCAAACGGAGTAATTACGATGCATTGGTAACATAAATCACACAACTATGGTCAATATATCGTTATGGAAGCATGGATTTTGCAACAGTAATGATTATTAAAGTTGTAGCCAGCGCGGGGGTAAGTTTATTTTGGCCGTCAGTACTCGTGGTCTCTACCACCATTCCAGTTGTTGTCTTTCTTTCATCGTGTTCGCTGGTTTCCCCGCCAACATCGTCGAACTCATTCATATCCATGCCCATTTCTGAAAGAGACCCCAGTCTTCCAGAACAGCCTAACGCATCGCTTAGGGAAAACTTCCTCACCTGGAGAACGAGGGAATCATTTATAACCACAATTGACACAACTAGTCTCAACCAACGTGCAGATGCACTGAATTTTAGACAACGATATTATGTAAGTATGTGATACTTACTTGACCATACGAGTTTCGGCGGTAAATATCATCTGCCTTCATGAAGTAAGTGTAGCCGTAGCTAAGCACAAAACCACTGTCTATGTTCGATGGGATGTTTGACCAAGCCTGGGATATAAGCCTGGGATAGCCACGGTCCACACCTTGCTTGCTGACGTAACGCCAGTACTTATCACCTGCAGAGAAAACCTACGTTGTATCAAAGATATGACAACATTGCCTTGAAAATTCATTACATTTAATGGTTTTCCAAGTAGCTTTTAACTTCAAAGTCATAACGCGTCGCTGATGAATGAGGTTAATTGTGAGACTTGGTTAGTATAGGGTTTTACGGTACAATTACTATCACCAATAACGATTTCATTTATCTAATGAGGTTAAATATAAATAGGCCACACCTTTGAAGAAATAAATTTTTCCATTTTCAGAAAGTCTCAAGGCACCATCTAAGTTGTCCGGAATACCGGGGAATCCAACTGAGATGTTGGCAGGATATCCCGGAAGAAGTCCCGTCTCATCATAACGCCAGAATCTGTGACCCTAAAACAAACCAATCACTACCATACAGAACAGGCTACGATAAATCGATGATGCAATCTGTGATTCATTCAGTTGTGGAAGGGTTGTTTTGATAGTGAAGCCTATTTTAAGTTGCTCCTCACCTTGAAAAGATAGGTTCTCGCCGGAGCAACGACTCTCCGTCCATATTGTATATCGTACCTATAAGGCCAGTACATGGCAGCATCGATGTGTCCGTTAGGGCCATTTCCGTCCGCATTAAACACAGAACCTAGAATTGGTTCTACACGCGGTGCTCCTGCTCCTGTGAGGCGGATAACCTGGTCATCTCTGAAGGCATAAGCTGCAGTGTTCCAGCTACTGCGTCGGTAAACAGCAGCGGCCTGGAATCTCGGGTCATCACAAATGCCTACCATGGAAGGTGTTGTTGTTGTTGTTGACGAAGCACTTGTAGTTTTCGTGGTTGGGGGGGTAGCAGGCCTGGTTGTCGTGGTTGAGGGGGTAGCAGGCCTGGTTGTCGTGGTCGAGGGGGTAGCAGGCCTGGTTGTCGTGGTCGAGGGGGTAGCAGGCCTGGTTGTCGTGGTTGGGGTGGTAGCAGGCCTGGTTGTCGTGGTTGGGGTGGTAGCAGGCCTGGTTGTCGTGGTTGGGGTGGTTGTTGGTGGACCCCCGTACAACGCCTGTATACCCATGATATCATCGGGATGTAGTTGGAAATCGGACTGATATCCTCGGTAGAATGGCGCCATGACAGCACCCGTGATATCCGAGTGAGACAGCCCAAGAGAATGACCGAACTCGTGAACGGCAACTTGGAATAAGTTGATACCTGCAGTTGAAATGATTTATAGCAGTGTCAAGAACAAATGGAAGCCTCGTCTACAAATTCACATCGTCAGGAGCCAATGCAAATGACTGCACTTGATTGTAGGTGGGCTATAGCGATGGGTGGCCTTATTTGTTTGTTTACTGGTGATAAGTATGCTGCAAGTGCACCTTAATATTAAGATTTAATTATTGCATGTTAAGATGTTTGAATGCTCAAGGTCGGTGCTTTGGTACCAGTACTTGGGTCATTACCATAACTTATCGTGGCGTTACCTGAGACACTGTTCGCAGTGAACGTCTCATCTTCGTCAAAATGAGCGTCCCCTCCGAACTGCGGGAAGTAAGCATGGGCGAGTGTAGTTCCGGGACCGTCGAACGGAATCCCGTCGCCATGGTCACGCGCTGCGAACAATATGTCAATATCTACGGTGCCTGAAGTCGATCGGAACTCTAAAGGTGTGACTTCGGCCCATGCCTGAAAATACAAATAATCGAAAGTCTCAGCGTTTAAAATAGCGAAAGGCATAGGTCATTTATGGTGCTGTTACCGAGCGAGTTTATTTGCTGAATACTGTTCTATTCTTGTGTCATTTAACGAACACATCTAAGTTTATTGATGATCAGACAAAAAGATACAACTTACATCAAAAGCGCGGGCTATGTCTGACCGAACCGTATTGACTGGTAAATCGGGTGTGTAGTTATTGATGTTATACGTCAGTGATCTCTTTCCCCATCGACTTCCTGAACCAACAGCAAAACACAGAATATGGTCATCTCATTGGTCAGACAAAAGTTCGTTTTGTGTTTCCATTAGTTGATTTGAGGAAGCCGAACAGACCTTGGAGAGCATACCGACGACGCCGCCGCCTGGAGATCGGCATTTTCCGCGTCATATCTTTAACTCCACAGCGAGTCATGTTCATCATCTCCATAGTAGCAGCGTCCAATTCACCTGTAACAATAACCGCCACCATTTTCCATCTTTTCACGCAAAAAAACACTTATTTTTCTTTCTTTGTTTTCTACTTCATTGAGCTAATACAAGCTTGTTTAAATATCATATTCTTAACCTACCAGTCAAATTGATGTTTGCCATGCCCTGGAATTGGAGCAATGCCAATTTTTGGGCCTCTTTGGGATTACTCTGGATCAGTGAACTCATACGGGGGTCAGGGTTAGCATCATCCAAGTATCCGAACGTCGACAGGTAATCCTGCATCGCAAAACATTTTCCAATAGTAAGTCTATATATTTTGAGTTGCAAGGATGCGAAACTAATTCATTACTTAAATAACTATTTAAGGGGTGACGTTAGATTGATTAAGTTTGGTTGTCCATGTGCTGTTACTGCTAGACCCCACATAATCATATTAGTTACGTTCGTAAGATGTTCCGTTTTTGAAATCAATCGATGGCTACTTATTAACAAAAAGCTTGGCGATCCATTTCGTGTAAATCTGAACGAAAGTTAACACCTAGTTGGAATCTTCAATACAATGCCGCTCACATATCGACTTCTACATGACATTTCCTCTCACCAATTTATACAATATATCCAATAATGTACAGCAAATGTGTTTGTGTTGGTCAGAAAGTATATTATCAAATGGTAAATGCCATTAATTCAATGTATGCAGCCTCCAGATGAGTTGATTTTATGCTCTGTTTTCATCGGCATATTAGACAGAAATAAATAAAGGAGAAATTACCTTTGCATCTGTAATGTTGGTGACAGACATCCCGCTGATACTGATAGCCCAGCAACACGAAGCAGCCATAGCTAGCAGTACCCGCGCCATCTTCCGCTCACTTCTCGCCTGCTTCTTCTCCCAAATATCAAGGAAAAGACGGCAACGAAAATCAAGTCAAGCAATTTCTAATTTGAAACAAGCTGTATGCTTTTAGTTGACTTTACAAGGATGGACTCTACTGGTGAGCATTTATTCAGCTATTTATGCTGAGAGGATTGTCGTGAGTTCGGTGATGCGTCTCTGCCCTATTAAGGTAAAGGTGTTTGCAGCGATGAGTAAGATTTAGAGGTGGTGGGGTCACTGCATGCCTCTGTTCCTAATTAGTAACTATATCATAACCCTGACGTATTTAAATTTTTCTTTTGAAATCACAGTACGCCCAGATAACTATGTGTCTGTTATTGTTGTGAAATGGTTTGCACGTTTTTACCCACCACCCTCAGCATCATCTCCTAAGAGATGAACGAGTGGCACCACTCGTGTTCCGTTGGGGTAAGCGTTCAAACAGCCTGACCTCCAGCATCGTGACGCGCTCCAGTGTGCGTCGTGTTTTAGGGGAATTTTCGAGGTCTATTAAGAGAGGTCGTTCTCGGTTTTCGAGAAAATGGTATATATCAAGTTTATGCCCTTTTTTTGATTGATGCCTTTTCCGGGTCATTCCTCACACGTTTCTATATACGCTACCCCGATAACTAGCGCCAATCCGGATCCATAAATTGGAGCGCGAGTTAGCAAATGTGGGTCGAAAGTACTGCCCCTAGCGAACAGAGGGAAAACTAGCTTAGCTCGTCATCCACCTTTTTGTGGGCAAAATTTGTCAGTAGGATTGCTATGAGGATAAGAAATAAAAATGAATTTTATTGTATGGATTTTTAAGAGATGATTGTCGATATTCGCAATTTCGGGCTAATAAAAGCGAGTCCAAGACCTGAGCGCGAGTTATCGGGGTAGACCAGATATCGGGGAGTCAGAGAGCGTGTTACTGATAATTATATGAATAATGCGAGTTAGACCATTCTGGGAAACGATAGTTTCGGGTCCTTCCTTTAACACAGTGGCATACGTGGAGATAGTCTCAACTGATATTTCGCTTTTAAGTCAGGTATACCTTAAGTTACATCATTGACGTACCACCGATAACTCCTGAGTCAAACTGTTCTGGTCCTTCCTCTGAATAAAGCTAGATGCTCATGCAGCAGGAAGCTGTGGTAGCTGGCTTTTATCAATTATTGATGGCTTGATTTTAAGCTCCATTTAGTGGTATACCCTATTTGTGAACTGCCATGCCAACCTGATCTGTCTGCCATGCTCAGGGGTAGCGGATACCGATCGCTTTTCATTTGAGGTCAGCTGGCGTCGTGAGTCTTAAAACACGACTCATAAACAGCCTGTTCTCATATGGGAGGATCTCGTTCCCAAAAGTGACCCAACAATCGCTGCATGTATTCCAGGACACTTACACTCCCATGTACTTCAATATTTACCTGTACCCTAGCTTTTATGAGGAAAAAAAACCTCCACTTACATTTCCGAGGAATACCAGGGTAGCGTGACAAGGCGTTTTGATAGCATGCACAATGCGACAGGCGGCGTGAGTAAAAGCATTACTCACGACTCCGTGTTTGTCCATTCGTCATCATGTCATGAACTGCTTCTTTCAAACTATGCCCTTTGGCACGAGCATATACAGGAGCGAAACAATCTCACGACCCGGGTTCATTGGGTAGGCTATAATGATCAAATTCTATATGAACTGATAAACTATGAATATAGTATCTGATCATTATGATGTCTGATAATAATGGTCTTAACCTACGTGACGTAGAATTCGAACAAGCTCATGTGAAGTTACCTTGTCTGCTTCGACACCTGTCTTGTATACCATTTTAATGAGACAAAGGTATAGGTAACATCGTATTATCGCACACACTAGAAGCACGAATGACATGGCATGCTGAAGCGAGCTGGAAGCGAGCTGGATTACATGGATTTGTTTCACAAACAATAGAAGATGCAGCGGCGCTCAACATGAAAGAATTGAACACTGGGTATGACAATATTGGATAGGGAAATTAGTTGTCTGCACCGTAAACACATTTGATTCAGATCATTACTGTTACAGTCGGAAGTTGAGGAGACTGTGCTGTGGTGATGACATACGCGAATGGTAGGAAGGAGCGGGATCGTGTTCCATATATGGGGGCAGTTGGGAGGGACAATAAGGTGGTGGTGGATCATATATCCACGGCAATGATGAACCACGAGCTGCTGGCCACGGTAGACCACTGAGTCCCATCAGGTGAAGATAGGCCATGTGCGAGGGTAAGTGACGCGGAGGAGGTGCTGGTGGCGTGGAGGCTACACGCCGGGCGCGGGCTCGGCGGGACCGAGTCCGCCGGGGAGGGGGCGGAACGGTAGTCGTCATCATCCTCTCATGGCGTTCATTCTCTTGGTTGGTTGAGTTATAGCAGCTCGAACGTGTCTCAACTGCAGTACCCCGTCGCTGCTGCTGTTGCTGTGATGGTATCCGCTGGATTCGAGGCGGATAGCTGGTGGGATTTCTTCTATTCCTATGATAAGTTCTCCTGACATCGGTGTTTCTGTTATCCGATGTACTCTGACGAGGCCTCGCCGTGGCTCGCCTTCCACGGGCCGGGTTTGGTTGGCGGTAGGCTTCTCCCAATCCATCTTCTCTCCACAAATGCCACTGTGATAAATCAGGCTGGCGATTTAGACCCGGAACGCTGTCCAAACTGTTGCATCTACGAACACCAAGAAGCCGAGCCTGGCTATTGCCGGACAAACCCAAGCTTTGTGATGCGCCTTCCTGCAGGCCAGGCAATGTCATTCTGGGGAAGAGCGGCAACGGCAAAGCAGAGAGGATATCGCTTGAGTCTGATGTCAGTCCGCGGTGAAGTAGAATGAAACTTGGGTTCTCCCCTTCAGTAGGAGACGGCTCCATATTGCAAGGAAGCGCTTCTCGCTGAAAAAACCGGTCAAGGCATTTAAGCTTGTTGAGTACTTTCCGGCGCCAATGTTGTTCTTCAAATGCGTTTGTCATTGGTAAATGATGTTTTGGATGAGAGAGAAAATTCCACACAAATTTGCCCAACCCCCGGCTCCATTGAATTGTTGTTTATGTTTTATGTACGTTCTTAAGCAATAAAAAAAACCCGCATTATCGCAATATTAGTTAATACATATAAACAGGTAGCTTGAACGTATCTACTCCTCCGACAGAACGATGGCAAGATAACTGACCATGTCTGAGTCTCGGAGACTGTGTTGATAGGCGTGGATCAGGTAGAGGACATTGGCCAGTGCTACGCTTGACAAGACGACAGTTACAGCGTACAGCATACATAGTGCTACCAGGAAGTCATACACATTGCTGGTGATGGCGTCACAACTTGGGGCTCCGTTAAACATGTACTGTAGCGCCGCTGTGACACACCGTCAGTGATCAAGTTCATGCTTGTGCTATTGACAAATAAACTATACGCAAAAGTTTACTATACGCTACGGGTTGTCGTTGGTGTCTGTTTTCTTTGTTGTGAATTTAAAATTAATAGAAACTGACAAAACGTTAGAATGAAGATCTGTTGGCAAAAGCTCTCCCTCTTGATTGCTGTACCTACTTTGGTCGAGTGCTTTGTTGGCGACTTGCTGTAAGGAGCAGAAGCATTTGGAATAAGTGCCGTCATAACGGCAGGAGGAGAAGCGCTGTATTGTGAGGAGAGGACGGAGTGCAGTGAGAAGACAACAGGTGGCGCACAGAACGCAACACACCAGGTTGATGACGGTATTCGCCACCAACTGAAAACACAGCATATGATATACCACATATAACAGCTACCACCGACAGAGGAGATATTGTCATTCGGCAGTGTAAAGCTGAATAACTCTCACCAGAACAGGGTCTCTCCGCTTACACAGTACGATGACGAGGATACCTGTACACATCACCTGTAATCATGCCTCATTGAGCTGAGATATAACCCACTCGCATCATGTTGATCATCATACGCAATGTGTCCATCACTATTATACACAGCATGCTCATAAACACACCACATTTTTATCCAGACCCATGAAATTGTATATATCAAGAATATGCTTAACAGTAAAATCATCCCTTCATTGTCGGGCCTTAACTTGAACTCTATCACCTTGAGTGGCATGTACTGATTTGTACTAAATGCAGGATATTTTGGTGGCTGTTTTTCTGTTGCTATATTCTCAACTGCTATTCATTTGGACTTGCTGTCATAGTAGTATAACATAACTATACTGTTGAAATTACAGTCGTTGGAAGAAGGGTTCGCGTGGAATCGATATGATACGCCATGCCGTACGAAAATCATCCTTGAAACACATCTGGTTTTCTGATCGATAATGCAGCCAACCAGGGATCAAATATTGATGAAATTCACGTCGGGAAAGGCATCACTAACCCAACACAGGTGCATGGTGGTTAGGGCAGCTGTGGCTATTTATCATTGTCGTATACACTCTGATTATCGACTATTACCCATTTCTGGCCTGCATACCAATGCATATATAAAATGTAAGCGTACACATATAGTGGATGACCTCTATTCGTCCCGATGAAGTCGGTGAATTCTAGGCTACAATTTGTCGTAGGTTAATTTTAGACATCGGTCTACCTACCGAATAAGTTAAGTGTGTGTGTGTGTGTGTGTGTGTGTGTGTGTGTGTGTGTGTGTGTGTGTGTGTGTGTGTGTGTGTGTGTGTGTGTGTGTGTGTGTGTGTGTGTGTGTGTGTGTGTGTGTGTGTGTGTGTGTGTGTGTGTGTGTGTGTGTGTGTGTGTGTGTGTGTGTGTGTGTGTGTGTGTGTGTGTGTGTGTGTGTGTGTGTTTGTTGTTTGTATGTGCGTGTGTGTGGTTGTTTGTGTGTGGTGATTATGTGTGTGTGTGGATTGTGTGTGTGTGTGTGTTCGTGTGGAGTGTGTATATGTGTGTGTGGAGTGTGTGGGGTGTGTATGTGTGTGTGTGTGGAGTGTGTGGAGTGTGTATGTTTGTGTGTGTGTGTGTGTGTGTGTGTGTGTGTGTGTGTGTGTGTGTGTGTGTGTGTGGAGTGTGTGTGTGTGTGTGTGTGGATGTGTGTGTTGTGGAGTGTGTACCGCGCAGGGGTGGGGGCGTCGTGCTTGGTGCAGTGGTCGGATATTGTTTGGCGTGAGTCACAGCAGTTTCGAAAATTCGAATTTGTTATTTTATTGATTAATTTGGGAAAAAAAGCATGCTCTGAATCACCCATCCACGAAAACATCGATCGCATTGTTCAACCTCAACCGACCAGGATTAAGTCTTATGACACAATATTTCTGTCAATTACTTTGTTATCCACTGTAAATCATGAAAAAAGCACATGATAGTGAAACACTTCAAAACTTTATCATAAATCATGAATTACATGTAGCCGAACAAATCCTTACCAATATAGCATTTGCATATGTGGGAACAGTTTCGATATGCTGTAGTGACGTCGTGAGTGACCTCACACTGAAGTAGACGACAGCGATTAAGAAGGAGCACACAATCTGTAGGAGGCCTGTCGACAGAAAAACCCAAACCCGCCATGTTCTTCCTAGGGCCCCACAGCAATGACGACTGTGGCATGTCTTTTCTCTTCCCTCGATCTCAGCATCCATATTATCCAGTGCCGATCTCACTGACACTCAGTGTATTCACGAGTTATTACGACAAAGAAGCATACATCATGTTTGACATATAATTGTCCATGTTATTTTTTAGAACAAGATCCTATAAGCATGTTCAAGCGCGATATCCAAAACTCTGCACGGGCTGCTCAGGCTTCACACTACCTCTTTATGGTAGGAACGTACGAAGAAATGGATCACATTTCATGATGATTAATGTCCGTAAGAAAGGCAAGCATGTGACGTAGCGTATTTTTTTTCCGCCGTCATGGACAGTTTCAGATTATATTCACTGTAATCCGTTGCATGCAAAGAGCTCTGTCACTGACCGCAGCAGCAGAATGATCCCACGTTATGAATTATTCGCCATCTGGCGCTCGATAAGACTTGCTTGCATGCGCCGGAAATTGCACTCAGTGAGGCCCTGGGCCAGGTAAATGTTTGTTTTCTTGTCCGGTGAGTGTTCTGATCAGTTCACTGAATAGTTTCGATAACATTATCAAGCCATCTGAATTCAAAATTATACACGATGGAACCTTGTGTCTTTGTACCCAATTAAGCATTTATCGAGGGAAATTCAAATTATTCACGAAGCGTGCGAAATTTCTATTATCGCTCACCGAACGTCATGATTCCGTGAGTATGGTAAGCCAAATATTTATTACGAACCGTAAACAGCCAAAGAGTCGGTCCGCGCGCTGCTAACACGAGATATATTAATAAACGTTTGAAGTATTATGTCAAATGCTCTGAACACAACCGTTATGATATAAAAACCGTCATTTTCTTTGTAGCGGACTTCTTACTATCAAAAACACCAATGCAGTTGGATCGCAAATCTGTTTGCTATCCAGCTGGTGTATATCCGTTTGATGTAGAATATTTTTCGTTGTGCTGTGGTAGTTTCATTCTGGTTGGAATAATCATTATCCGGTTATATTTAGACTCTGACTAAGTAGCTTCCCTAGGCATATTATAACATGTCACCCGGTGACAGCTTTTTAAGGATGCAATATATCTTACAGATAGCGTGTTTTACCCTTGATGTACAGTGAGTCGTAGGCATCGGCTAACCTGTGGTCTTCTTAAATTGCATGGAGCGTGTATATAAAAGGTATTATTTCACTATTTAGTGAATGTCCATTTTTCTTCCAGTCTGTTACAAGCGAATAGCGTGCAGTATAGGATGGCTGAGCGCGATACGCCCACCAGGTCAGTGACTATTGCTGTCGAGGAGGAAGAGGTGCAGTGCGACAAAGATACGCTCATTGCCAACAGTGAATATTTCAAGGCAATGTTTTCCAGCAATATGCTGGAAGCTAGTGCGGACAGGATCACATTGAAGGATGTGCGAGTTCGCGCATTCAGATTAGTTTTGTCCATGACGGAACGCAACCCCATAGAGTTGGTTGACGCCGATGTTTTGGAGGTACTCAGCATAGCCAGCATGCTGATTTTTGATGAGGTCATCAACCAATGTGTTCACCATTTGTCATGTCACATATCTACCACAAACTGTCTGGATATAATGAGGACGGCAGATAAGTGTGGTCAAACGGCCCTGTTTCACAAAGCAAAAGTTTACTCCTTGTGGAACTTCGCTCGTGTGGTCAAAACACCAAGATTTCTTAAACTGACTTATGACGATGTTCTCAGCTATCTTTCAGACAAAAGTCTCAATGTTGAGGACGAAGGATCTGTGTTTTCTGCCATGATGCTGTGGATTGAGGATGACCGCCAGGAGAGATTATGTCACCTGGTGGACTTAATGGGGGCCTTATACAAGGGGAGTCTCTCTCCATCAAGTCAACAAGAGATCACCAGCAAAGTACGATCTCTTGCCGTCCTTGATCCAGAGAGTATCCCGTTGGGAATGGAAGAGCCAGGTGGGCTTGACGGCAATGACCAATTAGTAAGTCTTAAATTTCACTTTTAGCGCTAACATATAGGATTGGGAGTACCGTTGACTTGTATGATCATCCTCGTTGATAGCGTCATGAGTGTGGATTGTCCAGGTTAGACGAGGTCCCTGGTGTGTGTGGGTTCTCGGGGGTGAAATTCACACTGACGTCAATAAAGAAAACAACGTCCAAGTTCAAGTATTAAACTTACACCCCCGTGAAGGGTCGAACCCGCTTCTGATCAACGTCACAACGTTACCTGCGCAGACGTACTGCAAAGCTTGGGGCTATAAAGCTTGCTCTTCTGGTGAGTAACTATTTCCCCCCAAACATATGACTTGCATACGACACCCTGTTGGAGCACCATTTGAAGAAAACACAGTCATTAACACACACACACACACACACACACACACACACACACACACACACACACACACACACACACACACACACACACACACACACACACACATATATAAATATATATATGTATATATATATATATATATATATATATATATACATATACATATATATATACATATACATATATATATATTACCATTTTCCATGGTATATGTTTACTCTCTATCTTACTCCTCCCCACCCGCTTCTCTCTGTGTTTTGTTTTCAGGACAATACCTGTACCTGTCGGGGGGTGAGAGGAAGGAGGGGGCGAGGACGCAGTGGATTGAGGAGGTGTGGAGGTACGATGTTTTCGAAGACGTCTGGGAAGTTATGACCACTCTCAGACAGCCTCGCCGACACCATACCATGTTTGCGTGGGACCAATGTATTTATCTTCTCGGTGGATTCGGAAAACATCGGATCTTGAAAGATACCGTGGAAAAATGGTGTATATCATCGGGTATGTATATATTTGAGCTTAGCTTCAACAGCAACGAGTCATGTCTCATCCCAAATTCGACATGGATGCTGAGCTCTTGTATGACCACGTCGTATAATGAACCCGAAGTCTAACTCTCTGATAATGTTATATAACCTAAGGATCTATTCACTGAAGCATGTACGGCTATTGAACTGAGGTCAATGAATTGAAGCAGACTAGTCATTGAGAGAAAGATTATCGATATATCGTCCTGGATTGAGCCCAAAACTATAGCTTCTTGGCCGTTGACAGAAGTTTGACCTAGTCCAAAATGCATGAAAGCCCTATTGATGTAAAAGCTCACATTGTATGTGGATGATTGCATGACGTTATTGTGTGATTAGCGAGTTGGCAGGAGCTCCCCAAGCTCAGCCGCCCAGTCTACTCAGCGGCGGCCAGCGTGTGTCAGCAGAGAGTCTACGTCATCAAACAAGACGTAGAGACGTGGGCCCCGGGCGAGCTCACGTGGACTCTACTCACCATGCCCATCCCGTTTGAATCCGGTATCCAGTCTGCCGTCACTCTGGGCAAGCGAATCTACCTGACATGTGCTTATGGCCGGACCGTTTACGAGTATGATGTTGATGAGAGCACGTGTGTCGAGTGCGGTCAGATGGAGCAGGCGTGTGGGGCTGCGTGTGCCCTCGGCCAGTCTCTTTATGTTGTCAGCGGACAGAACGCACCTGTTATTGAGCGACTCTGTCTCCGTGATAAACGCCCAGAGACTGTGATCGAGTTAGACGGTTATTTCTTGAACCACTGTGTTGTTGCTCTGCCTTACTACTCCAAGGGGAGTGAATTTACCTTTTGTGTTCAATAATAAGTGAATTTAACAAGTCCGTTACAGGAATAAAATGAACAGCAGTTGCCTTGCTTTGTTATAAGAAGATTTTGCTTCGTTTATTATTGTGATGCATTTTCGAAGTAGATACGTTTATATAAACTTGATTCAGTTCCTTGATATCATAACCTGGGGTCACGTGACGTCCAATACGCGCCAACACGTCGGCCATTGTTCCCTGATCACAATAAAGGCACACTGCGTCTCGCCCAAGTGAAATTAGTGTTTTCCATCCATGACCTGATTCTGGCCTCTTTAGACTTAAGCTCGGAACTTGGACAAATGAAATCCGGTAGTCCTTCCGCTTGATTCGTGTGCACAGCATGAATCTGGCGCGATGGGGTGTGTTTGTCTGTAGTCTGTCGGTCCACTGGTTTCTCGGCGTTCTCTTCGCCCGATTCTGGACCGACGGATTCTTCACTTGTGATTGTCACATTGTCCACCCAGTTTTTCTTTCTTGCTGATTTCGATCTGCAAATGTAAAAATAAATATGATTATGACAGTAATTATTTATGTCTGTCGGTTGATTTTGACAGTAAATGTTGTCATCCGACTTCTTGTTGACGTCCGTCTGTTGAAAAAGTTTTTGCAGACGTCTCTCATTTGACTTTGACGTTCATTGTTGACGTGCGTCTGATGATTGTGACTAATTGGAAACGTCAAGTGGTTGATTATGACAACAATTGCTCGTCATTCGGTTGATTATATCTGTTAACGTTAGTCGATTGATTGTGACTGCTATGGTTGGCGTCTGTTTATTATAACTAATTGTTCACGTCTATCGGTTGATTGGGACGGTAATTATTGATGTCAGTCAGTTGATCATACAATCAAAAGCATACTTGGCCGGGGCAGCCAAAAGTGGTCAATCATTTGGACAATCACCACCACCAATGTCGTTCCACCTAATGATTGCAGTGCTATAAGGTTATCGATGCATATTGCATCGATTTAATTCATTTCAAATGATTTGCAAAGCTTCAAATGGCATGGCCACACTTTAGTGGCTAATTAACTTCCCTATTATGTATGGATCCTTTCAATGAAACCACTTATTACCGCACCACAGGGGGTCTGCACGTCAGCTCTCCTTGTCAATCAATAAAACGGGCTTTGATTGCCTGGGTTGGGGAGGGAAAGTGGGGTCAGAGAAGGTGGGACTGTGGCTATTGACCGTTCCCTTCATAATTAATATCCAATATTAATCCCGAACCACACCCAGTGGCTGCGTCTTAATATGTTGTAATTTACTGACCGGCTTCACTGTCAGGAGCCAGCGTTCAATATTCATTTACATTTATCGTAGAAGACCGATGATTATTGGCAGATCCACTTGTACTGCGTCGATATTGATCCACTAGGAAATGGGGTCCAGCGAGTTAGTTAACCATCATATCTGTTTTGAAATACAGGTTCAAAGTAACCTCCTCTAGCTCGGCTCTCTCGTGGTAAAAACAACAGCTAGAAGCTCTTGCTTTTACCATCTACTTGGCCGGGACATGCATCTATAAACACTATGAAGGAACCTCCATCGGATACATTTAGCTACCTGTGAACCCCTGTTTTTTCCATTTACAGTCTTACGCTATGTTTTGGAGGATTACAGCCCTTCATCGCCAGCTTCAAGCAATCCATACAGCAGGTTAAGTGCTAATAGTTGAAATATTTATTTTTCTTTACACCAGGCGGGAGGCATTGGTTTTAGCCTGAACAATGGCCGGCAGTGATGGTCTACTTCCGGCACGTCATGGCCCGATGACGCGAGCAGTGGGGGCGGATTCGCTATCGCTCCCGGGGAAATACGATTCCTAGCGTAGTTCGGCAGGCGTCAGTGACGCTAACCTATATCGCTGTGTGTCAAACAACTTTTGTCCGTTTGTATCGTTAGCGCTGCTTGGACACTATTGGTATGAATCAATCTACCAATGATGGCTTGTAACGTGACGGTATAACAGGCGACGGTATGGTGGCCTGCCCCATGACGTGACCAACGGGACGTGTCATCAGAAGTTGTCGACGATTGCCTAGAATATCGACCAATTTGACCCATGCTTCATGGTTTCATAAGCAGCTTTATCGGGGCGTATCCTAAATCTAGCTTAGCTTATATATGAGCTCTGCATGATTTCGTCAAGGCGGTGGGGCGAACGCGGTGAGGTAATTCGCCCCACTGGAAGTATTCACTGGTTGAAAGAACGAGCAAGCGGACAATACGTTATCTCATTAGTGCATATAATGGCTAATATTTCATTATATAAGGCAATACACTGGGAGATCGATTGATTATAACATAGCTCGTCACGCCCCACTTGCTCGACACATCCGCCATCCGAGCATAACATTTACAACCCATTATTATACAACTCGTTATGAAAGCCAACATCCTTAATAAGACTCGTACGCTAGCATTTAGTAGTGACGTCAATTTGATAATACATGATTATGTTTGCCTATATGACGTACCGTGCGGAAGCTTCTTTTGACGTTATCACGGTACGGGCACTCTCTACACGACCGCGGTTACCAGCGTCCACACCAAGCATCCCGTCCTGTATCCCGTCCACCGCATTCTTGTCGCTTTTCTGTACATTCTGTCTGTCCTCCTGTCGTGAGCTCTTCGCGTCCGAGCTCTCCGTGGAGATGGCTATAATGGGCGCGGCTGGGGTGTCGGATGGGGTGGCCGGGCTTACTGTCGGCTTTTTTGGGTTGCTAGTTTCTTCTATCCAAGCTTTTTGTGGAACACTTGGCCGAAAACCCGCTGGTTTACCTTCCCTTTTTAGTTCTTGCTGAATCTTCTTTCTCACATTGAGTGATCCGTACAGGGGTTGGGTCGAGTGGGCGTCGTCGGTAGAGGGCAGCAGGACGTAGTCTGTGTAGATGGTCGTGGTGGAGGTACAGTGGGAAACAGGAGTCGTATGACATGCATTCACCACGTGGTACTTGGCGTTACTTCTCTTCAGCGTGGCCTGTATATCCACAGGCACCGAGCTGCTCCTCTCGTGACTGTGTAGGACGCGGACTTGCTGGGAGTCTTTCTCAGAGATGCAGCTCCCCGCGCTGAATTCTCGGACATTACCCGAAACTCGTATCTGTTTTTTATGGATAAAACTCCCCTCTATTGTGGGACCTGAATGGGCATACGATGGTGGCCTGGGCTGCTGCAGCTGCTGACGGACATTAGTGAGCAACACGGGTAAAGCCGCATCGCCGCGGGAGATGCTCAGCTGCGTGTCACAAACGACCCGTACAGCATCATCAAACAGCCGCTTGCCCAGCTGGGATTGTTCGTGACTGTCCGACGACGCTTGCTTGACGTCACTCTCGACTTTATCCTGTCTATTTCTAGATTCTGTCAGACGAACACAGGTCTCCTCTCTGTCGTGGTCCATTGGGTAGGAGTCCAGGGTCCTCTGACGGACCTGCAGTCGAGCGCCTACCCGGCCATGACTCTTGCGTGTGCTGTGATGCTGGCGGAGTCTGTGTGGGGGCCAGCTCCGTGTTACCAGAGCTGCACTTGGGCTGACCACCAGACTCATAGCTAACGTATCGATGCTTTCACTATTCACTTTGTTTTAAGTTCAGTCAAAACGATCCAGACAATTTTGTCTTTGTCCTCAAGCATGCAGCAAGGCGTTTTGTCCCATGGGTGAATCCTGATTTATTCTCAAGCACACTTCAGTCAGCTCAAACACTAGGCCGTTATGCAGCGGCGGCGGGCAAACACTCGCGCATGAATCGATGATTTTATCGAAAGTATATCCTCCAAATGTAAAAATATCATGCCTAGCAGTTTGCTTCCCTTTACCGCTTTTAAACCAGTGTTGGTCACAATACAAAGGCAAATTTAACTGCGAGCAGTATGCTTTCAATCTGGAAGCAGAGGGGTATTGTCAGTAAACTCCCGTTTATACCGCTTGCTGTATTACAGAGTGCGTTATCTTGGACAAGTTTCACAGGCCTTTTCGTGGCAGGTGTAAGATTATCCTTCCAATATGCGATATGAAACAGCCGATAAGTTGAGTATACGGAGAAAGCCGGTAACGGTTCACACCGCCCGCTGGGTGGCGCTGGTTGATCGCCGTTGTCAGGGACGCTTTCGTGACTAAACTGGGCCTCGCCGCTCTCAATATTCGCTCCCTCGCACACCCTCAGTCCTAGGTCCTCCTTCCAGGCCCTACTTTTGCCTCACTTGTGCGACAAACATCAGTTGTGAGACTGTTTATGACAGTCGGGGTATCAATGCCCGCTGAGTGAATGCCTATAGGGTCATGTTGATTGATATAAGATAGGCCGCTCAATAATAGATTGGCATGAAATACATTCATGTTGTGAGCTTTTGGAAGACGCGCTGAGATAATGAAGGCTTGACATAAATCCCAACTGCCGGATTTCGCTGGCACCCGTCCCAAGTAGGCGCAATGAGATGGCTATAGACGCCCGCTAGTTAGTCAGAGTGAGTGAGTGAGCGATTGATTGAGTGAGTGAGAGAATGAATGAGTCAGTGAGAGAGTGAGTGAGTGAATGAATGAATGAGTGTGAGTGAGTGAGTGAATGAGTGAGTGAGTTAATTAGAGAATGAATGAGTGTGTGTGTGAGTGAATGAATGAATGAATGATGTGAGTGAGTGAGTGAGTGAATGAATTAATTAATGAATGTGTGTGTGAGTGAGTGAATGAATGAATGAATGTGTGTGAGTGAGTGAGTGAGTGAGTGAGTGAGTGAGTGAGTGAGTGAATGAGTGTGAGAGAGTCAATTATCTTCTTCTTCGTCATTCATTGATCCATTTGGTTAAGCAAATGAACATGATGTACGCAGTATACATAAATACGAAGATAAGGGGAGCGGAAGTGACAACGTGCGTGTTCCCTTATATTCGTACATAGTGAAACGAGATTCATTCATCACGAAACATTAATGTAGAGCATTGATACCAAGTCATAATGTGATTGACAACTTAATTTGACATGGATGCATTTTCAATTGTAAACATAGAAGACCCGATTTAACTAAGTTAAGTCATGAACGTTTCAAAAATAATGATTTTGGTTATCTTTAAATATAGACATTGATGTAGTATGTCAGATGCTAGTGAGTATTTGATTATAATAGTAACAACCAGTATGGGTTTCCCTGCAGATCTGTGTACGATATTGCTCAACAGAACACAGATTCATATTTCTGGTATGATAGTTACGTAAATCATAACGTAATCTGAACATGTTATTTAAAATATCAGACAACATATCATTTGAATACTTATACATAAAAAGGCAAACATCGTAAAAATACATTTATAATACATTAAGAATATTAAATTATTTGATTACAACTCTTGGTCTTGCTCTGAAGTCTGCATTCATATAATACGAATGACCCTTTTCTACAATTTGTGAAAAAAAAATAATATGCGACTTAGCGGCATAGCCCCAAACTATGTTGCAGTATGATAAATATAGATAAACAAATGTAGTGTGACGATTAATAAGAATTTGTTTATTCACTTTGTACTTTATTGCTTAAGCTATTTCATTAGCATCAATAATAACATGTAGGAAGGTTTGTTGTTGTTGTTGTTACGTTAACAATGCTTCTATTAATTTTCAAATTTATGACAAGTTGGGGTTTTCGGGCTGCGAAGAGCATAACATGGGTTTATGACATCCATTCAGTTATAAATCGATGATCTTGATAGTACGTCAACTCTTATTCCACCAGCCACTCAAGCTGCTGCTCATTACAGACGACTGAAACTGGTGCCTTATTCACGACTGAAACTGGTGCAATACTCACGACTGAAACTGGTGCAATACTCACGACTGAAACTGGTGCAATACTCATGACTGAAACTGGTGCCATACTCACGACTGAAACTGGTGCAATACTCACGACTGAAACTGGTGCAATACTCACGACTGAAACTGGTGCAATAGTCACGACCGAAACTGGTGCATTCCTTAGGACTGAAACTGGTGCAATACTCACGACCGAAACTGGTACATTCCTTACGACTGAACCCGGTGAAATACTCCCAAATGATCAAAATACATTGCTCCCCACTGTTGAAAATGTATTATTTCCGACTGAACCCAGTGCATTACTCACGACTGATCATAGTTGATTACTAACGGCTGAATCCAGTGTGGAACCCCCGTCAGTTTAAGCATCATTAAGTTGGGATGATGTAACAGAGACCGTAAGACAGTTTAGAATCGGAAATTTCTAGAATTATTACGTCACATGTAAAACACAAGAGCGGAAACCAAGCCGTTCTTGAGACGTCAATTCATACGAACATCATTCGTGCTTATCACGTGGCACCTTCCTCTCAGCCAATCAGATCTAGTGAAAAAGCTCGGTCTTTTTCTCATATGGGGAAACTCGAGCGTCCACATTCTTTCCCCACATATCACCCACGTAACCATGAGATGACTAACACTTATTATCACTTCGTTTAGTTGCAAACATGGAATCGACGTGTGAGTCCCAGTGCGGCAGGTCCATTCGGTGTTAATTGAGCGTCCTCAATTACACCCGGGAGGAAACCTGTGATTCCGATCTGACATGACGCTATTGTCTACGAAGCTTTCGACATTCCCGGACTTTCATCAGAGAAGCGAACAGAGAACACTCGTCCTCAGCAACCAAATTGGGACTAACGTCAGTTTATTTCTTACTGCGAGTAATTACCAGAAGGATGGCCGCGTCGGGAGTGAAGCCTGATTTGAGTTTAAGTCACTACAGTTTCAATTCGTTTACCAGCCAGGAACAACTGGAGAGTGTGCTGAAGGATTTAGTGCGAGGACGCAACGGCATCAGAGGTCAGTGGGGGTCATGAGAGTAAGGAGTCAGAACATTCGACAATTTATCAAATGATGATAGTGATGATGATGATGATGATGATGATGATGATGATGATGATGATGATGATGATGATGATGATGATGATGATGATTCAGTAACATAATGACCATACTCTGAGCATGTGTACAGGTTGGTGTGATGGAGAACCCGTGACGGATTCTGGCAAACGGCGCCAGATCTTTAAGATGCTACTGTTGATTCTAAGTCCTCTCTTCCTCATGGTCTGTATCAACGTCTACTTCATTCAGGACACCGTCGAGGACCTCAAAGAGACCTTCGTGGTATGCATTATTTGACCTACTCATCTCTTACATGTGATTCTCATCAACATGCACAATATCGTGTTGAATGAGCGCCATCTGCGGGACGGCATTGATGATCCTACGACCAAAATGGACAGACAAAGTACTGATGTCCCTCCATCACTATATATTACCGCATATTATGACGCATAATTTAATACAATGCTGTTGGGAGTTTTTGTACATAAATACTATTTTTATAATCTGGTTAAAAGCGCGTTGCATATTCGTGTGTTGACCAGCCCGAATGTGGTGAGCAAAGCGGTGGAGTGGGGGTGGAGGGGGGGGGGGGGGGGGGGGGGGGGTGGAGGCGAGGGGGTCGGTTCGGTACTGTGATAATAAGCCGGTAGGGGGTGTGAGGTTGCTATGGATACTTGTCCGGTCCACTCTGGATATATCTACCGCTAGCTAAGGCAAATGTGATAGTTGTTGTTTATGTCTTTCATTACCGAATTACACGAAAGCAGCTCAACTGGGGTAGCCAAGCAACTGTTTACCGTTTGTAAAATATTTCCTGATGGAGCAATCAATCGGGTGTTAAAAACTTATCTAGCCCTACAGAGCAGGGAATACATAAGCAAATGTCATAGAGCTGTTGACTGAAAAGTTCGTGTACCCCTTTTTGTTTTGTTTCAATACAAGTTCTAATGGTCTTGCGTCACTGAATAATGGCAGCGTGCTGTGATTGCAGACGCGATCCATCATGAGACAAAGTACTGAGTTAGGACGTCTGATCCACGTTCTGCAGAGTGAACGGGACCAGTCGGTCCTCTACATCAGCCAGATCGGACCGGAAACCAAGACTTACCTTCTCAAACGCTACCTGGAAACAGACGACGTTCTCGACGCCATGTCGTTCTGGCCCTCTTCTAGGCTAGATCAATATTCAACGAAGAGGATGTTTCAGCGACACATAGAGCAGCACAGGAATGAACTCTCCCTCTTACAATGGACGGTCTTTGAAGAAATGTCCTTTTACTCAGATATTCTGAACTTGCTGATTATTTGGCTTTATGGGTCTCTCACGGAAACACGCTTTTCCGTTCTGTGGAAGACAATAGTAGCGTATCAGAAGATCGTGTCCTCTAAAGAAGACATGGGAGTGGAGAGAGCTCTGGGAGCCTACTTTTATTCGCATGGTGGCTTCAAAGAAATGGACAATTATATTCTGTACAATACGAAAGTTAACGTGTTCAGACACGTCTTCGGTTCGGCACAAAACTATTCCCCGTTAGTTCAACCCATGTCTAATTACGAAAATGCCCACAGCGTGAATCTGTCCTCGACGATATCTAGTTTCAGAGATGAAATTCAGAATCGTAATATTTCCGCTCCATCGTTGTCTAAAGCAACTCACTGGTTTGATAATATGACAATTTATATGGACATCATCTTTGATATCCAACTCATGCTTGCGGAAAAAATATCACATCAACTAAACAGTAAAGAGAAAAATACTGTTAAGAAAATCATGGTCGGATCCGCTTTGTTAGTGGGTGTGTTAATATCCCTTCCCATTCTAATTCGCACGATCTACCAATTGACATCCAACATCCAGTCGTACGCCATCACACTAGCTGACAAGACGAGGGAGTTGAACCGCGAGAAGAAGAGAACCGAGTCTCTCCTGTACCAGATGCTGCCCAAGCCCGTAGCAGAGCAGCTCAAACGGCAGAAGGATGTCAACGCTGAGTATTTCAAAGAAGTGACTGTTTTCTTCTCGGATATCTCTGGATTCACACAGATAACGGTCCAGCTGCAACCAATGCAAGTGATTCGTTTACTCAACGAGCTATTCCGCCTGTTTGATGAGCGTATTGAGCTTTATGATGTCTACAAGGTGGAAACAATCGGCGACTCCTATATGGTCGCATCAGGTACCAGCAACAAGCACGTTTTCGTAAATAACTCTGACCACTTACTACTTGTTACAGTTTTAAATTTTTTTTAACCGGTTTCATTTGCATTTCAGGTCTACCACGTAGGAACAAAAGTCGCCACGCCTCGGAAATTGCCAACATGTCCCTCGATTTGATAGCGTCTTGCTCCGACCTTGAACTCACCGACCTTGGAAACGACAAAGTGCGTCTGCGCATCGGAGTTCATTCGGGTTTGTATCGCATTATTAGTAATATTTATACAAAAAATATTATTGATGAGAATTCGATTTTACTCTGGGGAACGTTCAGTGTTCCTTACCGGGGAGGTCTCGGTAAGCCGATGTTCCTGTTCGCCCCGGCAAGAAAGTTCAAACAGCTTGGATCCATCAATTTTCGTTTAATTCCTTATACATAGAAAATGAATGTTCCCTAAACTGAGCCTGTGTCTGATTGCAGGACCAGTTGTTGCTGGCGTTGTTGGATCGAAAATGCCGAGATACTGTTTATTTGGAGACACTGTTAACACAGCCGCCAGACTGGAGACCAACGGAGAGCGTGAGTAGATGGAAACACTCCGGTCTTCTTGTTGTTACAATGTTCGCCTTGATGTGACACAGACCTACAGCAAAAAGGGCAGTTGGTCAAAACATGTAATGGCACGGGGTAACTTAACCCGTAGCTTCACATAAGATAACCCGTTCCGCGATGTAGTGCTTTTTATACAAGACCACATCAGCTGTATACAGTCGTCCTGTGATATGTTGCAGCAAATCGTATCCATGTGAGTCAAGCAACGCAGAAGATTCTGTCCAAACATGGCGACTACGAGCTGCAGAAGCGGGGCCTTGTCCAGCTCAAGGCAAATCACATGAACCTCGTATTATCTCCACACTCAAAAGAACATACCTGCGACATATGTTAATAAACTCACTTTCGTTTGTTTATTCTTCCACAGGGTAAAGGTCAGTTGGTGACCTATTGGCTCCTGGGACGAGGTCAAGGCATGGAAGCGACCGGAGAGCCGCCCTCGCCCACCAAAAGTAGGAGGAGCACCTTACAAGACTTAGCTGATTGCGACTTCATGCGCCCCCGAGTACCGGCCAAGCGAGAGGTCGCGGTGGCGGGGCAATCCTTCAATAAGGGCATTGAAATGATTGACATGCCAGTCCAGGATCTGGAAGTGGATGACTTGGAACCGCTACAACTGCCCTCTTACGACGAGATAGAGCGAGAGTTCCGCGACCGACCGAGTCCTCCCATTCTCCAGCTCACCGAGGGCTATCATTTCTAATTCCACATGTCACGATCTGCACAGATTGTGTGTTGGGCGTGTCTTGTGTGTTGTAGTGTATTCACTAAGTGAAATAGCGTTCTTTTGAATTGTCTCATTATATTCAATCGTATGTGGTATTCGTATGTTTAACTGTTCAGGTTTCTGCGTTTATGTTCATGCTGCAATTGAATTATATATTGGGTGCCACGGAATCATTATTTATATAAAGCCTTTCTCTCCTTGGTTGGCTTTCATTTGCCATGGATCAAATTCACCTGGCCGGCACGTCTGATTGATACTTACAGCGGAACTTGTCATTTGCGAAGTCTAACAATATCCACAAGAGAACCGAGTTGATCTCACTCAACTCAATGTGGCTGTTAACTATCGATATTAACTGATAGTGTCCAATGTTTGGCGCATTGGTTTATGGGTGAATATTTCAGCTTAAGAATGTGCACAGTGTGTTGATATGGATTAGTCGATATATCGTGATCAAAATATTATCATAGTTGACTATATATGAAATATGCAAATGCCTTTGAAAAAAAGAAAATATGACTGAAAGAAATTATGTATCCATTTATCTGTGGGCATAATGTTGACTTCATATATTACACATAAAACGAAATGAATTCATAACACAAACTCTGCGAATATTTTTCATGTATATGATTAGCACTATTTGTTTTAAAAATAAAACCCCTAAATGCATTATTATGAGTTATAAGTGTCAAATAGTTGTTTCATGATGCTTTGATGGTGTATTGTCAATGCAGGACCCGCCAGTGCTGCTCAAAACTGTTTTCGACAATGAATGAAGTTGAGCACATAGCACTCATCTATAATCTGTAGATCACGTGATTAATTTGATCAGATATGAATTCGGTACACGGAACACCGTACTTTTAAGCCTATATGAGGGGATGTAGTCTATGATCGTTTTCATGAGATATAACCTCATGAGAATAAGGAGCAAGTTGAATCGAGGCGCTTTACAATATCGAAGTTTTGCTCGATATGGAGAAGTAGTATAGGAAGCGGGGGTTCTTGCACACCCCCACCTCCTATACTACACCTGGCACACCCCACCTCCTATACTACACCTGGCGCAGTGGGAGCTACTCTTGCAGGATAGCTCACTGATCCAGTCACCCTTAATCATAATATCCTACCACGTGATAACATGGTATAGCCGAGCTCATACCACCAATTGCCCACATATCAACCCTAGGTTCTACTGCCTTATTCAAGTAGGGACCACTTTTTTACTTCAACCCTGTCATGATGTAGATATCTATAAAGTGAAATAAAGATGCTAAAGTTGAGGGTCTGGTCACTTTTTTAGTACCTGAAGGAAGCAATTCTCCAGGGAGCAATTCTCCATTTATACCGTTTATAAGACCCAACATTTAACCACACAATCGTCGCATTGTAAAGTCCCATCAGGAATTGAAAGAATAATAGTCCCATCTAAAGCATCAACCTCCAAACTAAAATCTATAGCTGCAAACACCTCCTGCAAAAGTTCCAGATGCCAGGTTTTGAATGAGCATCTCCTTCTTTTCCTCTAGTTTTTGAATTCCATGTAATGGTCGCTTTTGATTCAATATTGTACCAGTCCACAGTATGATTAATTGACATGAGGCCTACGCATAGATCACCAACTTGGCAGCTCCTCCAGCTTATGCCCCCGACTGGCTATATGGTTGTCTATTTCCCAAAGCTGTGCTAGGTTGATGACCAGCTCTACCCTCTGAGTCAGCATAGCCATGTCAAGCCCTATAATCTCTCGTAGTGGCGGACCATCTGTCTATGTACCCACGTCTACTTTAAGGTTATGAACGCCCTCTATGAAGCTTGTTTCTTCCGTGTCACCTGTTGCTGTCGCGACTTCGAGGCTGTTCATTTCTAATTCCTCTTCGGTCAACACAGGGAGGGGTGATGCTGCCTTCTTAGACAGTAGTTCAGGGATCACCCCAAGGGCCCGAGCAACCTGTAAACCGTACTTCTCTGTACTACTGAGTGAAAGGAATTTGCTGGGATTGTCCTTCCATGTCAGAAGCTTCCACTCGCGGCCCCACTTAACCCAAAGTTCACCCTATTTAGACGGTCTAAACTCCAGAGGGGCCTGCAGCCCATGTCGGACACAGCCTTCTCGTAACTAAGGCATTTGTTTCTTCTTGGGATCCCAACTGATCTTCTGTTAACCCAGCAGGCATTTCATTAATAGCCCATGGTGTATTCAAAGTTTCATCACTGGTAATGAAGTCAGTCTCCCTATTGTTAATGAAGCTAGTCTCATCCCTCTCCCCTCCCATAGCCCCCTCCACTGTGACATCCTCAAATGTTGGGTTGTCAAAGTGCATGTTACTGTATTAAAGATATACTTGTAATAGTTCCACTGTTAACATGCCGAGTACTTACGGTCGCAAGCTAAATGCATGTCGCAGGATATGAGAGCCCCTCGGGGTTAAGGGCGTGTGGCGGTCTGTGGTTATTACTAACAACCCAAGCACCATTGACCAGAACCAACAACTGTTGGTCCGCATCCCCAATCGAGGTGCGTCACAGGGACAGCTCGGCTGGCCTTTAAAATCACGCTGACCCCGACTAACGACAGCATAGTGCAAAACTTGGGTCGCATCTTGGTCAAGAAAACAACAATCAAGATTTATGGCAACGAGGTCATGTCCATCGATGACAACGATGCGTACCACTGTTATGGTGACATATGGAAGAGAGCTAATGCCCAGTATCAAGGTATTGATACATCAGATGACGGAAATGTGACTAATATACGGGTGGTGGAAGCAGTCAAGGGAAGAGGACAAGGCAATAGCCTATGCCTATGGCAATCGATTTTATATCCACCTGGACTTTGAACTCCTCGAGAGCCACATGCCATTCTACCAGAATGCGCTTGGTGACAGAATGGAATACGAGCTAACATTCAACGACTACAGTCGTGTGATAAATGCAAGTGGTGACGCCGACGCCAGCTACACAATTGATGACATCTCCCTGGAGTATGACACGGAGTTAGCCCGCCTGATCCGCACCCATTACACAGGTCAGCTCGCGATAATGTATTAGCGTGTGCTCCGCCACAGGAAGCTTGTATACAATAAAAGTGACACACTGAGAAACATCAACCTGAACGTACTGGCCAGCAGGATGAAGGGCATCCTACTGCTCTTTGAAGACCCAGCCAATGCCTCATTTGCCAGGAAGAGTCATTCTACAACCCAAAGATTACAAATGTCGAGGTGACCACTAAGGGCATCCCCAACTAACTCTATGCACAGGGCATGTGTGGCTACCAGCAGTGGGATGAGGTGAAGAAGGCCTTTGAGGCAACAAGTAAACGAGTCCCCAGTGTGACAATAGCTGTGAGAGATCTGGTATTGTGTCCCTAGGAAAGAACCTAACTAGCAAGTATGCCCTGTGGCTCGACTTAAGGACGAGTGACGACGACCAGCTGCATGGCAGTGGCAGACACGTGGAAAATGCGTCACCATCCAGTTCACAAAAAAAGTAGAGACGGCATTGAACGTCTATATGTATGTTTTTATGGATGCTCAGCTTAACATTTAAGATGCCAGGTTCGTCAACGCAGTCTACTAGTGACTTATTTACATTTCCAAATGGTTCCGGCTCGGCTATAGTCTGTGGCCAGACAGGATGCGGAAAAACCGTCTTCATGCTCGACCTACTTGAGAGCCCTTCTTTGGTGTCTTTGAGCATATTGTGATCCTATGCCCCACCATCCGTTTTAACGAGGCCTATCAGTCGCGGCTATGGGTGTGGTCTGATTCAGAGGTGTATGTGGTTGATCTAGGGGAGTGTACCCATGACTACTTGAGGGTTTTCTACCATTGTTTTAAGGGCGATGCTACCCTGTACATTATTGATGACTGCTCGGCAACAAAGGCCCTAACCAAGAAGAAAGTGCTGTTTCACACCTAGGACCATGACTTGTCCTGCGTGAGAATGATGTGATCCCAACAAGGGAGGAACGTGCCTCAGTACGCCAGTTAGTAGCAGAGACCAAGCACGCAAAACTGCTCCTGAAGACTGATGAACCTACTGCATATGTCGTAGATATCTTAGTCGTGTCGACCGTGACAACAGTTGTAACATAGGTTGCCGGGTTAGGTATAATCATCTGGGTAGTAGTTGGCTGAGTCCAGCCGCTAATGACACAATATATTAGACTTCGATAGTATATACGCAATATGGATCCTGATATTATCATTGACCAACTCCTTGCACAGTGGTCCACACGGGACCCAGAGACCACAGGCCATAAGCAAGCTGAACCCAGACTGTATAGAAAATGGTTCACCATATGCAAGCACGTAAAGCCTAAAGCGATTACATTGCAGAACATGGGGTCAAACCACCCTACCCACGCTCCAAGGTTGCACTACAATCGCTCGAAAAGCATACTGAATTTGACCGTGTATACAATGAGATATTAACTCGACTTGCGGCTGCAGCGGCAAGGCCTGTGCCGCACAAAGCAGCAGTACCCCCAACTCCTGCACCACATAGAAGCAAAGCTTGCCCAATTCAGTGCTATGCGGAAGCAACCCGATTCTCGGGACACTCGGAAGCAAAGCAGCCCCAGTTCCCACACCACGCCTAAAGTTCAAGAACACTAAGCGGGCTGTTGAAAACTATTTGCATGGGTGGGTGATGAACGTCCCTGAGGGTCATCCCCTTGGTATTGACGCTATGATGTTCTTAAGAGTTGTACGTAAACAGGTGTATAAAGTTCTGGCCAATGAGCTCAAGGAGCTGAACAGGTGAGGCTCATGAAGCATACTGGCGATGGCGGCACTGAGATGTTGAGCCTGAACTGCGTAATGAGCAGGAAGAATGCCAATATCCAAGTTGGACCAACAAAGGTTCCGGCTGGGAGTTTGAGTCAGTCATAACTCTGTGGATTGACATTGCCCACTACCAGCCATTAAAAGGTGGCTCCTACCTGTGGCTACCGAGTGCGCTGGCAGCTAAGAAGGCGATCATAAACGTAAAGAACACGGTCCTCTAGTAAGTTCTATGGTCTATTGAATCAGCTCTGCACCCAGTCTCTAAGGACCCTCAGCGACCATCTAACTAGAGTGTCAATGTGTAGAGTATCCACCGGTGTCGCAGCTTGAGAAGGTAGAGAAGCATGCTAACCTGGCCATTAACGTTTTTTGCTGGAAAGGAGGAGCTACTATCACACACCACATCAGTGTACAGCAAGCTGATATTTCACGTAAAAACCTCATGCTGATTGAAAAGGATTGTACATTCCACTACACACAGATAAAATACATTAACCGCTTGCTGTATAATCAGAGTAAACACAAAGAGCGCAAGTTCTTCTGTGAGCGATGCGAGCATGGTTATACCGATTAGAAACTGCTCCAGGCGCACCAGCCTGAGCGCATGGGTATAGGACAGGCTGCTGTGCGAGTTGACATGCCGGTGGAAGGAAAGAACATATCATCCTTCTAGAACTGGCACAAGCAAGCTTCCAGGCCTGCACCTGATCCTACCAAGAGCAACACGCAAAAGACAGAGACACATGAGCCATATGGTTATGGCTATGTTACTGTCTGGTGCGATGGTCAGCACAAACACCCTGTGGTGTACAGAGGAGGAAGCACTGTGGATAAATTCTTGCGAGCCCTGCAACAGGAAGAGCACAAGATCAAATCAGTTCTGTCAAAGCATGGCACTTGAGGATAAAGGAGTGCACAAGGTGGCAACCCACTGTCATGTGTTTAAAAAGGAACTTGGCAGTGACCACTGCCATATAACATTATAAGGTAAGTACAGGGGACCAGCCCATAACGCCTGCAACTTGAAGCTGCGGCTGCGTCCAAAGACAACGGCCGTGCCTGTGGTCTTCCACAACCTACGGGGCTTTGGTTCAGGCCTTCAGCAAGGTGAAAGGCCAAATCAAATGCATCCCAAACAATATGGAGAAGAAAATATCCCTATTGATCAGACAGTTGCGCCTTATTCACAGTGCACAGTTCCTCATGGCCTCGCTTGACAAGCTGGTCTCAGCAAACAACCCAGACGCTTTGCAGTAACAGCAAAGTATGAGCCCAACGAAACAAAGCACCGGTTGCTACTGAGCAAGGGAGTCTCAGTGTATCTCTATGAATTGATGAACGGTTGGGATAAGTTTGATACCCCGCTGCCGTCAATCCAGGAGTTCTACAGCAAGCTGTCTGAGCAAGACATATTTACTGAAGACATGCGCAGAAGGTCTGGGACAAGTTCAGGGTTAGAAACATGGGCGACTACCATGACTTGTGCCTGCGCACAGACCTGAATAAGGTTACCACCAGTGACTTTGAGAAGGACATGTACAAGCTAATGAACAACTCCGTGTTTGGTAAGACAATGAAGAATCTCCAAAGGCGAGTCGACGTTAAGAGTGTGCACGCGGCAAAAGAGGGAAAAATATACAGGCTTGTGGCCAGTCCCACCTATGCTTGTCACAAAGTATTCGATGACGACCTGGTCGCCCTGCATATCCACAAGACCCGCCTAGTGCTAAACCGCCCTATGTGTGTAGGTATGAGTGTGCCGGTGTGCTTATCAAGGTGTATGTTGGTCTGCGCCATAAGATGTACTCGATCCTGATGTTTGACGAGGGTGAGATTATAAAGACAAATGGAGTTAAGAAGGTCGTAGTTAAGAAGCACCTACGCCATGCACAGAACATGGAGTCACTGTTCACAAAGAAGTAGTTCCGGCATGGAATGAATATGTTATGCAGTGATGGTCACAAGGTAAATAGGCTACACGTCAGTGTAGTTGGCTAAGGTTGTCCCAACTCGTGGTAGTCCTAAGGAATTGTACGCTGTTATCAAGATTTTGGTAGACCTGTACAAAGCGCAGATCGGGCCAAAACCCTCTCCTAGGGCTGATCCCGCCCCCCCCCCAAAAAAAAAATTCTCCCACTGTGCTAGGTGTAGTATAGAAGGTAGTATAGATACGCCAGGTGTAGTATAAGAGGTGGGGGTGTGCCAGAACCCCCACTTCCTATACTACTGGAGACATGTGTCCCTCTTGTGAGGGAATTAATAGGTCGAATGCATTATAAACGACATTTATTTTGGGAACATATAACGTAATGAAGTGACATGGTGTCTGCACGTGAGTCATGCGACTGTGGTGGGGGTGGAGGGGGGAGATTCATTAATGAAGTCATAACGTAGCCATATCGTTACCAGTTTTGTTGTTTCGCAATGACTTCAAGCCATTCTACTGTCGAAAGCATTTGTTTGGTTTTTCAGCAGCCAACTAACTGCACCAAGAATTGCAATTAACGAAAAGCATGTCACCTGATAGCTTGAAAAGCAAAATATAATCTGGTTTATAATTGAGAGAGAATTGTTGTGTCCTACTGCAATGTTGAATGTGCCATCATCTTTGTCAACAATGCATTACCCAACATCCAAACGCTCCGAAGTCGATTTTACAGAACCACCTCAAGTACATTGCAGTAACATGCATGGCTGAGTTTTCTTCAAGCCTTGACTATTTCCCTTCAGCCTATATTGATGATACGTATTTTGGTAGCGTTTTTTATTTGGTGGAAGATCGATATTTGAATTGAAACCCGTGACAGATATATCTCCTTACAGTCTGTAGTGTATCTGTCATTCATAATGGATAGCAAACGATCCCTCCCACGCCAATCATGCTTGTAGTTTGTACATCTTATCATTAACATTGATATCTTGATTTATACACAATTTGATGCCTCCATCACTCCAGCATGAATGGGGTAATTCCGTACATAACATGTGCCATTGACGACCAGGATAGCCAGATAACGCCACAGTTACCTGTTTGAGCGCTTTCATTGCATGTATCTAGCCAGGGCAAGTTCAAGAGATCGTAGCTCTGTGTTTGTCTAGAGAATTAATTGAGGCAATGTACGCATTCTGTGGTTCTTTCAATCAGGTGTGCTAGTCTACCGCACTTGACACCAACCACTTGACTACACCACGTGCTATTCCTGGTCAGGGTGGTATACACCTGCACTGAAGGTGGGTAATGCGCAACTTACATATGGTGTTTTGGGCAGTATAGGTTGACTCAGCGATATTTTGATGCTCGCTGCAAGAAGACACGAGTACCAGGTAAGACGTCATTATCAACTAGTTCACTTTAAATAGGTACGATTATTCGTTTGTCTTCATAGAAGAGAGCGAACGAGAACGTGTAATTAGAAAAAAACCAATTTTAATAACCTACTGAACGCCACGCACACACTGACATGCGCACATATAGGCACGCGCGCGCACATACGCACATCCACGCACCCCCATTTCCTTATCTCTCTCACCCTTGATCCGTCGCTCGTATCTCTCTCCTCAATCTCACACTTTCTCTTCCTCTCGCGCCCCCTCTCGTCGCATCTCGTCTCCTGCTTCACTCCTCTGTGTACCATTGACCGTTCTTGATAAAGACTTTAAGACGTTTTCTGATACACCCTTCCTAACGCCCCCATCGAACCCCATCCTATTCACCCACGCAATATACGCCCACTCAAGACTCACTTAACCCAAGACTAGTATAACACATTGGGATCAAAATACACAGGTTTCAAGCGCAAACCCATCGATATTAACGATCTCCTATTGGATGCGATAGGTATATGACATGAGATATCTATACCTCCCATATCAGGTTTTCGTGAAGGGCAAGGCGTGTAATAACGACCATGTCAACTGATCATGTACCACTCAGTTGATGGTACCCAGTTTCGCTTAAAGCAAACATGTGTTAGTACATGGAATGTCAACACATGCGACAAGCAGGTTCAAATTCCATTTCAAACAAAAGTGGAGGCCGGTTTCCGTGGCGTGGTGGTATACTGCGTCGCATTTCGACCCACAGTTTGTGGGTTCGATAGCAAGGTGTGGAAACCTGACTGGTTCCCCGTGACTGAGATGATCAAGTTAAATGGCGGTCCCATCTCTGAAAGGGGATGCACCCGACCCGGTTGCTCAATAGTACCGCGGTGTGGGTTTCACAGCCCGGATTGGGCGGCGGGTTTGTGACAAGTGGGCGCTGTCGAAGCATCACAATCATCCTCATCCATTACCGTCGCGATATCACCTCGTTGTTGAAAGTGACGTAAAACCCCAGTATTACCATTACCTTCAGAGAGTGGAAATATAAACTGATATCCCGAGACTTGGGGGAGGCTTGTCTCACCCACTACTCTCCACGCCACCCACCACGAGCGGTAACAACACCCCACCCCCACACCACAATATATGGGATGGTTTGTCATAGCAGCAGATTGCACAGCATCACTGCCAGGTGCTTTGCGACCAGGAGTCACCTGTATCATCAGGGCGCAAACTATACACATAGGTTGTTGTTATCATTAAGTGTAACGAGATATCCGCTAGAGTCTGGTGAGTTCATGGCACGCGGCCGTAGCTATCAGACTATTCATCGTCATCTACCTGATTACAATTGGGGAATTTGGTAACACCTCATGTTACCAGCCCGATGACCAGGTGTGTGTGTGTTTGCGTGGCTCGCGCTCGACAGGGGAATCCCGGTGCCTGTTTGCAAGAGCGATCCGTGACGTCATCAGCATTGCGAAATATACGCGCGCTGTGCCATACAAGTTGAGTTGCCTGTAACCGCTGGAACGGTCGTAAAACGGGCTGTGTGATACTGGATAAAATCATATAAAACGCATGGATAGAACGAAAACCAAGCAGGTGAGTGCAGATGTTTCTGCACTCGAGCTCGGTGTGTAGCGTTTACGGTGCTGTACTCATTATCACTAAACAATATGCGGTGTATAGGTAGGATTCTATAGCAACCAAGCACCTGTCGTGTCCCGGGAGACTGTCTGTTTCAGTGGCTTCTTTATCATTATTCGCGACACAGGTCGTGTTCTAACGTACAGTCTTTGTCGTATTGTCGAGTAAATGGTGAAGTACTTACTGAGTCTGTGCCCAGTTGTTGAACACTCAGTGTCTGTATCACATACAAAATGTATCCTTTGTAAAATATACACAAAGTACACCTCTGTACAATGTACATTGTGTACACCTCTGCACCATATATATAGTGTATACCTCTGTACAATATATATAGTGTACACCTCAGTACAATATACATAATGTACACCTCTGTACCATAAACATAGTGTACATATTTGTACAAAGTACACCTCTGTATCTATTTGCGTGTCCTTTGTACCTCATGCACTATCTATACCTTATCTGATGTGCTTGCAAGTAAAAAGTCATCTTACAAGTTTGAACCATTGTGTAAGAATAAATCAAATTATGTTGTTTTCAATTACAGTTGCGAAGTAGGACGAATCGACTAGCTTTAACAGTGACTGCAGCTGGTGTAGGTCCGTGGTGAAACACAACTTAAAAGCAGAGAAAAACACATGGGAACATCCTAATATTTCAAGTACACCTCACTGACTCCATTGCAGATATGCCCGCAGCTACTTGTGGATTCATGTTTGATGTATTGTGGAACATTGCAGACGAGGTCCAGAACAACCGTGGAATGGGCCCTCGGCACTGCTAGTAAAACGTATTCGACCAAGGAGTGATGTACAAGCGACTCGCGTCATCAGCGTTCGTATGGCCATTATTGAAGCGGGAGACTCCAGTACCCAGATCAAGGTGTGAGACAAACGAAGTGGCAAAGTATAATGTTATTTTGCTCTCGGTAAAGAAACATAAAATGTTGATGAGAGAATAAGAATGATAGATACGACGGACCTCATTGATAGTGAGGTGGGAGCGAGCGAGCAAGCGAGCGAGCGTGTGTGTGTGTGTGTGTGTGTGTGTGTGTGTGTGTGTGTGTGTGTGTGTGTGTGTGTGTGTGTGTGTGTGTGTGTGTGTGTGTGTGTGTGTGTGTGAGAGAGAGAGAGAGAGAAGTAGATAGTGAGAAAGAGAGAAAGAGAGAGAGAGAGAGAGAGAGAGAGAGAGAAAGAAAGAGAAAGAGAGAAGGAGAGTTAGTGAGAAAAGGTGGTGGCAGTGAGAGAATGAGGTACACTGAGAACTTACTTTCCCTGCCCTTACCTATTCTACCTGTGTCCGTTCTACGTGTACTTGTTCCGTCGCCTTTTCATCTATCTTACTTTCCCTGCCCTTACCTATTGCCCTTACCTATTCTACCTGTGTCCGTTCTACATGTACCTGTTCCGTCGCCTTTTCATCTATCTTACTTTCCCTGTCTTTACCTATTCTACCTGTGTCCGTTCTACATGTACCTGTTCCGTCGCCTTTTCATCTATCTTACTTTCCCTGCCTTTACCTATTCTACCTGTGTCCGTTCTACATGTACCTGTTCCGTCGCCTTTTCATCTATCATACTTTCCCTGCCTTTACCTATTCTACCTGTGTCCGTTCTACATGTACCTGTTCCGTCGCCTTTTCATCTATCTTACTTTCCCTGCCTTTACCTATTCTACCTGTGTCCGTTCTACGTGTACCTGTTCCGTCGCCTTTTCATCTATCTTACTTTCCCTGCCTTTACCTATTCTACCTGTGTCCGTTCTACATTACCTCCGTCGCCTTTTCATCTATCTTACTTTGTGCCCCTTACCTATTCTACCTGTGTCCGTTCTACATGTACCTGTTCCGTCGCCTTTTCATCTATCTTACTTTCCCTGCCCTTACCTATTCTACCTGTGTCCGTTCTACATGTACCTGTTCCGTCGCCTTTTCATCGTCGCCTTTACCTATTCTACCTGTGTCCGTTCTACATGTACCTGTTCCGTCGCCTTTTCATCATCTATTACTTTCCCTGCCCTTACCTATTCTACCTGTGTCCGTTCTACATGTACCTGTTCCGTCGCCTTTTCATCTATCTTACTTTCCCTGCCCTTACCTATTCTACCTGTGTGTACCTACCTGTTCCGTCGTTCCGTGTACCTGTTCCGTCGCCTTTTCATCTATCATCTATCTTACTTCCCTATCTTTACTTCCCCTGCGCCTTACCTATTCTACCTGTGTCCGTTCTACATGTACCTGTTCCGTCGCCTTTTCATCTATCATACTTTCCCTGCCTTTACCTATTCTACCTGTGTCCGTTCTACATGTACCTGTTCCGTCGCCTTTTCATCTATCTTACTTTCCCTGCCCTTACCTATTCTACCTGTGTCCGTTCTACATGTACCTGTTCCGTCGCCTTTTCATCTATCATACTTTCCCTGCCCTTACCTATTCTATTCTACCTGTGTCCGTTCTACATGTACCTGTTCCGTCGCCTTTTCATCTATCATCTATCTTTTCCCCTGCCCTTACCTATTCTATGTACCTGTTCCGTCGCCTTTTCATCTATCTTACTTTCCCTGCCTTTACCTATTCTACCTGTGTCCGTTCTACATGTACCTGTTCCGTCGCCTTTTCATCTATCATACTTTCCCTGCCCTTACCTATTCTACCTGTGTCCGTTCTACATGTACCTGTTCCGTCGCCTTTTCATCTATCTTACTTTCCCTGCCTTTACCTATTCTACCTGTGTCCGTTCTACATGTATGTACCTTTTGTTCCGTCGCCTTTTCATCTATCTTACTTTCCCTATCTTACTTTCCCTGCCCTTACCTATTCTACCTGTGTCCGTTCTACGTGTACTGTTCCGTCGCCCTTTTCTATCTATCTTACTTTCCCTTGTACCTTTACCTATTCTACTGTGTCCGTTCTACATGTACCTGTCCGTCGCGCTTTTTTTCTTACTTTCCCTGCCTTTACCTATTCTACCTGTGTTGTACCTGTTCCGTCGCCTTTTCATCTATCATACCTATTACCTATTCTACTGTGTCCGTTCTACATGTACCTGTTCGTCGTCGCCTTTTCATCTATCATACTTTCCCTGCCTTTTATCCTATTCTACCTGTGTCCGTTCTACGTGTACCTGTTCCGTCGCCTTTTCATCTATCATACTTTCCCTGCCTTTACCTATTCTACCTGTGTCCGTTCTACATGTACCTGTTCCGTCGCCTTTTCATCTATCATACTTTCCCGCCCTTACCTTTCTACCTGTGTCCGTTCTTATGTACCTGTTTCGCCTTTTCATCTATTTACCTATTCTACCTATTGTACCCTACATGTACCTGTTCCGTCGCCTTTTCATCTATCATACTTTCCCTGCCTTTACCTATTCTACCTGTGTCCTCTACGTGTACCTTCCGTTTCGCCTTTTCATCTATCATATATTCTACCTGTGTCGTTCTACGTGTACCTGTTTCGCCTTTTCATCTATCCTGCCCTTACCTTATTCTACCTGTGTCCGTTCCGTTCCGTCGCCTTTTTCCCTCCCTTACCTATTCTACTTACCTGTGTACCTATTCTACCTGTGTCCGTTACCTGTACCTTCCGTCGCCTTTTCATCTATCCTTTCCCTTTCCCTCCTTTCCTATTCCGGTGTTCTTTCTACGTGTACCTGTTCCGTCGCCTTTTTATCTTATCCTATACCTATTCTTCGTTCCCTGTACCTGTTCCGCCTTTTCCTCTACGTGTACCGGTACCTGTTCCGTCTCCATTAGCTCCGGTCGAACGATGATCTAATTATATATACGTCCTGTAGGGCTACGTCTCCATAAGTTTCATCATACCTTATCAGTCTGTACCTGTTCTGCCTCTACTCCATCGGAGCCTGCTTTCTCTGTGCCTATACTTGCTCTGCCTGTTCATAATTGTTGTGTAGAGCCCATCATGGATACCCCAGGAACTACCTTACCCCTCCACTTGCTCGGCAAAGGACCCGAATACTTCAGGGCCAGGCTTCTTCATCGCTCTCCTGGTAAGAGTCAATTCGTAACTGACATTTGCGTTGTATTCTTCATCATGTAATCATTGGTTGAAGTATAACGATTGTTTACAATATTTCTCTTGTTTTGGATATACGAGTCAACGAGCCGGCAAGCTAACTGTTAGCATCGCCTCATACACGGTGCTATTTCACTTGAGGCGCTGGCTTGTTGGGCGTATACTCAGCTGAGTAGTAATGTCCCGAGTTGTGTGTTGTGTGTAGGGGTTGTTAGAAGAGAGCGACGCAGTGCAACTCAGCTACTGGAGGAGTCCAAGGCCCTCTACGTCAAGTGTCAGCGCGTACGGGACCAGCCGCAGCCGCCGTGTCAGCGCGTACGGGACCAGCCGCCGTACATCCACACCACGTATGTGGATTAGTCCTTATCAGTTGCATTATTATCACCTGAATCAGACATACATAGTACCGCGATATCCTCCCGTGAACTGTTTACCAATGTCCGAATTAGGCTTCCACACAACAGATGAAGGCCATTAGGATTAAGAGCTAATAATAGCAGGCTTGGTCAATAATTATCGTCCCAATCACTGCAACAGGCAATGCTTATTAAGGTGTATGCCGACCGGCATTCTTATATGGCCATTTATTTATGTTAAACGTCATCGTTACCATCATCATCATGACCACCACCACCATCATCATCCGCATCATCATCACGAAGATGCCTACATTTAGTAGCGTCATCATGTTTGTCATTATGACCTGCTTCATAACGCCCTAATTGAAGGTGTTCCCCTGCGTTATATTAACGCAAAACACAATCAGCGGTACCTCGGGGGACGGTTAAAGAGACTGTTCAGCCCCATATAAGGCAATCAGGGATCATTTCGTCATTACATTACTACGTTTAACGCAGACGTAAGTAATGCCATCTTCTAATTTGTGCCGCAAAGTTTACACGATGGAAAATTATGTTGATAAGTTTTTAACATTATTATTTGATTTGAAATATTCATGATCTATTGTGGAAATCTGTTTTATTCAGTTATGTATTTCCATCGATAACGGTGCCTCCCTAAAACTATGAACCACACGAATGTTAGCTGTAAATCATAACGCGCTCTGAATTTACCTCGCTATCGATGTGTATACATCCGCTTTGGTTACATAATGTAGATTTCATCAAATCTTCACTCATTCAAGTTGTGGGCATCATTGCGCACACATTAGACTGACAAGCAGGAAGGGTAATTTCCGACAACATAAATGGCGACAGCCGAAGTAAGGATCTATTTTCTGAAACCGCAGCGCCGCGTAGCGACTGAAAGTCTGAAAACTTAAAACTTTTGGTTTCCAAGGTGCGGTTGCCAAGCAGCTTGCTAGGCAACCTCGTTCCAAATATGGGGCTGAACAGTCTCTTTAAGATAGGCCAAACATTTCTTTCCGTTATATGACAAGTTTAGGATTCTATCAAGATGACTTGTATTGTGTAGCGGGGGCAAACACGTATTTTATGGAGCGAGCAACACGCTTTAAATAATGACCCAAAGGAGCGCTGAGGTCGTTATGATGTCGTAATGTTCTATGAGTCAACACTTCATGATAGAGTCCTTTAGAAGCCATACACAGAACAGGCATCTAATCATTATTGAAGATAATATGTGATATGGATTAACAAAACTGGTGATATTACATCGTCACCGAGGCACATGAGAAAGCCTACAAAGCTTCTCATTAGCCATTGTCAATAGAGCAGAACGGTGGCTCGGCTTCTATACACGTGGGGTGCCTGAGATTATGGGCGGCAGAAACCGGCTGTATATATATATATATAGAGATATATATATATAGATAGATAGAGATAGATATAGAGATATAGAGATATAGATATAGAGATATATATATATATATATATATAGATATAGAGATAGAGAGATATAGAGAGAGATATATATATATATATATATATATATATATATATATAGACATATATATATATATAGATATATATATATATATATATATATATATATATATATATATATATATATATATATATATATATATATATATATATATATATATATATATATATATATATATATATATATATATATATATATTTCTCGTTGGCCTGGCCTTGGGCAATGTGCACGCGCGTTGCTCCAGGCCGGTGTGGAATTGAGTACATGCTCCGCGTGGGTTGTGGCACCAGCAGTCCAGCAGTCTGACTCAGTCGCTGCTGCTGTTTAATGCCACCACGGCCTGGATAGGGTTTCCGCTGTTACAGCCGGTTTCTGGCGCTCATAATCTCAGGCACCCCACGTGTATAGAAACCGAACGAATTTACCTATATTTGGTTTGTATATCGTCAGTATGCCTCGTGTGTAGGAAAGCTAGTCTTTCACGTATTCGTTGGTGTGTTGATCAATTATACTTAGCTCAGACAGGGACAAAACTTGCCCTGCATGTAAATCAGCAATGAGGCTGAGCGTCCCAGCGAGGAGGAGGAGGGCGAGAGGCGGAGAGGGAGAGAGGGAGTTTGGGTGCTGGTTGACATGGCAGCTGTCAGCTCTGATGCAGACGGCTACAGACGGATCCGGAGAGACGAGGATTTAAACGGATCCCTTACGATCAGTGATCGGGGGAGTAATGTTGTTTAAGGGCGCTTTCGTGAGTATAAAGAGCCTGTTTTGATAGCGCTTTAGATATCACCGCTTTCGCTGACCAAGTTAGAGGTGAAGCGCCATTGACGAGTCCGCCCAATGGATCGTCTTGTAAAGAGGCCACGTGTCTGCCCACACGCTCACACAAGCCGTGTCTGCCCACACGCTCACACAAGCCAGCCAGTGTATCACATCATTATTACGAAGAGAGGCTGCACAGGCCACCACTGCTGGCCAGCTTGTACATCCTCTCTATAGACAGATAGTGCCAGGTTTGAAAGAAGCTGTTCATGTATCGGTAATCTAAGTGAGACAATTGGCTTTTGCGTGTTGATAGGTTGCACTCGGAGCCTGGTGATGAAGTAGCCGGCTTGAAGCAGGTGCTTCAGACGCCTCCGTCGACGTCATCAGATAACTTGGCTTCACCACACAAGAACAAGCGCCCAACGTCAAACGGACTCCTTGAGGACGCTACTGCGTCTTCGCGTGAGGGAAGGTCATGTGAGTGTCAACAAGCACCTGCTGAACCCAGTGCACGTTCCAATCTGCAGTTCACGGACGGCCAATTGCAAAGTGACAATACTACTCGCGACGATTATTGGCAGTTTCATCTCGAACAATCGTTGGCATCAGACTCTGGCTCTGATAAAGATCAGTGCGTCGGAGTCATTATGTCTGGCCAGGATAAGACACAATCTCCCATCCCTCACGACAAACCCCATCACGATAATACCTCTACGCCCCAAACTTCCTCAGTCGGACTTGGATCTCCCTTGGCTAACGGTCGCTCACCATTGTCTAGACATTCTGCGACATCTAAACGGGATATTCCCACCATATCGACAGAGCAATGGAGCGAGCTTGCTGGTGTGCCCCATCATGGCTCCACAAGTTCCTTGGTCAAATCGGACGATATAACCGTCCGTAAGCGACATAAGAAGGCCATCTCACGCTCCCGATCCGACCTCACCAAGCGATGCTCCAACAGCTCCGACCTCTCCGATATCAGCTCTCGTTTCTCACGAAATAGCGCCGACCTCGAGAAGTTCTTCAATCAGATGGGTCTCGATCGGACGGTGCTGGACCCCATGCTCAGCGCCGTCCACGCTCAGTCGACGTCGAGTCTGAACGTACAGGAGAGCGGTAGCTCAGTCGGTTCTCCATGGGACGCTCGCAGTTGGGGCAGTGATGAGTCGCAACGGGTCACAGCCGAGGGTTCAAACAGTGGGGGACGACCGTCCGCACGCGGCCCCAGTGCTCCGACCGCACCCGGCATGCGGATCCTATCCAGCGAACTGGAGCCATCCGCTCTCCTCCCGGGCATCCATCGGTGGTTGAACGCAATGCTCGAGTGATTAAATGGTTGTGTGGTATGCGGAAGTCGAGTTCCGTGCCGGGACCGCAAACGGACAGTGAAGGCTGATATGAACCTCCAGGATACTGGTATCAATGCTATAGCACAATGCACGACGATCCTCGAGTCGGCCGATCATATGTGCATCAAGTAATTAGGCTGAGGAAGTAAGCTTCTGTATTAGATTTATCCCACTTTGGTGTATCTCAATGCTTTGGCAGTTGTACATGAGTTATGCTTCGCCGGCGGCAAAGATGAGATGTCTCTGCAATCTTCGGGTAAGGCTGATCATTTTCCTTCTAGGAAAGTGTTTTCCTTATGTTTGTTTTTGCTGGGATATGATGCGGAATCAGCAGACTGATCTTAACTGACTATAATTGGTTTGTTTAGCGCTCCGCATTGGTGGCCGATTACGACTGTGATTTTGTGAATGATTCTGAAAAACGTTTATGACTTAAAAGCAAATATTTAACAAGCATACTAACCTCATTACCGCCGCATTCATTTAATGACATGACAGCTCACTTGATGATCAATAAACGGTTGAGTCCAATGTCATGTCTCCATTAATCCCAGCCGACTGAGGATGACGTCACGGACTAACCGCTCTTTGCGCCTGGATCTTGTGGCCCACTGAGCAATGACAACTGTATACGCGATCACTCTGGGTTTTATTGCTAACCGCAATGTGTTGGGGCTGGCGTGGGTTCAAATTTACTATATTCATCGCAATTCATTGATTGCCAGAAACCAATCATCTACCCGCACCGTAGATGCCTCACAATTCACCAAATACATTGTGCAACTATCCTCGAAGTATATGATGTTGTGGTGTTAAGTAGTCGGACACTATGATTTCGTGTGCGTTTTTTTTTATAATTTGTGTGTCTACGTCCGTCGCCAGAATTCCTTGTCTGTCAGGTTCTTAGTTGTAAAGTTAATTACGTCGAGATAAGTCATCTATGTATACTTTCTTATTTAAGTATATTTGCCATAACTTATTATATAATCATACTGAATGATAAAATGATATAACCACCTCACAGTACACCGAATGATAAAATGATATAACTACCTCCTAGCATATTGAATGATGAAATGATATAACCACATCCTAGCAATGATATAACTAACCACATCCCAGCATACTGAATGACAACTTTATCTAACCACATCCCAGCATACTGAATGACAACTTTATCTAACCACATCCCAGCATACTGAATGACAACTTTATCTAACCACATCCCTGCATTCTGCATACTGAATGACAACAGCATAATGAATTATCTAACCACATCCCAGCATACTGAATGACAACTTTATCTAACCACATCCCAGCATACTGAATGACAACTTTATCTAACCACATCCCAGCATACTGAATGATAACATTATATAAGCCACCTCCCTGCATTCTGAATGATAAAATGATATGACCACCTCACAGCATAATGAATGATAAAATTATATAGACATCTCCCAGCAAACTGGATGATAAAATTATATAACTACCTCCCAGGATACTGAATGATTAAATGATATAACCATCTCACAGCAAACGGAATGGTAAAATGATATAACTAACTCCCTACACACTGAATGATAAAATGATATAACCACCTCCCATCACACTGAATGATAAAATGATATAACCACCTCCCATCATACTGAATGATAAAATGATATAACCACCTCCCATCATACTGAATGATAAAATGATATAACCACCTCCAGGAATATCGAATGATAAAATGATATAACTACCTCAATCATACTGAATGATAAAATGATATAACCACCTCCCATCATACTGAATGATAAAATGATATAACCACCTCCCATCATACTGAATGATAAAATGATATAACCACCTCAATCATACTGAATGATAAAATGATATAACCACCTCCCATCATACTGAATGATAAAATGATATAACTACCTCAATCATACTGAATGATAAAATGATATAACCAAATCATATATATAAAATGATATAACTACCTCAATCATACTGAATGATAAAATGATATAACCACCTCTGAATGATAAAATGATATAACTACCTCAATCATACTGAATGATAAAATGATATGAAAACCTCCCAGCATACTGAATGATAAAATGATATAACCACCTCCCAGCATACTGAATGATAAAATGATATAACCACCTCCCTGCATACTGAATGATAACATTATTTAAACACCTCCCAGCATACTGAATGATAACATTATTTAAACACCTCCCAGCATACTGAATGATAACATTATTTAAACACCTCCCTGCATACTGAATGATAACATTATTTAAACACCTCCCAGCATACTGAATGATAACATTATTTAAACACCTCCCAGCATACTGAATGATAAAATGATCAACGACGCACCAAAGTGGAGAGTAATATTGTACACATGATTCGCGGCTGACAAACCAGCTCAATGATCCACTTTGTGGAGCCTGCTCGTGATCTACGTTACATGTCGAGGTGGAATGAATGGTTTTCTGTGGTTGAACAAGCAGCTAAAGGATCACACCAGTCTCTCACATAGAGTTTTAGTGAGCGACACCGACAACGGGTGCTTGCTGATGAATAATAAATGAGATGTGGGTTATTTTGTATGGCGCGCGATGTCTGACCAAAAGCCTGGGACGATCAATAGGAAGGCGAAGTGCACCAAAGGAGTTAGGGTCCATGTCAACTATTACGTCATCAATTAGACACGCTGCCCGGCTATTTAGAGCGAATTAGGCAGTTTCGGTTTCAGATAACGTTCCACCTGAATCACATCAAATGTGTCATGTATCCGATGGACTCATTCAATCATCGCGCTGTATGTTCGCTGTGACAACCACACACGGTGTTAGGCCGCATACTCACCCCAGACCCCTAACCCAGACCCCCCCCCCACCTCCATCTCCCTCACGTGATGTCGCTGTGTCCTTAATGGCGGCATGCTAGCAGAACGCAGATGTATTTGACAGACATTCAATCGTCTCGATCCACGTCGAGCGGTGATGTTTTTTATGCTCAAGTCGGTTTTGTAGGCGAGTGGATGTCTCTGATGGAACGTTATCCGTCAGAGTCAGTGGTGAGCTGAGGGTTGTGTCCGTACCAAATCTAACCAGTTGATAAGATTCACATTGATCTGACCTGTTGATCGAATCAAGTCAACGATCATCTTGCTGATGAGCAGAATGCTGCTTGACCACAGTGCCACGTTGCTTTAGACATGCTTGTAATTTAACTACAATTAAACAGTATTGCCAATCACGAAAAGAAGGTCCATTGCTCATAGCTGACCACCGCTTTGTGGTTCAAGATCTCTTCTGGTGGATGATATCACATCATTGCTCCCAACGGAAGCCTTGTCTCCCTTCGATGTTCTGTAGCCTCACTTCAACTTATCACTGCACAGAGGTTTAGACTCTTGAGATATTCATGTTGTTCATCTGCGCTTCTTATCTGCTCTTTCATGTCACGTTATCCTGTCATTTCCTGAATGTGTCACCCCCCCCCCCCCCCCCCCACACTAACACACACACCAACCCCTGGTTCCGTGAGTTAGCGCGATGTAACCTTTTATTAAGTTTGTATCTTATCTCCTGCCTTACACTTCTGGTTGTACATGACCTCGTTTGTCGTGACCACTGTAGCATGGGCCTATCTCCTACCATGTAAGTCTTAAAACGCCCCCCCCCCCCTCTCCAGTCACTAATATTTCAAAAAGTTAGGAGGATGGGAGTTTAAAAACTAGTATGGCAGTGTGAAATATGCATCTCCTTGCGTCATGTAGACCAGGTCCTCTCCCTGGTGGCTAACCAAGACTGGAGTGTCTGTCGAAATATCAATCTTGTCTCTCATTCGCTAATTATTCAATAATCTGGCTTGTGTTTGAAAACATATGTGAGTTAGCTCATTATGTTTTGTATCTATGTCGTATCTTTGTCACTGACTCAGGGCAGTTTCTTGTTCATACATGCGGCACAACTATAGTATTGTGATCAACAACAATCCTGACTCTAGTGCTACGGAATAGCTACCGCACTCTCCTGAGATCGGGGCGCATATTTGTGCTGACCAAGCTGGATCACAGAAGGTGGCTTTGTTCAATTAATATATGACGTATTTATATACTACTTGAAATAACCACGAAAGGGCCTTGGCTCTTTGCCAAATAATCATCGTGACGGACTTGAAGCGTTTTTTCCTTATACGATTGTGGCGCCTGGAAATCTCGAAATGTTCGTTCACGATCAGCAATTGGCAACATGGTTTTGTTCATTGTAGTACAACGGATGTCTCATCTCATCTTCCCCCGCCCCCCAGTGATCTTTCTCTTTTGACTCTCGATGCCCATTGTGCTGATTGTTATATCATATCAGAAGAATTGATGTTGACTTCAAAATCGATTCTTTAAAGTTAAATGATATGAAATTATGATGAAAAATTGACGTGAAAGCCATCATGAAAGCATCACTTTCACATACTGAGAGTGTGTGTGTGGTTTGATAAAAAAAGATAGCTTTCAATGAAGCCCCCTGGAGTTTGTTGTTTTCGCCGCGTCAGTCATAAACTGAGCTTGCTGCTGAATAATGAAGAAGCGTCGACGGTACCATCTGCTGGAAAAATGGCCAAATTAGCGCATCGTCCAATACCGGCCCCAACCGAGGTGAAAGAAGTAGTGGACACATGCGGTTACTGGGGTGGGCTGGATGCAACCAAGGCATGGTGGTTATATAACCGGAAGATCCGCTCGACGTATACACCCGGTCCCTCATGCTAACATCCAAGGGTTCGAATTCGTTCCCTACACGGTCTAGCCCTTAGTGCTTCTGGGCTCTTACTGATTCCGTACATTTTACAGATAAATCTCTTTTACAATTCATTACCCTTTTTTCACGTCTAATAACTCAGTTAGATCTAGTATACACGTTGTACACAGCATACTCGCAGTACGAGAGTGATGTGATACTTGCTTAGAGATGGGATCGTTCCATATTACACATGCCTATCTGGTGAAAGTTGACCAAGGACGAGCATTGGGTTATTTCCGCTTGTCCCACGCCAAAGGCTGAGACACCAAGCCTGTGTTATAAATAGACATTGCGTCATGGCGGTGTTTAGCTGTGATCAATAGCTTTGCCCATTGAATTGGCACTTGCCGGGTTGTCTGGTACATGTCGCCTTCAGGCATCGATATTTGGCGGGATTCCGAAGAGAACACAGTCGTCTATTCAGGTGAGTTATTAAATCACTTGCGGAACAGTATTGGCTTATTTGTGCATTTTCTGTAAGGCATAATATGCTGGTGGAGGTACTCGCATCTTTTATTCACCCATCACTCGTCCGCATGCAATGGGGTTGAGGTGGAGGTCGACTGTGATGTATTTCAGTCATTCTTTTACAGCGCACAGCATTATTTTGTCCTCACATGTACATGGAATATAGGTTAATTATCATTTGTAACAACAGTGATTATGATGGCAGATCCTAATGTGAAATATAATCACGCCAACAAACTGATGCTAATCAAAGTTAAAACAGAAGTATTTAGGTCTTCGTTAGACTCCAATAGAGGTCGTTATGCACATTACCAACACAAAAAGATGATAATTAGGTTCACCTACTCGTATCGATCCCCATATATTGCAGATTATTCTGTTCTCGCTGTCTTTTTCTTGAAAATACGCAACAATCTATCCGAGGTTCTCATCTATTGGTTCTCAAATGTCTCAACTCCCACACGGAACTTGCTGCAAAGATGACTTACATCACAAGTAATTGCTCTGTCTAACCAACGGAGTGATTAGTGTTAGCTCATTTTTGTTTACCTGTCTGTGCCTTAGATACAATAACAGCGTTGATGGATCATTCGATAACATAATGAGCATTGTAATAAAATAAACTGAAAAGGTAGACTCAATTAATGGTAAATTTGCACTGAAGTCAATTTGTTAATTTTGCATATTATGACGATAATGCCACGCACGTCATGTCACAAGCATTGTCCTGAGGATCAGTTTAAAGGTAACATCCATTCATGAATGGTTGGCCCATATCTACCTGCAAATCACCATCGCTATTCACATCAGTGATTTAATGATGAAAAGGCTTACCGTTGGATGTGACAAAGATGGCGAATTTATTTCATAATACCTCCAGCCCCCCTCCCCCACATCTAGCAAGTAACGCTGTTGATGCCCAAACATCACAACTTAATGAGTAATTAGTCCATAGTTCACCGTTCGAATGCGACATCGGTGCAACGATTTGTGTCATAGATGTCGAACGAGAACTACGAAGATATTTAACTTCGTATGGAAGTCATCCGAAGGCATCGGTGATGATAAAGGGAGTTAATTGACTGACAAGGACTGACAGCCTTAGGTTTCTTGGGGTATGCGTATGTGAAGGTGGTAATGGTGATGAGCTTTTGATTGAGAAAGTCGACATTTCCAATAGTGACACCCGATAGAAAAGAGGGAATGTGGAAATTGAGCAGAGACCTGCTTATGAGATTATAAAACAATTAATAAACTTAATGAAATCTGCGAATGCAATTCATCAACTTCCTAAGATATGGATGGTCCCACATCCCCAAAAAGTCCATTTTTGCTCTGATAACCCTTACTACTTTAAACCAACTTGCAAGATCACAAAGTAATTTGATCAAGTTACGAAAATGCAAGAACACGCTCCACTCCCACTGGCGCGAAATTCAGTCCTCACATTACCTTATATATTGCTGCTATGATATTTTATAAGTGGTAATATTTTCCTTATGTCTAGACAAAGAGTACGCTGCAACATGCTCACAACCCCCTCTCAATGCGCCTTGTTTATTGATAATACTATATCATTCTTCACATACTCATTGCCATGAAAGCTCAATTGTTCAGTTTGATATAATTCTGTACATCTGTAACATCTGCTCTCCATTGAAGTGTCATCGGAAGATAAGTACCATATCCACGTAATGTGTCACATCCCGGCCTTTCACAAGCTGATGCCGCCTTGTATGGCGGACGGTCAGCCGACTGTGTATCCAGCTTGTTTACGAGTCTCATTTTAGCCAATATAATGTCTGTTTCATGTACTAGATTTATTGCCCACTGCTCTCTAGAGACCATAAAAACTGGATGTGTCATACATGAGACGCCGCTGTAGCCTGGATTGGGCGAACTTGTCATCTTGATTATACAACTGATCTGATGTGGGCTTACTAAGAATATACAAAGAGGGATAAAGAGTGTAATATTTGAAACCATATCAAGCCATATCATGATTTGGGAGTAACGTCCATGTTAGCGATATGAAGCCCTCTGTTGTCTACATTTGTTCGCTTATCTAATTATTTGTTAACGTTGTCAATCAGTTAATTGAACGCACAGTTTATAAATCAATATTTCAACGAGAGAACTTTAAAGTCTGTATTGCTTATTGGAAGAACTTTGAGATTAACATGGACAAATTCACCGCTCATCGAAGTTGTTCAAAACCATGGCAAATGCATAATTTTGTCATGTCTATTTGACAGAAATTTACGTCACCAAAGTTAGCATTAGTGCACATGGTAAAATGAAAAACGACTGATTAGTCATGAGAATGGGGAAAATGTGGCAACCACCTGTATTGACCCCTCTACGCGACAGCTTGCTGTATTAGTTCCCTTTTGATCATTAACTTAATTCACAGCAGTTATAAATAGCCCAACAGACCAACAGTCGATCGGGTGCTCCCTTGTTGGTCTAACAAGAAAACCCTCCGTTTATCGGTAGACTGACAAACATGCTTAAATTATCACGTTAAAAATACTTACTGAGAAGAATTTAAAGCCACCAACAGTGAGAGCATTGACTGAATTTAATGAATATGGTTTTTTTAACCAATATCTGGGAGAACACTTGATATTCGATTAATTTCTAACTTTTCGGCGAAATTCCACTCCGAATTCTGGTGGTTGTCAACAACCGGTCTCTTGCATTACGTTGTCGTAAACGACCGCGTGAAATTTGCTTAGTTTATATCATACCATCATCTGCCTGATAATACATTTCACAAGCGAGTCAGTTTATACTAGATTTATACCTTATAACTTTCCGAACGAGTTGCCTTTTCCTCTCCTTTATTCATCATCATAACAAGTCCGTTTCCATCTGACTTACGTTGCGAAATCTCGCCGCCATATAGGAATTTAGTCGGAAAAGTTAATCGCCTCGCACATTTAAGGCTATTATGCATATTTACAATTTGTTGCGATTCATGAGACTCTAATGCGATGCATAATACTGATTGTTTATTGAATTGGACTTGTTAAATCAAGTTGACACCGTGAAGGTAAGGTTTTATCATCGAATTTTCTACTTTTGAAATGCCATCTTCGAGAACCAAGAGGGAGCGCAAGCTCCACTTGGTTCGAAGGGGCTAGTTATAAATACAATTTTGAAACACATCCTAGTTGTGGTTTTTATAGCAATTTCTCCTTTGAAGCCATAAGCACGTTGACATATTTACTCTAGGTTGAATAATGTCTTTACAAATCGTGATCATTGAGAAACCCTATGGCTCGTTATGCTCTTGGTTCATTGTTTTTTTCTCCAAATCCCTGGCTGATCGAATGGAAACGAACTGCAACGAGAGAATGATGTGATTGGGAAAGACAGCTTCGTGCAAGGAACGTTTAGTACACCCTCATTGACCGGTGGTGAAGTTCGTCAGTGGTCAGTGATTGAAGGTATTGTTAATAACCAAATCATAGGTGACCGCCACCTACGTTGCAGAAGGTAGACGCTGTCCTGATACATGATAGTGTACAAATGTTGATAGAACTGATGCTTCTGTCGTCGCCATCTTTGTTTGTTAAATCAATATATAGGACAGTGGATGCAGTTCATCGAAATGATAATAATGATATACAGGAATATCATTAAGAGCGCCTACTCCTTGTTTGTTGCTCATAACAGCTATTCCAGATTTAGGCTGTGTTAAACCAGTCTTTCTCGATATTAATTATCCATGCGCCAAATGTGCTTCACAAAATTGGTGTCCAATCCAGCGATATTTCCAGACGCTGATGTCATCGTGCAATGGGAAAGGTGTGTTGATGACAGCAAGGAAAGGCTTGGTGTTCATAAGAAGCCGAAACGGTGTTAATACAACAACAACAACAACAACATCGAATTCGGAGAGCTGGTTCCGGTTGCTTAGTGGTTAACTGCCTCGCCTTTAGAGTGACCAGTCACCTTTCACCTGACACATCCGTTCGGTATTCAATTTATTTCAGTCCGACCTATATGCAGTAGATTTGTTTCGATTAATAATCATTTCCCAATTCTAACGCGTTATGTTTTGTTGTTATCTGCATTTTATATGCGAACATTATGTCAATAGCACTGTCTAGATCATTGGTGTTGACTAAGAAAACAACAGGGTCTCAAAACCCACCCTTGAGGTACCCTACTATTAACCTTGTGCAATCTGCTGCAATGATTTACCACTATTCTTTGCCTTTAATTACTAAGTCATAAATTTATCCATGCTAATACATAACCACCATGCTAATACATAACCACCGATGCGATGAGCCTTAAGTTTGCCAGCTTACCTTTGATGGTGAATTACCATACTTCAGGATCCCCTGTGTCTAACGTTTTAGTGATGTACTTTAGGAATTCCTAAAGGTTGGTGAGACAAGAGCGTTCGCACAGAACACCATACGGAGATTTGTTCAATAAGTTATGTTAAAGTTGATGTTCGGTGAGTTTGTCTCTAATAAGTGCTTCCATTATTTTGCTTACCACGGAAATTAAGCTGACTGCCCGGTAATTTGCTGACGATTGCCTGTTTTGAATATGGGTAATATTAGCACTTTTCCAGTCATCTGGAATATTCGCCTCACTTATGGACTGGTTCGATATGATAAAGAGTGTTAGGGATATATCTGTGCTGAGTTCCTTTACAAGCAATGGGTGGGGATTATTGCGTCAGGTGCCTTGTCCGGGTGTAAAGATGATAATCATTTTACGACCTCCTCCTGACTAACATGTATTCTGTCCACTTGTTCCTCATCACCACCGTTGAATAATCTAACTGGTTCCGAGAGACTTGCTATCTCCTCAGTGAATACTGATTCAACGAAACCATTAAGTAAATATGTGCTATCTCTGTCTTCTGAAATTACCATTCTGGCAATGTCCATTGGTAGCCCAATGGTCTCTTCAGTTTTCTCATGATAGGTCAGATAGACCTCTCCTGAGACCTGTGTTAATACTTTCTTGTTCGCCTTTGTCTTTTCAACGTTCTTCAGTTGAAACTATTTCCTTATGAGTTGCAGCAGCCTTGTTTTCGATAAACAGACCATAGCTTTTATCATGGAAACTGAAAATGGATTTCGTGTGCGAATATCGTATTATCTTTATGCCACGTAGATGTCGATTATTATCACTAGTAATCACAACCTAACCATAGCGATTATAACCCTTGCCTCTTTATGGTATGGGTTTATGCCTGAAGAATTGGGCCATAGAAAAGGATATGCCTCTGTCGTTCCTTTATTTTATGTGTTGAGGCACAAACATTGAACCCACACATTTTGCCAAACTCTGCTTCATGCCTACATTCCAGCCATGGCTTTATCTAGAACCCGAGTGGTAGCTCGTAGCTCCAGTCGTAAAAGTAATTGACCAAGATAGGATTCGGAACCCCTTTCTATCCTTCAATGTTTTACTAAGAACTCACTGTAATTGTGGCCGCCTAATATCTGCAGCACTAATACCACGATATAAATAACTGTCAGCGTTATCAGGGTGATTGTGGTCGGACGATATTGAGTACGATGTGGACATGCCAGTATGGTAGAGTCACACGCTGTATGCTTGCTCAGTTCATCCAGGTCTCGTTATCATTGCAGTTTATTTTTCTCCACCTTGCCATGTTACAAAAGCACAAGATATGTTAGTACAGCTGCCACTATTTGGTCTACCATTTACCACGACAGGTGTTTAACTGTCGGTATAGGCGTTTCTTTTTAAGTCCATGCCGTTGTGTAGTGAAGAGGTGGGCTCTCAATGTACAAGAGGTCAATTCATCGGATATCATCTGTTTCAAACATAAATTGGTCTCAACATACAAACACGAGCTTTTGGTTGATTGTAGTTCTTCTGTCAATGAAGCAACCGCAAAAAATCACTTCCCCATGAAACCATCTGCATAGCCAGTTCCTGGAGCCGTTGCAGCATAAAACATGCTTTTTATGCGACCATTGCGTGAGGAACTAATTGAAACATACTACGGCCGTCGCCAATGAGTGCAACAAGCACATAGCAGTCAATTCATCATACACAAAATGCAGTCGGTGTATGGACAATGCAGAACGCATAACTCTGTCCTTGTTGTAATGGCTTAATGCTATAAACACATGGTTATTATGAAGTCAGACACGTACTACAGTAATGTCCGCGAGTGCTTTCATTAGCTCAATGTGAAATCAGTACTCTCGGAAAAAAATATCGCGCTACTTGGTGACGAATATGACAGCAAATTGCCATCACAAACACGATCACTTGCGGAGCTTTCGTGGTCAGGTGCGCTGCTGTATTACACGGTGGTCGCTTCATTGCGATCCTATCTATAAGATGATGGCCTGCTCAGTTTCTAATTATCCCAAACTTTCAATCTGTACAGAGAAAAGTGGCAAAACATCCACCTTGACATTTAATATATATAAATATATTTATCATACACGGGTTTTTGAAAATATTGGTTTGGTAGAATTAAGGGTAGCACATGAGCCGTTCATTGCTTCAACAATGAGTTATAAACCAGCAGACTGCTTGTTGCTGTCCGATCTGAACAGTTACTATAAATAACCCAGAATTGCTGTTGAAAACGAGGGCATTTATGGAATGGGTACTAATTACCCGTGTAACCGATTGTGATTCCCATCGTGACTCCAAACTTATACTCACCATGACCCTACCCTAATTCCCGGCGTTATATCATCTCTACCCCTGCCCTTATCCAACCATTATTACCTCTGTAATCTCACTCATATCTGATTTCGGACGCTGAGTTGAACACCCTTTGAACTGTCATTTTATTTAAATAGTTCGAACTGTGCGTGCGCTCAGCGACCGACAATGTCGAAAAGATCAACATGGCGCCATGTGTTCAGTGAGGATGCCACCACAAGAACAATCGTAAAAATTATCCAATTCAGTCGAATATATTATTTAAATGTACGAGTGCAAAGTGTTCATTAAACTATATGATAATACCAACTAGCTCTCCAGGATTGACACGTTCGAAGCGTCTGATTAGAATTGTGGATTTTGCATAGCATTGCATCCAATATTGACGTCCTGCATGGCTAGGTGGGAACAAGACAAAAGATTATTATTAAGCCCTCTGAAGTTTGTTGTTTTCGCTCCAGACATTGACGGAGTTTACTGCTGAATAATGAAGTACCGTCTGCTTGAATGGCGGCCACATTGGTGCCTGGTCCAATACCGGTATCAAAGAAGTTGAAAGAAGTGATTGTGATTGATTGCAGGGGGCGGGGAGAAGCATTCAAGACGTGGTGGATAAATTACAGGAGTCATAGTAATATTCGCTAGACGGTTGCGGTCTCTTCACGATATCATCAGTGGTTGTTATAGACTTCCTATGATATCACGCCCAAGTTCGAGTTCGTTCCCTACACGATTGTGTGTCTGTAAGCTTTATGATTCCTTATAAGCTCTTTATAAATAGATACCCCGCACGGCTCTGTGTCTTTCAAAGTTTCAAACCCATACCAGTTCCATGCCTTATACAGTTCATTTCCCCCTGTCTTTGAACTCATTTAATATAAATATGCACTGTATACAGCAGCACAATGTTCGCTTACTCAGTCCGTGATCGCATTCATTTTTGCTATTATTGCATTGGAATAGGATCATTCCATATTTCATGAACCTATTGTGGTGAAAGTCGACCAATAACGAGGGTTGGGTTATTTCGGCTTGTCCCACGCGATAGGCTGAGACCTCAATCCTGTGTTACTAATAGATATTGCGTCATGGTGGCGTTTTGCTAAGATCGATAGCTTTGCGCATTGTATTGGCACATGCTGGTTTGTTGGATACATATCGCCTTCAGGCATCGATATCTGGCGCGATTTTGAAGAGAACAGGGTCGTCTCCATGGGTGAGTTATTAAATCATTGAGGAATAACATTTGCGCATTATTCTGAATGGCATAATATGCTGGTGGAGATGGTCAAGTCCGTTATTTGCTTATCGCACGTCGACGTAATTTCTTTCTACTATAGAATAAAGGTAAATAGTAATATGATATAACAGTCGTGATGATTATGATTGGAGCACACAATGTTACTCGTTTATGTGAAAAGATATCATGCTAACAAATCGATACTAATCAAAGTTCAAACAGATGTATTGTACTTGTTTGCTCCACCAGATGTCTTATTGCACATTAACGCTATTGTAATTGATGATCAGATTTACCGAACTGTATACAGTTCAGGGAACTCTGTGCGCACTGTTCATATCTATAAAACGCAATCAACTGGAATTCATCTAAGCTTCTTATTTACGGCTTCTCAAAAGTCATAACTCCTCGACGGAGATGGCAGCAAAGAATACTAACATTGTAGCCCGACAGACTAACCTAATGACTTGCTCTCTCATAATGTCTACCAGTGTCACGTATTAGTTGATTGTATGAGCCTGTTTGCGATTCAGATATAATGATAGCGTTGATGGATCATTCTGATACAATATGAACATTGTAATACATAATTTGTGTGTGCTATCTGTAAGCAGATTCAAATAATGGCAAGTTTGGACGCTAATTGGTTTGCTTAATATACATGGTTTGACGTTAAGGCCAAACACGTCATGGCATAAAGCCTACCGCGGGGATCAGCTTATCACCATATGCGATCCCTAATGCCCAATGCGTTCATGGATGATCCTTCACAGCTACCAATGAGGCATCCATCACTTTTCGTTTGATGTGTCATAGAATGCGAATTTACTTCCTAATATACCCCCACGTCTGGCAAATCACTCTGGTGAGGCCGAAACCTTTCAACTGTTAAACTGTGCGTCCAATATTGTAATTTGACGGCGACAGATTTAGAAGTGTGTGTGTGTGTGTGTGTGTGTGTGTGTGTGTGTGTGTGTGTGTGTGTGTGTGTGTGTGTGTGTGTGCGTCGCGTGCTTTGTGCGTGCGTGCGTGCGTGCGTGCGTGCGTGCGTGCGTGCGTGCGTGCGTGCGTGCGTGCGTGCGTGCGTGGGATTGTCAACAGAAACAACTGATAGAAAAGGGGGAATATGGAACTTGGGTTCAGACCTGCTGATGAGATTAGAAACAATGCATCAACTTAGTGAAATCAATTCATACAATTAATCAATTAACTATTGATGGTCATATACCACTTTAGAGCTTTATTGCTCCCTTTACCAAACTCAAGACCATCTAAATAAAACAAGGTATCAACCTAACGAAATGGGTGAGCTTCAGTCCTCATATTACAAAACGTGGTGACTTGATCCTCGTTTCTGCCATGATCTTTCATTGGTGAGGTTATTTTCTCATTTGTTTAATGTTTGGTCAATAATAATCTGCTGCCAGCTCACTCCCTCCCAAGCGCCTTGCTCAATAATATCACTGTAATGGTCTTGACTCAAGCATTGTCATGAAAGGCGCAAATAACATTTATCCTCTCTGGACGATAATTACCACATCTTTGTATTGTGTCACTTCGCTGGCTTGTTATAATTTATGCCGCCTTGTACAGCGGACGAACACCCCACTGTGTATCCAGCTTATTTGCGAGTCTCATTATAGCCAAGATAATGTCTGTTTATTGTACTGGATTCGTTGCTCTCTTCTCTCTGGAGACCATCAAACTAGATGTGTCATACATGAGACGCCGCTGTAGCCTGGATTAAGGGACATTGTAATGTTAATTATAAAATTCATCTTATGTTCGCTTACTACGAAGTTGTAAATAGGGATACAAAGTGTTGTATTTCAAACCATATCAGATTAATTAGGAGCAATTTACATAAGTTTACCTATCTAATGATTAGTTGACTTAGTCAATCAGTTCGCATTGGGAGCATATCTTATTAATCAATTATATGCTAATACCATGTGATCTCTATTGCTTATTTCAATTACTCGGTTTAGATTGGGCAAACCTGACACAAGTTGAAGTTGTCAAAGTCCACAGTAAATGCATAATTTTGTAATTACCTTGCAACAAACATCTACCTAATCAAAGTCAGTATCGATTTACATGGCAGTCTGAACACCAACTGATTCATTGTAGGAATTGGATACCTGTGGTTCTATTTAACTGATTGTGTGTGCCCGTTTTTTATGATCTTATCAGCGTAGCCAATGGAATCGTGTGATAACATATATCCCCTACGACACAGACACTGGACATTATGTGTTTTATGTGTTTGTTTGTGCTAAATTGCTTCCCACATTTAAATGCTATTATATATTCTTCCATGAATTATACCACTTGAACAAACTCAGATGGAGTAGTTTCATCGGCATCCGTTTTTATGCAACATGAAAATGTGGTACATTTTGTGCGATTTCAACGCCGTATCGCCAACGTATTGTTTGCTGTGTATGATGAGAGAGCAATCAGAAATGACGTCAATTATTTGTTTCTATGGTAGGTCTGATGTGCGAGGGAACACCACTTAATTAATCTCATCTCGCGACAACTCGCTATATCAATTATATCCATGAAAACGTCATAGCAATAAAAACAATTCATGTAGGCAATTTCGTCAGAATTTTGTCACATACTGGTGTGGTTTCAAATACATTTGTCTCATTTCGTTGGAACATTTATGCCTGGTGGAATTGTGTCTAAAATCGGGTTAAACAGAACGACACTCTAACAAGAAGCACTATGGGTCGTCATATTCACCATCAGATATTCAATGATGTTTTTAGTGCTAATGTATTTAGCCGTGTTCATATTTCTGCCTGATCGAGTGAAATCGACCTGCATTAGGAAAATGCTTTGATTGGTACAGACAGCTGCAGGCTACTATTACTTCTCGTTGAAGGTATTGTACCCACCAGTTACACAAACAATTATTGCCCACCAGCTAAAATACCAAACATTGGTCATTGCCCTTAGACGTAGTGTTGTAAAAATACCATTATATGTATTCCAAATATATGTAACCGAATATAAGGCATTTATAGGCAAGCAAATAATCTGTATTTATTCAAATATAACCTATTTGCTATACTCCTGTCGGTCACCGTCGCTGTTTGTCGTATGAATATATTGGAAAGTAGATGCAGTTTATTGCTCAGACTCTATAGGAGTATAATCACAGCGTACGCTCCTTACATGTTGCTGAAAACAGCCACATCAGAGTCAGGTTGTGTTAATCTAGCCTTTCCCAGCAATCCGTAATTACTCGCGTCCAATCCCATGATATTTCCAGACGATGACGACACAGTGCAGTGTGATGTTACAGTCCATTGTAATGTACCCCTGTTTACACGATCAGTGTGATTCATTTCTGCATTTTCTATTCATACTTAAAACCAGGTACTTTTGCACTGATTTGAGGGATGGTGGGTCATATTTGTTAATTACAGCCTTATTGTGGGTAATATAACCCTTGCCTTGAGCAATAGATATTGTTCTGGGGTGTCTGGCACAACTCCGCACAAGCTTCTCTGTAAAGTAGATTTTATGAGCATTGTGCAAAAGCATGGTAGATTTATCTATGTAGCCAGAGGCGCCAAGATGACCTGTTGGATACTTGCTCAGCATGCCTTTGCTTGTATATTTTGCAGTAAGCCCTCCTAATTGAAAAACTTGCTAATCCACAAAAGTATTTTCATTCTGTAGAAATTACAATAGCCTTGGGCCAACAGACTTAGTAAGAATGTAATCATATTTGGTAAACAAATCCATATAAACACACTAAATGGTGCTGTAAATTCCGATTAATATAAGATTATTCAATGATGTCTGAATATACTCTATGTACCCCTTGAATCAGATCCACTCTAATTGATTTCTGCGTTGTGCTTCGGGTGGCGGGGATTTGCTGCGGTGAAATAACATCCGCGGATTTACTCATGAATTCACTTCTTACTCTTTGCTGCAGTGAAATAACATTCGCAGTAGCGAGTACCTTTACCGCAGTGAAATGACATCCGTGGATTGACTCATAAATTCACTTCGTACTGAGTATATTTGCCGCGGTGAAATTACATCTGCGGATCGACTCATGGATTCACTCTGTCCCAAGTACCTTTGACGGGGTGGAATAACATCCGTGGATTGACTCATGTATGGACTCCATGCCGAGAACCTTTACCGGGGTGAAGCAACATATGCCAGTCTATCTATACCTAGCCTTTATAGGAGGCGTGGATAATGGTCATCAGCGGTCTTGTTACATCGCTACCGAAACATCAGGTAGTTTAAAATACGAGTATTGAAATGATGACAACGCTCCGCCTCTCCCACGACCAACGAAGTGATGCAGTGCTATGACGTCATCACCCAGCATGGCTGTACATGAAGAATGGGATGGATGTCTATCGCTCCATTCTTGGTTAGTATTTGAGGCCATTGATTGTCGTGAACGCAATGGAACATGACCCTTTGGAAGGCTATGACTTCCCTTCGCAGTGACGCAACGAATTGGGGTGCTGTAAAATTGCCATTAGCTTCTCCGATTATACTGGCGGTATATTGACCGCTAATTGCTTTGACGATTACGCCGATAAAAGCTTCACTCATTCCAACTATCCCGGCATTATATTGTACCTCCCAATAGCGGACACTGCCGTCATACACTTGTCATTAACGGCCCCATCCCACATCTTCCTTCATATCCGCTATCAATGTTAACAACTGAAATTCAATTCTTCCCATTTTAACGCCACTAGCAGCTTATCTGGTAATTCAATTCCAGTGAATTGAAGGCAGTCAATCGATGTCAATAGGATGATCCATACGCTGACATGGAGACTTCACGATAATGACTTTAGGCGACGAAATTCTATGAATGCTTGCAGATACTTCCTAGAGAGCTACTTTGTCCGATCCGAGAAAATGAACACACCACTGGACCACGGCAATGTATATTCAACAATGAGATATGACAACGTTCTCCACTAGCAAGCACATGGGAAATGACACCGGGCTCCTCGTCAGCAGATGTCTGAGGTGTCAAACTGTCGTCACAACCAGAAACCAATGGCGCTGTGCTGTCATAGACTTGATGGACACAGTAACGAAAAAGTGTACAAGTGCGTAATACAATCGTTTAAGTAGGTCCGTTATATTATACGTATATGGACGTATGTACCTCCATAGATTGCACGTTGAAACAAAGCAGTGTTTGTGCTGAAGAAGATTTAACTGAGCCATAGGTAATGACATATGCCTTGATCTATCATGATGTACGCCATGATACGAATTGAGCGACACACAAAATTTCTTGGTCTAGTTCCTTACTTTGTTTATCGTCGGCTCTCACATAAAGGATCCTCAATTTGGATCATATTTCATTTATTTACATAGCATTATATGAGCTTACTAAAATATAGATGTATTATACCCCAAATATCTCAGCTGCTAAAAATAGCCACATGCCACCTACACAGTATCCACATCAGCTGGCACACCAATGTGGCGACACCGTGTCTCCCTTGGCGTCGGTCTGCGTACATATCACATGGCACATTGACGTCATGGCGCAGTCTGATCTATATTTGTAACAACAACTACTGCATGGGTAGGTCAGGTGACAAATATCATCAAAGCGCAGTGTTTACAATCTCACAGGTATACATTGATCTATGTCATTGAGATGTTTTATTCAATCATTTTCTATTTCTCTGTATCCGTAAAGTCGAGTTCATTTAGTGACCACGACTGTTTTTATGGTAAATAAAATTCCTCTATTTTGGTATTTTTAATCGGTTATAAAATCTTATTAATCAACATTAGGTCAGTGAAGCAAAACATATATTTCAGGCACTTCCAAAAGTGTAACGGGGTGTGACACCGGGATTAACGTCGCCCACAACATCGACGTGATATGGCGACGGTGATGGATCAGGGTCGTGGTGGTGCTTGAACCCACGTGACTCGTTCTATATATACAACATTAAAGCATGCAAGTGAGTGATTCGCCCGTACCACAGAAACAAGGCTACCTCATCTACATACGAGCGCCATAACAGAATTATATATTACAGTACGCATATTTGACGATGCATGTACCATCCTTATCGTATGCTGCTCCATCTTTGGCACTTGGTTTCATTCATGAGCCTTTTTACCGATGTCAATTGAAGTAGATTGTCAAGGACATCGAAACGACGTGTGGTCGATGTTTTGTCAGTTTGTAATATCTGTACAACTGGTGCGTGAGCCAAAGCACCAACTGAAGAGTCCAGTCGCCTGCTGATCGTGATCGATTGACTAGACATATGGCGAGATATCACGTGGTTATATATCAATAGCTGCGTTGTCAATAACGAGAAGCGGTCACATAAAATATTTAAGGCGCAGTATAGTTTTCCACCAATTGGATATGAATGATACGTGTGAATCATCTTTATACAAACAGCCATCGGTGCAAATGAGGCTCTGACTTGGTAATCTGATATCTTGTCCTGCCCGTCAGAGATAATCTTCATCTTTGCTTCCGTTATTGAGAGGAAGCATATGGTTTGAAAAATAGAATAAGTACAACAAACCACAACGAACTTATCAGATACGTGTCTTATTCATATGTCAGTCATTCCGTTCGAATACGACTACGTACGCTCTCGGCGAAGGCGAAGGCGAAGTCAACGACAAACAGCATTATGTTGTACGAGGTTTCGTAAGGCTGTTTACAGCCACATAAAATGTAGAATGGTGTATCGACACATCTCACTCCTTCCCTTATGGCACAGCATACAAATTCCTGAACAAAGCTTTGGCGAGATTCCGCTCAATTGCTCATATGGTAGCCATATAAACTACATATTCCAAGCGGTGGAATCCTTGGCACACACTTATAAAGGACCTCTGTCTTATAAGGAGGAGACAGCCCATTATTGTCAGAAGGTAGACCCTTATTGCTGATGAATTACTTTACGACCATGCATTAACGGAATCGGTGATTTGCCTACAAGACGTACTGCGCAGTAGAAACCCTCCATGTTTCATTGATGGTATTTGACAAGGAGCACCTTCATTTTCCTATGTTACATGTTGAATGTGGCAGAGCCCAAATGATATCACTATATTACTGACTCAGCACCAATCAGACCGTGTATCAACTACTATACTCTATGTTGCAAACGTCCGGTTTATGGTGGTGCTTAAGATATCAGTCACTATCGCCCGACTGAAGAAAGTGTTGGCCTTAGTTTCATATTTAACACAGTGATTGCACCCAAAAAAAGGGCTAAAACACGCAACGTCAAATGCCAGTTTATACTAAACGAAGAAATATGTATGATGTTAGACGCCGAATCATTTATCTCCGGTATATTTACACTGGGTTTTACAAGTGGCGTATTCATTTACGTTGGCGGACGTCACAGCCACAGGCACTTAACTTAAATTACTCTTTGTGTTATATATGGGAATATAATCGCAATTATACGAAGCGTCGAGTGCGTAATTCAATCCATGCATCCATGAGATATCCATGTGTCGTCATAGGCTAGTTATCTTCAATGGGCGTTATTACATGGAAGGTTTCGATGGAGGGTAAGTATCAAAAAGCGTCACGGCCAGTATGGCAGTAGCATGAACTCGGTGTATTTGAGGGTCGCCGGGTTAGTAGTGTTAGGTATCATAAGATGGAGCGTTATAATACAAGAGAGGACAACCACCCTTTCACGTAATACTGCCTCAACCTCGAGCCACCGAGTCTTACGTATAGCGGTTATTATATGAATAATATTTTATTAATCATTTTCACATTGTGATTTCAAAACAATTGATCGGCATTGTTGCTACTAGACTTTGTCATTATTGGAATTTGTGCCGAAATACAGAATAGATTCTCCTTTAAAAATAACGAGACATATAAATCATGGCACATTTGATAGGCAGCAATTACTGCCGATAAGAGAGGTTTGGCGCCGTGATGCATTATTGGCGCTTGCAGCAGCTTTCAAAAACCAGTGACGACCAACAATACATACACGTGCAATATCCAAAGACCCATAGTGGGCGCCGATATGAAAGTCACGCAAGAAAGGTCCTGCAAAATGTGCCGTAAATCAAGCCACATTATGGGATCAAGATCACGCACAAAGTGGTAATCCAACAGGGATCAGCCGGTAGGAGATCACATATGCAGATGAATTGGGCTAGTTATCTTCTTGCTAATAACAAAGCTCTAGGCTATTCTAAGCTCATTCTAAGTGACAATTGATGCCAAAATACTTTATTATTGGATTCTCAACTCGTCACAACTGACAGCTTCATGAAAATTTTATGAAAATCTGAAGCTATGTCGACAGGAAACGAAGCATATTATCGCTTCAAGTATGAAAATGAAGATCGCTACAAGATTATAGCAAGGCAGGGGCGATATACACTTAGTAACCCGTGAACTATGAATAACACATTATGGCAACCATCCTCTTCACTCGCCGTCACAATACAACCTTGATGTATCGGCAAAGATATGTGAACAATTGTCGTCATCCGTGTTTTCTGATTTGTAAAACCTTGTGTTTATATTATTTTTGCCATGAATATTAGTGTGTCCAATTGAATTAGTTGTCCCGTACGTATCTGTCAAAGGGGTTTGTTTTCAAGATGTTCTTCAAAATTGTCCGCTCTATTATGGCATTTGATTAGTAGAATAGTAATCTGTACGATGATTTCTCGAAGATGTGGTTGTCATATCCATCACCTGCTGAGTTTCAGTGCTCCTGTCATGATTAGTGTGTCATTCCTATCAGATGCTGAGTTTAGTCCTCTTGTAAGAATATGGGTATCAGTTCCATAACCTGCTGAGTTCAGTCCTTTGGATGCTATTTCCATCACAAGCTTAAGTTAGTAGTCTTGTCAGAATGTAGGTGGTTATCATTCCCATCAGCAGCTCAGGTAGTGCTTGTATCGGATTGGGGGGATCTCCTGCATAACACAGCGCCGGTTTTGGTGGCGCTGTGGTTTACTGGTTCACCTTGACACAAGCTGTGTGTTCAGCCCCTCGGTGTGATAGCCTGACTGGCTTCAGGTCACCGAGAAGCTCACGTTATATGGTGTTCCAATCTCTCAAAGGGTATTCGTGTCAGACTGCGTATTTATTAGTAATTGTTGAATGTCATTGTGAATATTTAACCAAATGACTCGCTACAGATAGAAAGTTTGGGTCAATCAAACACTGAGCTGACCATTATCATATAGATAGCTCGAGGGAGCTCGCGAAGCAACCTCTGTGTAATGATGCTGCAAAACTAACCACGAAGGCTCCGCAAGTAATCGTATTTATGAAGGCAATCAGCTGCCTTGTCTGACACCCAGTAACCATTATTGCATTCGGCCTGTACACTAATAACACTGAGTTATGCGTTCTATGTTGTTCACACGGCCACTGCATTATATACATGGCTACGTGTTGCAATCATTAGCGACGGCCGGTTTATGTTTCAATTAGGACGAAGTTCTTGCGCCTTGGGCACAAAACAAACCACATGTATTATGGTTGAGCGGCTCCAGAAACTCGATATGCCCATGTTTTCCATGAGGCTTGTTTATTGGAGCTGATTCACTGACAGAGGAATAACAATCAATGGCAGCACTTCACTATACAACGACACGGAGTTGAAAGGAAAGGTGTATGCCGACAAACAAACAGTTGTCACGGTAATTAGTTAGGTAAATAGTTATAACAGTAGCATTATATCTTTTGCTTTTGTAACATCACCATTAGCAATGATAAAGAGATACAGAAGTTCTGAGAAAACAGGCAATGTGGAACTCTTCCTTGCTGTTACTGTCGCCATCGTATTTAACGACACAATCCCAATAACAACACTGAGGGTTATTTATATAGCGGTATTAGCGCAATGGATATTCAATGGCGGCAATTACTATGAGCTCTTAGTAAGAGATGGAAGGTTGGTTCGGGTTTCGAATCCAATATCGGTAAATTACTTTTATGACTCGAGATACATATCACAACTCAGATTCCGTCGTTTGATTGTAGGCATGAAGATTGGTTCAAAGTGCAGGTTGTATGTTTGTACTTGTTTTGCCATACATAAAACGAAATGAACAATACCTTATGATTCACTATCGCTCAACACTTAAGAGGCTAGGGTTGTGATTGCTTGGGTTAGGCTAGCAATTACAATTGGCAATAATCGACTGCGACGCGGCATGAAGATAATATAGCTTTAGTTTCCAGGAAGGAAGCTGGGGTCACTTTATAGAGGGAGGCTGCAGGAGATTTGTTATCACATGGGTCGGTTGGCTTCACCAATAATGCCATAAAACTACACTAAGACGGGCACACACTCCAAGACAATAAAGATAATTAGAACCACAATTTTTCCATTCCATTAATCAGATGATTTTCCGATTACCGTGTAAACCGATGGTGACGTAAATGTGTATGACAGGGACATGACAAAATGATACATTGACTATGGTTTTTGACAACTCCGATGTGTTTCAGGTATGTCCGTCCTAAGCCGACAGGTATTCAAATAAGCAATAGAGACAGGTATCATCACAATATTGATTTATAAGATATGCTCCCATTGCTAACTGATTGACTTTGTCAACTTATTTTTATATTTCCAACACCGATTGTGGTGCAAAATCGTATCATATGGTTTGATATGGTTTTAATCACGACTTGCATATTCTTAGTAAGCAACTCATCATGCGATGAGTTATATAATCAAGTTGACAAGCTCACCTAATCCAGCCTTCAGCTAGGCTAAATGGTCTCCAGAAAAAAGCGAGCAACGAATCCAGTACATGGCTAAAATGAGAATCGAAAATAAGCTGCATACACAGTCGGCTGATCTTCCGCCATGCAAGGCTTGTAATAAGCCGGGGGTATGTTGGAGGGGAGGATGTTATAATCAGAGCATGAGTCATGTATTACAATGTTGTATAACTAATGAGCGAGGCACTTGGGTGAGCATTTTGCGAGGAATCATTTACAATGTAGAATTGTCTCCACCTGAATCTAGTAGTCATAACCACATAAGCATACGGAAACCCCACAAAAGCAAAGGCTGCAGTTATCGTCCCCTTATTAACTCCCATTGTCATTACTGACTTCTAGTTAGAAACCGCCACGCTCTCTGGCGACTTACATTTAAGGATTAATGTTTCTTGCTACACGATATATTATTTCCGGAAATCGATAATTTAGATGACATTTATTAAAGAACCGCATCGATCGGAAGTATAAGCTATTGGAGCGGTACACGATATTTGTTCACAGGCTCTTGATATATATTGTTTTCTAGATGCTCAAATCTAGCGATGCATTATCCAAGTGATCTGACAAATTTGCCCACAATCGAGGTACGTGACGACCCAGGACGTTATAATGAAATGAGACGTCCGCGCAGGGCTAACTAGCATAGTCGTAGCTTTCAAGACTAAAGCTGCCTTCAAGGCGAAATGTTTAGTTGTCTGCTCTTTTCCCAAAAGGAATTTGCTGCTGAGCTACAGATTGCAAGGTTGTCACCTTCAATGCCAAACCGGCATTCAACGCCATTACCTTCATTCCATACCTCGCGTTAGATACGAACTGCTAGAAACGTATGAGAAATTCGTTTCATTTTATTGTTAGCGGGGATTTGTGCGCGGTATCGTCACGATTTAGTGTTGTGTTATTTCGGACATTAGGATGGGGTCGCGGTAGGTATAAGGTCGGGGTCACTTTGGGTCTTATGATGGGGTCATGGCGGGGGCTACAGAGGAGTCACGTGGGGGAATAAGGGGATTCCGTAATCAACTGCAGCGCAAAGCCCAGTGACGATACCAAATACACCTTCATTTTCAACAAAACAATCTGGGTTACTTTTAACTACCATACAGAATGGGCAATGACAATCAACCTCCTAGTATATAACTTTTAGTTGAAGTAAGGGAAAAACGGCTCATTAGGTGTGACACTGTCACAGCGGATGAAAGACTCGCTTGTTGTGACAATGTCACAGCGGATGATCGTCTCGTTAAGTGTGACACTGTCACAGTGAATGAACGAATCATTAAGTGTGACACTGTCACAGCTGATGAATGACTCGTTAAGTGTGACACTGTCACAGCGGATGATCGTCTCGTCAAGTGTGTGACACTGTAACACCGGATGATCGTCTCGTTAAGTGTGACACTGTCACAGTGGATGAACGACTCGTTAAGTGTGACACTGTCACAGTGGATGAACGACTCGTTAAGTGTGACACTGTCACAGCGGATGAACGGCTCGCTTGATGTGACACTGTCACGGCGGATACCGGTATTGTGTCCTCCGTCCATGAAAGTACCCTCGATATTTACAAGACTTATGGTGAACAAACACGTGTTTGATACATATATGGATATATATATCGATTGTGATGGTGGATATTTAGCCACATAAGCTATATAGACTGGGTAGTTTGTGGGGGATCAGAAACTGAGCTGGTCATTATCATATAGATAGCTCGATGGAGAGCAACGAAGCGAACACTGTATACTGCAACTGACCAAGTGATCGTGTTTATGAAGGTAATAAACTGCCATATTCGCCATCAATTACCGCAATATTTTTTCCGGGTGTGTCAATTGCAAATCTAGCTAAACAAAGTACCCGTGTACATTACCAGTACTGTAGTACGTGTCTGACTTCACAATAACCATGTGTTTTATGCAATTAGGCCATTACAGCAATGACATTGAATTATGCCTTCTGAATTGTCCATACACCGACTATATAACGTAGTTTTATATGATTTATTATCTGCTATCTACGTGTTACGCTCATTAACGACGGCCGGAGCAAGTTTCAATTATTGCCAAGTTCCTGTGCCTTCGTATCACGTCAGAACAGGTGTCGTATGGTACAGCTGCTCAAGAAACGGCAGCTGCAGATGTTTTATGTGGGCTGTGTTCGTATGGGTGAAAGAGCTCGACAAAGTGGTTCGGGAAGAAACATTCACAATGATGTTCTTCTTTATATGTTTACAGTAATCTATATTTGAAAAAGATATTATCTTAAAATGCGCAAGCTCTTGTAGATTGCGACCACTCCCTTCACTACATAACGACATGCACTTGATAATGAGGCCAATGAGGACAAACAACTCACGTATTCGGTTTTACAGATAAGATCAGTATATCTTACGAGTTATTACTCCTTGTGCTCTAGATATGAGACCGACTCATGAGCTGACACTCTCCACACGCAAATATGCACACGCTGTCCGTCCAAAAGCCACGACAGATCATGCTGTTTGTGTTTTCTAATGCCATCACAACTTGGGCAACTGATTGACTGAGAAGCTCTGATATCACAATACAGCGCAGGACCAGAAGCAGGAAACAGGACGGACAATTTGAACTTCGATGTTGCTCATTGCAACCGAAACATTCTAGGATAGAATAGAGCTTGATTAGATGTAAATAGACGTCGTTTAGAGTCGACCATTTCCCTTAATGTAGGTCTTGTACATTTATCAGACGGGCCAAATATAAATCAGGCGGCGCAATGACATCACAGTGTCATGTGATATGAACGCTGACTGACGCTAGGGGAGGCACTGTATGGCCGCATTGGTATTGTAGCTGATGTGGCAAGGTACAGGTGGTTATTGTTCGTATAATGGTGTTGAGGTGCGAACGATCAATACATATATAATAACCGATGACATAGTCAAAACCTCTCAATTACAACTAATGCACTTTCTCTCTCTCTCTCTCTCTCGCTCTCCCTCTCTCTCTTTTTCTCTCTCTCACTCTCTAACACACATAATACAAACACGCACACACACACACACACACACACACACACACACACACACACACACATATATATATATATATATATATATATATATATATATATATATATATATATATATATATATATATATATATATATATATATATATATATATATATATATATATATATATATATATATATATATATAATTGATTAGTTCCTCCAAATCCATTTGATATTACATGCTATTATGTACTAACCGAACCTCATAATGTTAATACATGATGATTAATTTTTGGATGGCATTCACTATAAAAGTCATTGAGGTGAAACTTTGGAAGTTCACCAGTTTCGGCTACGCATATTGTCGCACTTAGCAGAAAGTCAATGAAAGCTAGTTCCAGTCCCGGGTTTCTCCTCTCTGTTTTGGTTTATGAGTATAACGATATTGCTCTTGCACACTCATCCAATGGGCCAAATATAAATCAGACTGCCCCATGACTTCACAGTGCAATGTGATATCTGCGCTAACTAACGCTTAGAAGGCACGGCATCGCCGCATTGGCATTCTTGCTGCTAGTGATACTGCGTAGGTGGCAGGATACAGGGGGGTCGATTCCCTCCCAGATTAAACGTCTGCTTTAACGTGACCAGGCTGCGGAGTCACCTGATTTCGAGCACACCTTGCAAGTGTTATAACACGAGTTTTCTCGGAATTGCTTTGATTGTTTAACGTTAATCTGGTTTCATGTTCCTCATCGCACCCTATCTCCCCGCGAAATCTTAACACCTGCAAAGCCAGACATCACCGCTGGGTTGCCCGGACTAAGGGACGAAAAACTCGACCAAGATCAAGCACAGAAGCACTATCAAAACTGCTTCCTGGGATAAAACTAAATAAGAAGCATTAAATGTGAATTCCAAAGTCAAGAATTATGTGAAACAGTTGATTTAATAACCGAAAACGCAACGTGTCATAACCTGTAAATTAATGTAATCAAACATTGAAAGAAACGTTACCCACACAACGTCCATGACAAACAACTAACTAAAGGACTATAGTCGTTTAAGCAACTTTCTTGAATAATTTTCCTGTATGATGATGACGTTTTAAATCTGACTCTCATCCGACACAAGTCCTTAATCCTGGTTGCTTTTATGCGATTTAATTATAAATTGATAAAAAGTCCATATTAGGCGAACCAAATGAGACACCAAATAAAAACAGCATCAGCACCCTAGCGACCCAAACACAACTCTTGTGTAATTACCGTCACGGCTGCTTATTATATACGGCGATCATTTTGGCGTGAAGTTACGCTTGCTTATCGTGTGAAGATGCCATTGAGATAAGCATGTTATCGCATGTTTACCAGTGGTTAACGCTTACTTTTCCTCATATCCCTCATGTGACCATGCGATATCTAACATCTAACATCTAATGACTTTCGTTAAGTTCATTTAACAAAATGTTGACGAGCGCAGATACAATTGTGAAATGTGGCTGTGGAAATCGACGAATAATCGATCGAGCTTATCGTCAATATCAAGGGGAATGTGTATGCTTCTATTCCCTATTGTCCACTGTCATTAATGACTTGGAGGCTCTTGCTGTAAAACTGGAAATGTCAGAAGCGCCATATAACCAGCATTTACAACTCGACATTATTCAAGTATTAATCAAACTTTAGATTGGCCCTCCTCGTAAGTTACTTAAACGAAGCAGTCGTCATGGGAGTAGTGACAAGCACTTGTGGAATTATGTCGCCAAAGGTAATTATCGTGGAGCCATAACTCCGAGGTAAGGCCCATCTTACTGCCAGTCTTCATTTAACTCGTATTGAATTACAAGGCGAGTGGCTAGTGGCTGCATAATGGAAAGAACCGAGTTTTAGTGAACTGCGTAACGGCTCCGATAAAGACAGGTATCTGACAGTAGTGTCTACTCTCGCTGGGTGCAATACAAGGCCCACATAGTCTGATTGGGTGAAGCTCATAGCAGCATACGGCTTTCAATACTGATCTATTTGATTTAGTTTTTACTGTAAATTATCGACATGAGATTTCCGTCTAATTCGGTGGTGCTCCACTCATACTCTTCAAGCACATCGTTTTTTTACACCAGAGTTGAAATAGTCAGGAATCTCTCAACATTTAGTTAATCTGCTTACCAGAGGCAATACATCATCAGTATCCGCCTCCCTGGTGGCCTTAAAATGTCGTCACTGTCAGCGCTGTGCGCATGGCTGGCATCATGATTAGTCTTTCGCTTGCAGCATTTACTAAGCAATATCGAATGTGCTTTGTAATTGATAGGTATTGAACAACATTAAATAATGTCATTTGATTTTAGAGGCTCCATCCCACTCCCCCTTCACTCCCCATCCAACGCTTAAACATGATAACTACCCTTGTGGAACATTTGAGGATACAAACCTGTGTTGCATGACAACAGCAATACGGAAAGCAACTCCATAGAGTATTGAGGCTGGGCGAGGAACACAAATAACCAGGACTATGACTTACGGCGTCCACTAAATATTGTTTAAATAAACTATTGCTGCGCAGCGCCCCAACTCATTGCGTCACTCGTCCCGGCCTCCCATAGGGTCGACTCGTTTACATTGAACAATCCATCTCAAATAAAAACCACGAACAAAGCGATAAAAATCCGACCCATTCTCGGTGAACAGCCATGCTGAGCTATGACGTCATAGCGCAGCAAATGGTCATTGGTGGCGGGAGTGCCCGAGCGAAGTCAATCGTGTTCTGACTGCTACTGAAACTCCACAAGGGGTGGTGGCCGGGGTTTGGCTACTTGGGATTCTATGTGAGCTCTTAATTAACTAAGATTATAACACATGAGCACACTTGACAGCATCAAAGTAAATATTCTCCATCGTTCACCTGCATCATAACCTGTTGCTCTGGGCAAATAAGACGCTTAGCGCATAACATTTCAAACTAATGACGCTTATAAGGGAACGAAAGCTCACAGTTCGATACTTTGAATATTCTGGCGATGGCAGCAGATATCACATCAAGGTAGGAGGTATAGTATAAGATATTGAATACTGCCACTTTTGACATCTTAATCCACTCAGCTCAGTGCGTTGACAGTGTCCAGTATATAACGGCCACCTTGAAGAGCAGTGACATATCTGTATCATACCAGTGTTCATCAAATGTGACGGCCCCGCGCAATGACAGTCCACGTTATGTAACGGTCACCTCTAACGACAGTGACAGCTGTCTGTGATAAGTGGGCGTTTTCTCTGCTATATATTTTCTGAGTATATCTCGAGCGGGGATGGTGGTTGTTAGTTTAGTTGCCAGACGACACGGTATCTGATATTGCGAGGATGATGGACGCGCTATTCCTGATGCAGTAGCCGGCGCAATGTTTGATTATATGCTCTAGATCATCAGGTTCCAAATTGACACTAAAACGTTGCGGACAAAAAAAGACACCCGCTGTGGTCAATTAGACGACGTTGAACAACTAAACTATACTGGTAAACTGCTCGTTATGCCACAAATAACAAGAACGGATTTCTTTTTACCACCGGAATAAATGAGTATAGTCTCTTGAAATGACAGTAAAATATAATCAAAACCTTAAATTGGCAACCATCAATATTCTTTTATTTGACCAGAACTGACGTGATTCAGCACTAATTGGCAGCAACATATTCATGAGAATAACGTCGACATCATAGAAGATAAAACATCATTGCAATTACGATTCCTTAGCTTATGATTTATGAAAATAAAAGGGGAGTTTATCATTTAAAAAACTATTTGGATCTTTGGGTAGCGATGTTACCTAACCCCTGATTACGATTATCTTCGCCTTTTGGGATAACCCACCAGGTTATGCATTACATACCCCTGCAGATGTTGTTTAACCCGACAGAGCTTCTCACTAGCGCAGTATTATTAATCATGATATCAGTTCATAAACACATAGTTAATTGCGTTTTACGACCAGTTTTTACCTGGCTCCATGGCTAAGCAGTCTAGGAGATAATCATCACACCATCTGTATAGCGCCTTTGAGTTATCGGTTGCGGGACATTGATAACACCCAGGTATCATCGGGAAATGCTAACAAATGTGTAACATTTATCTATATTCTCTATAATGCTTGATAATTCTTGAATCCATGTATTAAATTTCTTTTGATTCACGATCATAAAGTTATTCATCAGCAATAATGGCCTACTTTCTGACAGTAAATCCTCAGTATCAGCGATCATATTGTGCTGTCGAATGTAATTAATTAAATCTCAGTAAAAATTTAGAACTTGCCAGGTGCTAGTCATTTCTCGCAACACCTTTCTACAACGCCATATAATGTGGATGGTTTCCCTCGGAGCAGTTGTGATAAATAGAAGACACATTAAAAAATATTGTGCAAAACCCGCTTAGGGAGTCATAATAACATTCAGGAACTGAGGTAAGTCAATGACATGTTTATGTAGGTAACGCTTATGATGATGATGATGATGATGATGATGATGATGATGATGATGATGATGATGATGATGATGATGGAATAATGCATCCGATGAAGACAGGTAAATGACGGCTCTCGGTGGGTACAATATTATGTTGGAATTTTATGACTCAATGTTCTCAAAGCGAAATTAGCGAGAATGGACCGATCCAGATTAATATACAGATCAATTTCTTTTAGCTTATTCGATCAATTATCCGTATTAGCTTTCCATCTAATTCTGTGTTCCGTGAACACTCGTCAATCACGTCCGCCTTTTGTAGCCCAATAGAGCTACCATGGGTTGCTGTCCACTAAAAATTGCACTGCTGTGTAGGGCCAAGATTTGTTTGTTTTTTACAGAATCCGCCTAGTTGATTTTCGTCTTATTTGATGCACTGCTTATGGCGACAGGCAGCGTGATAAAGCGATGTACATATGGACGAGGGAAGTGAAACAGAGGGACAAACTGAGTGACTGATGATGGATCGTTTGTCATTGTTTTCACTGCGCACAATCGCCAACCTAAACCACACGCATTAAACTACACCCCACCAACTTATATATAAGACGAAAGCTCAATGATGCGAATTCTGTTTAATATTTCAACTGTACATTAATGCACACTGTCGAACTTATTATAAACATTGTAAACTACAATGCATACACATGCTATACCGGGTTCTTGCCTTTGGGTAGTCATTATTTATGCATATCTATGCAGAAAACAAGCAGATATACATCTCATGCTTGATTGCGTCACTGCGTCCCGACCCCCCAAAGTGTCAACTCAGCTCGTTCACATTACTCAATGACCACATGATAGTATTTATGTCTCGACCAAGTACTATACCATGACATAAGATACAATGAAGGCATTGGTCCTTAAGTCACTTTTAATCTCAATTCATATCATGACGGTTAACATTTAGGTGATTTTTCAGCATCTCTTTGTGAGACGTATATTGTTAAACTATGCTGTGGGATAAAGGGAAGGTTCTTCGGTCTGAATGGGTGACACTGTATGTGCAACTTCCACAAAAGTCTGTTCAATACATGCTTTTGACACAGCTTCGCGTGGTCATTCCAAAGAGTAACAGCTTCGCGCTATACACTCATTGGTCATACAGTCAAGTTTATTCCAGCCATCATAACGGTGCTATATAACTTCAGCCTGCACTGGACACGTCGGATTTATCACCGTGCGATCGTTGTATGTTTCATCTAATGTCTTCGACACCATACATTGGCCCTACAACAAACAGCAACGCTGATGACTCAGACAGAGCAGGAATCCAGTCCCGAGCTGTTGCTTGTAACCTGGTAACAAACAATAAGACCTTAGGGGAGCAATGAAGTAGACACGAGGAGCTTGATTTGCACAGGCAATTCCGGCCGGTATAAGGCAATGAAAGACGGCGAGGAGAACAAATAACCTGGGCAATTACGTACCCTTTAATTAAACAAGTTAACCACCCTGAGGCGTGTTATTAATGGAAGCCAGACGCCGTGGAATGGGATTTGGCCACGCGTTGTCGCCAGTTCAACATAAAATATTCCCATTACAAATCCCAGTACAGAATTGTTGGGTTTCCAGTAGTTTTATTCGTAAATACATACATACACACAAACGTGATGTTTAAATGAAATGATAAACATGCTTTGATCTAATTTTACAACACGGTAAACATCACACGATGATTAACGATAGTGGCTAATAAGTGTGTGAGCGTGTGTGTGTATGAGTGTGTACGTGTCTGTGCGTGCGTGTGTGTGTGTGTGTGTGTGTGTGTGTGTGTGTGTGTGTGTGTGTGTGTGTGTGTGTGTGCGCATCTATATTAGTATATATGCATTACTCGACAAGTAATGAATCAAACATTTTCGAGAGGAAATGAGTCATTTTGATATGTTGCCAATACTGCTGTCATGAATTCCACTTGTACGTAGATCCTAAGATTCCGATAAACATACAAGGAGTATGTTCCACACATATAGCGACCAAGGACGTGACAGTGTAGGATTCCATCATTTGACGATACTACCTATTCTCTGGCAAGCATGGGCTTAGCGAATCAATGCGGGAGGTCGGAGGATTTAGTCCACTGCCACTAAGGTTTGTTATGCGCAGCAGCCTCATAGTTATTAAAGGGCGACTCTCAGCTAGAGCAAGCTGCATTTTGGCAGATGGAGAGCAGTTTTTTTCCCTTGAGTTCGCCGTTTGCTGGGGTGTAACTGTATGGTCGTATGCACCTCTTGTTCGGTGTGTTTCTGTGTGGTATGACCATTAGTTGTTTGTGGCAGAGTGGCGAATATTTCTGGAGGAATAAAACGAAACAAATCGTACATATAAATAAATGGACAAATAAATAAATAAATTATATATATATATACATATATATATATATATATACATATATATACACATATATATATATACATATATATATATACATATTTACATACATATGCATATAATACATATATATTTGTATTCATATATATACATATATATAAAATATATGCTTATATATATATATATATATAAATATATATATATATATATATATATATATGTATATATATCTTCATTTCTAATATAATAGATATTATCTTCATTACTAATTAATATAAAACTTCGGGCCTCACCTACACCAATTTTATGTGGTGTATATTCCTCCTCCATCGTCGTATCAAGCTGGGATAAATACGACTCGGCCAAATATCGGAACACTGCAATCAAATATCACTGAACAATTAAGTAAATTACCTCTTTATTTGGTCATTTATAGTTCCCATGTCTCGTCATATTCTATTTGATGACACCAATGTAGATTTACGTTAGAAATAGATCGTTGAGCCACCGTACCATCATTGACGTTCAGATTATCTTTGACGGATGTCTGGAATAGCTTGATGTTTAACCTGTTCGCTAGCTCCTCTGACTCTTCTCTGCAAAAGCGATGATGACATAGATATTTATTCAGATCCTTATGAGCTCGATGTATTTGTTACATTTAGAGCAATAGGGCTTTTCATGCACCAATAATTGCAGCCTTAAACTGATTTGCGGATTGCATCCTTTATAACAGCCATCGACTTATCAAGAAATAGTTTTACTGAGTGACGACAGCCTCGTTTTGAAGGTCCATCTTGTTTTGCACAAGGACTGTAGATATTGGTCCGACCTCGCGTTCCACCTGAAGCCAAATCAGCAAACATGTAAATGCGAATATACACCGGCGTTCCGCGATCACAGCCAATGAAATATTACCACATATGAAGCATTACAGATACTTGCCTTTTGTTTCCAGCTTTCGATAGCTTCAAAGGATACCCTATCCACTAGGGAATACGCAACTACACAGGCTTGCGCACCTGTACACAAAATCCAATCAATCTGAAGACAGCATATGATACTATATTATTCCCTACAGATAAAAAAGTCACATATAATGCTACAATTGGTGAAATAGAACATCCGCAATTACCTTCAAAATATACTTAATGCGATCCAGTTGTCAACCGGATCATCTTGGGAGAAAATTACATAAATGACCAACACGATGAAGCACCCATTAATTAATCCTCAGGCCGAACTTTTTATCTTTCAAAACTATGGTGACTGTAGCCTATTAATTTCATTAATAAAATTAAAAAAGGTGATTGTGCGCCATGTTAAAGTTTCACCTGATTTCATTAAGAGCTTTTTATGACAAGTGTATGTATCTTAACATGTGATACGTTAATATCTTCTGATTTCAAGTTTTGCAAATGAAAATAATACCATTTTAATTCACATGGACGCCCATAACAAGGAACTAGGCACAAGGCACTGAATAGCTGCCAAAACATGTGAAAGTCATGTCGGTCTCTGTGAATTACCATTGCTGGGACGTACATAACAAACTGTGCTTTGTTAGCTCGGCATAATATTGAGCATCCTGTATAGACATTAAATATACTGTACTGTAGTGTCACCTCTGTAGTAAGCTTTGGTGATTGAGTCAAACTCCTCCTGACCGGCAGTATCCCACAGCATCAACCGCACATCCTCGCCATTTACTCTGCCAGAGATAACGAAATATTATGTAAGATGAAGCGAACAACAGCTTTCGTTTCTTCTAAGCTTCTACGTAAGAATCACCAAAAGTTGCGTTCTGGCCTTGACCTCGCCCTAACACAACATGGCCTGGTGGCGTATGTTTGAAATGTATGCAAGCTTATGCGATTTGTCTAGTGGGTTAGAATCCACTGGAATCATCAGGAAAAGCTGGTGTATTATAACATTTACAAGGCCATTCAACTTATTCCCCAAAAATATTTTGGTCAAGTTATTGGGCCAATGAGCTAATCTTTACTATACTTTCATGACACCTTGATTGTGCTTTATCGTCATTCTGATTTTATGTGAAATAGATACCTTGTATTTGCTCAGATAACATACACTATGTACTATTTCCAACCCTCGTGCTTCTTGGCACGGCGAGTCGGGCATAAATGGTTGAAGCCGAGCCAACCGAGTCATTACGGCGAGCAGACATGACTGAGTTACGGGACCACGCAGGAGAAATATCGATATGGACTCACGGGCACTCTCTTCGTCAAAGATAACAAGTTGTGAATGACGTCAACATCACACAGGGCACATAAGAGAGCTCGAATACTTCTTCAAGCTCTTGGAACACATACACACTCAAACGAGCCCCGCTTTCTCACTGCGTAATACCGATATCGTCGCCTTTCTTGCGTGACAAGGAAATAAACATTTTAGCGAAATTAAATTGTTTTTAATATGTGTAACGATGAGACTATACATATGTCTCTGTTCCATCTGAAGACTACAGTTATCATGCCACAATACTACACATATTCACCGCGGAAACCACCGTGAATCTGTGTTACATAACTAAGTATCACGATCGTGGTGTTCAATATTTATGCCTCACGTCGATATGAAGGTGTCAATCTGCGATAGGAGAGTTAGTGCCCCGCAACAAGTCCCATGGGAGAGCCGAGTATTACCCACCACTTGTATATGAACATGGCCCGAGTGGGGTGACTAGCATGAGGGTTGGTGGAGTAGGTACATCGGTTGTTCAATCGCGATCCTGTCAAATTATAGGTGTATGTAACTTATGAATGGATTACACGGGTTATAAATTACTAGAAGTGTCAAAGCAGGCGGAGACCAGTCTATATCGATTGCTATGAGCGCGGTGTGAATGCGGTTTATTACGCGAATATGACCAAGTTACGCTCACATTCCTAGACAGACCATTTATATTTCAGCATTGAATTTATGAAAGAAATCGTAAATGATTTACAATGCCGGGTGGCAGTTAGCGGAAGGGAATATGTAATAGTCCAACAAAACAAAGAACTCAATAGCATTCACAAATGGTCGTTTAAATGAATGGAGTTCATGTTCTTGCGTTAACCGATAACCCATTCCAGTAACAATCAAGTCAGTATCTATACAAATACATGTTGCATCTTTAAAACAAACAGGAATATAAGCAATTGCATCAATCGTATTTCTAATTACTCACTCAATTTGTCTCTCGAGGAAGTCGACGCCGATTGTCTTCTTGTAGTCCTTCGTGAAGATGCCTTTACAATAGCGCTGTATCAGGCTGCTCTTGCCAACGGCGCCGTTACCCACGATGACTACCTTAATGGCCGTCTCTACCTCTTCTTCCCTCATATCTCCCGTCATCATTACCGCTCACCACGGACGCCAGAACCACTGCAGCCACAAAGTCATAACAAGGTCAATGAAGACGTTACAGTGTCACAGTGAAGTTATTATAGGCAAATGTAATAATGATAACATCGTTAAGATGGCTTTGAATTCTAGAAGTAGAAACAGAAAATACCAAAAGTTTACTCGAGAGGATGATGCAATGTGGGGATTTAGCAGTTATTGACATCGTATGCAACGTCTCGAAAACCCGGATTTATTGCTACGCTCAATACGGCGATGAACGAACGACGAGCAATCAGAGCCGATTGAATACATACACTCATGTGAAGCTGACAGCTCAGAGCCGGAGAAGAGCCGATGTCCATTGACCGTCGTGAGAGATTGACGTAGACTGCTTGTGATTTCACTTCCGCTTACCCAGCGCCCGGCAGCCCATGGCGGCGTTGCTGCGTAGCGGTTAATTACGGGTATTGATATTCTCTTCTTGAAAAATCGTTACATGTGGTCTGCAAAAAAAACGGGTCGCAAATCATTAGCACACTAAGAAGCTAATGCAAAGAAATATTGAGCTTGGTGTCGTTTTGAATGTTATGATGACAAGGGTCACATCTTACGGTACTCTTACCACCGCTCGGTAGTAATCCATAATGCTGGAGCACAGATTGATCACAAAAACTGGAGGAACGACTTTAAAATTTAACATGGAATGAAACAACAATGCTAGAACATTATTTTATATAAAGTCTGCTTCGTGATTATTTTCTGGGGTCACCAATACAGGCCCTTAAAGGCCATATGAAACAACATGGCGACTGAAGAGGTTCACTTATGCCCACCACCAAATGGCTTGCGTTGAAACAATGAAGCATATTGTTCCCATCTGTAAACAAGCCACTGGTTATACAAGCCATAGAGTTTTTAACCTCTGGGTATGAGTCGTTCAATTGCGTGTGGCGACCAACGTGTGTCTTGCCCCAGCTGGTCCTGTACAGAGCATGTCGCATGGACGCCGGTTCCCTGGGGACCAGATGGAAACAACCTGAGATAGGCACATGTTGGTCAAGGGCCCTCTATAATTTACGAGCTTGTCCCCTGTGAAGTTAAATTGAGGCAATCTTGGTCAACTGGAGAGAGTTGGCATGAAGCTTGAGAGGGGACATGAGTCGATGAGGGCGTCAATTGAATATCCGCCATGGTGTTGTCCTATAACTCCAGTCTGACAAATTCTTCAAGCAGTAATTTCCTTACAACTGTCTTCATGCATCTCATTAACATGCATCTTACAAATTCATTCATTGCCACTCTTCTTTCGACACATTTCATTGCAATGCGTCTTATATTTTCAGTCATAACATCTCGTCTTATAACGCCCTTCATTACCACTAACCTATCAGCATTTTTCATTTAAATGCGTCTAACATCTGAAATACCACACGTCTTTCAGCATACCTCAATACTAAGCATTCGCTATATTTTGTCAAAACACTTGCTAGCCTAGCGACATCAGATCAACACCATAGAGTAAACATCCAAAGTTAGATATCATCACAAGAGAAAACATACCTATGCTCGTTGCTTAAGAGGCATGATGATTGCACTACGCGAATGTGGTATACGCTGACAGTTGCATTACAAATGCATGAATGTAAAACATCAATCTTACGCAATGTTGATCAATAAATTACTATCAATCACTGTTATAGTAACAGTGCATAGTACTTATGTCTACTCACCGTCTTCCTGAGTTGAAACACAGGTTTATTTGTTCAGAATCCACGTACAATATCAACCCATTTATTTATCAGGCCTTGGTCCCAACTTACTCAACGAGCAAGTCGTTGTGGAGCTAATGAAAGCTGCGCATGCTCCGCTGCTGGGAGACGCCACCAATCGACGGCTTATTTGCGTCACGTCACGCCCCCTGGTGTGAGTCCCATTGTAATAGGCAGAAAACCAAACCTAAGAAACGCCCAATCGACTTAGGTCTCTCGTCACAAAATTTACGCTAAGTCAGCACAATCGTGTTGTCTGGAAAATACCTTTCTCTCTGGTAGCGTTTATCTCCCCTATATATTATTTTACGCACACAGCTTGAGACAACTAAACCGTTTGTAAACCCATATTACCAGTGGTTCAGAAATGTACACGCCGCGCTCCCCCGCAGTGCCACACCATGGGCTGGCAATAAAATAAGCGCGATTATAATCAAGATCAGGTAGAGCAGGGAATCTAATCCTGATACAGGCAACTTGTCACTAAACGCAATCTTGTCGCCCTCGCGTGTGCTGATGGTTCAGTAAGGCGATGGTGGTGTGATGATGTAAAAACTCCTGCTGTAGATTCCTGTTTAAGATATTAAATGCGTGGACAAATTTTAAAGGCAAGACCCTGAAAATGAAAAGCGCCGCGTATGTGGTTCGTAGTTTAAGCTGATCCAGGAATATAACTCACCGATTCCCGGTAATAACACACGCCTTGTGGGTCGTTGAGGTTTATATGAGAAATAATATTATCGTTAGAGTTCAGGCCGATTTAATGCTCATAGGAAAAAAACTAACATACCAGCAAGGATCCCGTCAAATCCCGTCCAATAACCTCACATGGACCACTCTGTTTACAATCAATCACTCAATTTCACTGAGTTACGTCATTATCAGATTTCTGACAATATGGATGGTTTGTGAGGATTAAGGACACTGAGCGGAGGCGGGTGGCCGCCGTTAGGTCGTTTCTACACCGGATAAACGCCTAGGACCATTGTTGGATGCTAAGATCACCTAAGATGCTAAGATGAAGTTAGAATCATGACAAATGCAAAAAGACGCACAATAAGCATCGGGGTTGTGAGAGATGAGAAGATTCATTGGTTCCATATTATATCATACATCATAATTTGCAACAAATTGGACCATTGCAATTCCAACTGCTAAGGAGAAAACCATAAATAAACCATTCCCTGTAGGTCCGGGGTTAGGACCACTGTATCTTCCTGCACGTCGTAAGATTCGACTAATAGGGGGCAACCTGCTGGCCGTGGGTGACGACTCGTGTCGAGGGACAAAGGGATCCTGGTGGTTGAGTTAGGGCCATATCTGCGACACACCACTTTGAACCGGATTTCGCTCAGCCGGAAGGCTGGATTGGCCTGGTCCTGTCAATCGACTGGCGGTGACTTGCCCTAGGATAATTTTTGCATTTATATCTTTGTCTTGGTTTAGTTCATCTTCGTCAACATCGATTTCCCTCTTTTACCCCATATATTCCAGAAGGCGGCTGTTTAATCAGGTCAAACATCTGTTCAGCTTTGTTGGCACCATATAACACATTAGTATTGGTGTGCCGTTAAACCCTATACTTACTTATTCACCAAATAACCAACGTAGATTGTACAATAATGAGTCGCACATATTGAAATCATAAACATTCAATCGTCCCACAATGACTCCCTCCGAAACTTCTTCCATTTTTACCTGCAACCCATACATTCCTATTCCAATAGTTACCAATTGAGCAAATATAGCATGAACGCGTTTATTAATTCAAAAATATACGAGAAAAAAACCCCATGTGGTTGTGCGAGCTGCTACTCGGCCTTGCTACTGTGATGATACCCGCGTTCTTTGGCCTCAGATAACTATCCCACTTAGATTGTCGGGCCGGTCACAAATAAGTTTTTGTATAACTTTTTACACAAAAATGTGAGAGCTCTCTCCTCAACGGGACACAAGACGAGTTAATGTCCACGACCGAGTTCAGTTTTAAAACTCTGTACAAGAAGGTTTGTAGTCGAATTGACGGTATGCAACAAGATAATGGATGAGCTTGAATCAAGACATGCGGTTTAGTAGGCCGTATGTGAAGCTATGATTTCATTTTCTCATGACGCCTCGACATAATTCAACCAATCCATAATATAGCTCATCAATCGCTCATTACCCCAAAATTGCATATGTTTCTTTCTTTATAACCGACAATGATAAGACACGTGCGCATACTTTGATATTATCCCCGAATACACATGATATGTAAGCAAAGTGCAGCAAACTTACCTAGATAGATCTCTGTCATGCATACAAAGAGAAGTTCTTTACAGTTGAAAACAAATAATCATACGGTCGCTTCGTTTCAGTCTTGATACGCCGGAGACCACCTCACAAAGTACAGCTAACCTTTAACATTAAAGACTTTCTTAATCCCAAGAAAAACGTTAAAGCTAATCCCTCACACGTCTAGTAAGATGTAGGTGCCACAACCTCAGAGCGCACATCATGTGCCAACGACACATCCAATAGGAGCTTACTGCTGCCACATGTCCATCCAAAAATCGTTTAGTCTGAAAGAGGCGTCCATTAGAGTTATGTTGATTTTGCATGGCCGATCGGCACATCCAGTATGGACCATTTATACAACATCGTCATCATTAAATGCTTAATGTGAACAACCGTCCATTAAGCGGTTAAACGATGTTGGCAAATAAGTTTGTATGGTCAATCGGTGAAGAGACCGGACCATCTCTGTTTCCCGATTCATCACGGTCCCTGGGGGTCTTCATGACCCAGGCGGAAATATTATTCCAAAGGATTTGCCAGTTTTACTCGTCAAGAGACAAAACATGGTTAACCATTTTCCTCGTTTTGTTGACACAGTAGATTTCAGGATACATAATAAACCATTCTGATTACAGAGAGATGAAGATACCTGACAAAGCAGCTCCGATAATCCGACTTCGGTCGTGTCTCATGAAAATAATGCTTTTTAGTGAAGGTAAAATACCTTCATTATTTCGTAATAAAGAAAAATATTTAAAAGCAATGCGTTGGCAAGTAGCGTGGGAATATCGTCCTTGAGACTCAGTTGTGTAATCTGGTAAAAGTCGATGATCAAAGGCCGCATTAAGTCACGTGTCCATGTCCGCGAGTATGCCAAAATGAAAATGAACTAAAACACTGGGTTACACGTCTCTTTCAACAACAAGTTGATAGCGCGACGATGATAGATGATTGCAATGCTTAGGCTCTTAAGTGTCATCACCTACTTAGCACAAACCTGTTGCCCTAACCAGGTTGCGAACCCACGCCGCATGGTCCTCACGGGCAGGGTGCGGTATGTGTAAGGCAAAGAAATTCCGCATCTGACAGCACGGTATATATTGTTCTCTAGACGCACTGTATCAAATATCACCAGGGGTGAGGTGCGTTACTTACATGTATGAATACAAATAAGCGTATTTATAAATAGAGCAGGCACTGAACAAATCCAGTGACCATTCAATGTCTGAGCAGTTGGTACTGCTCATGCCAGTGTACTTATCTTTTTCAAATGACTTGTTAAAAACCTTTGGGAAAGGAATAGGCGTATTTCATGTTCCACTTCTTTGACAGGTGAACTTTCAGATATTGGCTATGCCTTTTCAAGAAAATGGCATTTGTTTAATTTGAAGTGAATTCATGGATTTGTAATTTCCTCTGGAATATGAAGGTATAAGTGACATTAGCTTCTCTTGGTCAAGTCACCATGGAAGTAAGCCAGTGTTTAAAGTATCCAATAGAACACAAGGATATGTTCCTTATAGCAACCAAGATTAATGTCAGGGACATACATACACAGAACAGAAATATTGCCTGAAACAACTAACTTGATGATCTGAACAAAGCCTTTATTGTAAATCCACTCAAATAGTAATATATCAGGTGAACTGGGACATAGATATGAGATAAAATGATGATGATGATAATGATGATGCTGATGCTACAGTGTGACCGAGCACAAGGCCAGCACTCCCACACATTGCAATGATCACGTGTTGTGTTTCTCTATATCCTCCGTAGGCTGACCGAGCATCATGACTAGCTTCATCATGTCAGCTTCCTGACCCCAGTTGATCCCACTACCCATAATAACACCTTGAAAAACATTCCTCAATCGCTCCCACTGAGCCTCTGTAGTTGACAACAACTCCTGCGCTCTGAAAGACACATGGTATATGATATGAGTTATGAGATCAAAATGCAAGGGTTAGGAGTTTTAAATGTTTTTTTTTTCTAATTAGCTATCAGCTGCAATGGTTTGATAGCTCCCATATGTGCCATTTCCAACCAGGAACAAATCCACAAAACCACTACAAGAAATAGGTCTATGGCTCATTTAAGTTTGTGCCTCAAACAGCAAGATACACTAATCGAGCATAACAAGTAAAGTAATGTATTAATTAATGAACTTAAGGCTTACTGGTGCAGTGAATCAGGCAATGGTTGTGACTGCTGTTTCTTCTCACATCTCAAGTCTTCCCGCACCTCTAGAATTCTTTGTATACACTCTGCATCAACACAAAATACTCCATGCTAATCCAATAATCATTAAGATAATGTAGGATTGACGAATTGTGCACATTTTTAGATGAAATTGTACCCCTATTCTGTTTCTTTATTTCCTCCAATTCAGGTTTTATTTCTTCCATTTCCTGAATAATAACCACAAACAAGATGACAACTAAATAACAATGCATGTATGGATACACAAAATAATGGCAAGTTCCTTGTGTAAAGAGCAGAAATTTAGAAAGAGTCACCTGATGAACTTTCATCACCTGGGTCACCAGCTTCCGCTGCTCCTCTGCCAGCTGCTGTATCTGACTGGGAAGTATCATAGCAACAGGTCTTCATCAAATGATATAGATTGTTGCATCAAAAAGTTTCAACATACAACAGTGTTATTTACAAGACAATTTATATCACCAATCATAATTCTGACAATCAACATTTCTACAGTGCCCATGACCTCAGGGATGTGGTAGTACTGGAGCAGGATTAACAAGTCACTCACCCTCTTGTTTGTGGTTTATCTAGACCTTCTTCGCGGTTATTTTCTGTTTCTTCAGGAAACAGAGCACCAGTTAATGTCTGGGTCATGGATACCCTACAGCAGCATATCATTATCATGTCATCTTTTTTCAGAGACACAATAACTGCCCATGAGAACATAGCAATAAGGTTGGTTTGTTTGAGACTTGCCTTTGGAGCATCAACTGTTGAAGACTGTGATCTTGGCTTGCCTTAAGCAGACCTTGCTTCAAAGTGGACAATCTGGGGAATTGGCAGCCATTATCAACAATGTGGAATGGGCCAATAATTTTTTATACAAATGGAAATATTAAAACAAACAGATAGTGAGATACAAATGCATTGAAACAACCTCCTATAAGGCTGATATCAAGTCAACAAGAGATCAAACCAGGGACTGAAAATACAAAATTGGTATCCAAAATAAATGCCACAGACCTGTTGAGATGAGCCTCTGGGTCTTCATTAGTAACAGGAGTGTCATCTTTTTCTGTACAAGAATATTTGATCACCAATTAAACAAGATGCCCATGAAACCATGGGGGAACTTGGCCTTATAAAAATAATCACCAAAAAATGTACCATCGGACATGTATCGACGGTTTTATAGGCGCTCAAAATATTCATGAAACTTATGTTGCCATTTCGACCGATACCACGTTTTTTCGACCTTAGGCGCTTGGGAAAACCGTTGGTTGGATGGCCACATATGTCATTAGAAAAAGTTTGCAATTAGAATGAGCTACACGATGGTGTAAATTTTGTAGCAATCCGACCATCATTAACGGAGTTATATAAGATATTAGTTTTTCACTTATTCGATGACCTTGACCTTAGTTCTGAGTCAAGGTCAAAACAAAACCTCTCGGTTCTGCACAACATTGACGCCTAATGATTGAAGAAGAAAACATTGGGAAATTTCAACAATTGCGACCTGTATCGCGAAATAAAAAATTGTATTCATGTAACTTATGTTGCCATTTCGACCGATACCACGTTTTTTCGACCTTAGGCGCTTGGGAAAACCGTTGGTTGGATGGCCACATATGTCATTAGAAAAAGTTTGCAATTAGAATGAGCTACACAATGGTGTAAATTATGTAACGATCCGACTATTATTAACGGAGTTATTCGAGATACTAGTTTTTCACATAAACAAAACCTCTCGGTTCTGCGCATTATTGCTCCCAACCATTTAAAAAAAAAAATCTGAAATATTTTGAAAATTGCGACCTGTACCGCGAAACAAAAAAAGTGTTAACATACATACATACATACAAACTTACAAACCGGGCCGATCGCCATAACTTGGCTTCGAGTCAAGTTAATAACTGCTTGCAATGCAATCTCTTTTAATGGTAAATACACTTCAATGTGACAACAGGAAAACTCACCAGCATTAATAGCAGCTTGGTACTCCAACAGTTGGTTATCCAGCCATTGGTTGAGGCTGACCAAGTCAAGTATCGTTTTCTCTGGTGTGATTGCGTCGTTCATTTTCTTACCTAACAAAAATATTACTGGGTTTTTTAACTTTTATATTCACATTCAAATGTTGGTGCTATGTTATCTTCCTGCGCAGATTTGTTGGACAAAATTATTCTTTTGGGGAGCTAATATACAAACACTACATATAATCCAAAGAATTTTGCCTGACTGTTCCCAGCTATTAAAAACAAGAGGCCAATAGGCTTCAAAACTGTGCTAACTTTGAGAAGATTTGCAAAACCAATTAATTCATGATGATATATTAGGTTTAAATGATGCATGAGGGTTCCAATAATAACATGCAGAGCCAGTTTGTTTTGCTATCATAGACCCATAATCATATTAAGTCTTATTTTGGGCAGCTACCTGGATGCTGAAGTGAAGGTATATGATCAGATTTGCGGAGCAGCTAAAAAAAGTGTCATGAATATAGATGTACACGGCCCACGTAGCAAACACAGCTCACAATATGGAAAACACCAACACAACCTGCAAAGGATGTGAGATGGCTCTGTTGACCCAACAAGGTGCATGAGGTAGTAGGACAGAGCGAATAAGAGCACCCTGAGATAAGTGAAATCTAGCCCTTGTAGTCACAACGGAGTGGGAGGATAACAGTGCACAGCGCTGCACATTTGGCAAGCACTGATACAGCGCCAATCAAGGTATCAAGTGAGTAGGCTTGAAAACAAGTAGGCATGCTCGTGACGAGCTAAGATTCTTCTCATTCACAGGCCCTGTTCCCATTCAATCAGCTGTAGCCACAAAGATTCATCAGGCCAATGACCACCCTGTAGCGTGATGTACTGCACGTGTAGAATAACAGGATCCTTTTTTTACAGCAGAACACATAGGTTCTGCTCTCAAGAAACTTTAAGACCAGACCACCAATGACAGGCTACAGGAGCTCTTTGTCTAAATCTCGGCCACCTGGCTCACATCAACTGCCTGGGACATCGCCAGTTGAAGTGTGTTTCAAAATTCCATCAGGACAAACAACGATGTTGAAGGATTGACTCAAGGGCTGGAAGACGCCGCTCGTCATCCTCCACGAAGCCTGCCTGGTTTCCATTCAAGTCTGACTGTTTACAGAAGGTAAGCTCAGTCAACATCCACAAATAAAGTTCACAGATCTGCAAAGGCAGATTACCAAGCTGTGGGGTGACTACAAGGCCAAGAATCGCAGTGCATCCTAACATCTGTGCCATGCCATGAGTGTATACTCTTGTTTAGCATCATGTATGCTTTTGTTTCTATGTTGAATAAAGAGCCTGAGTTGTTTTATGTTTGTATTGAATTATATGAATGGTTTTTTTTGCATAGCAATTCCGGTTGCGCGATGTACATAAAGGAATTCTCAAAAAGCGCAGCGCGATTCTGGAACCGGGCAAATGACTAAAACGCGTGTTACAGGGGCGCATCATCCCGGGGGGCGCATCGTCCCAGCGAAGGCGACGACCCGGGGCCGTATCGTCTTGACTCTTGGGGGTCGATCTGACTCCCGAGTCTGACGCGAGTCCACTTTATAAATAATCTGGGATAAATCGTCCATAGGACGTAATATCAGGAGGTTACCGAGGCTGCATGGTATTTCTTAAACTTAGCAAGAAATAAAAACCAAGATTACATGGTTTGAATGTTTACCATACATTTCCCCAAGAATCCACAGTCTCACCTACCCACTCTCATGTAATTGCTCATTTGCAATCTCCCATGGTCTCCCATGTTGCCACATCTTCATTGTTCGCAAAAGAAGTGGTGTTAGTATTTTTGAGGAGTTTAGTACGACAGCGTTGGCTCAAATCTTATGAAACCACTCATGGATCCTGTCATGGACAAATGGCATCTGCTAGTGTTTCTGTGGCAAAGTCAGTGAAACAGCGCGCCCTCACCAGATCAGAAAGGTTCATGTGGGCGAATCTCATCTGCCTTTGGATAGTCAGCACTGCTTCAGAACACAGTGGCCAGGTGTTTGCAGAGAGTGAGAAGTTGTTGGTAGCTGTCCTGGAGGGTCTCAAGGTAATGATTGCAAGATATTGTAATTGCAGTTACTTTGATGTAGTACTTGTGTTGCATTATATAATCTAGTTTACAATGCAAAACTTGTTATCCCAGCCTTCTTTAATTGCTGTGACAATATTATTTTAGTGATGCTCAGCTTACGCATTTAAGCGGTACACTTACTTCTTCAATGAACAATTTGCAATGTATATTACTTTGTTTTGCATGCCATTTCAGACTGGAACTGTTCCTGTGCTGAATAGGCATTCTACAGATGTACAGTTTCCCCAGCACATGGGCGGGGACAGTGTAGGTGTTGCATTTAATTGTCCGAATCCATATCGCAACCAGTATTAAAGTAAGGCAAGCTATATTATTTGTATATCCAGTGTGTGTACAACAAGTTATGTGTATGTATGGGTTTACAGGGGTGAAAGGTGTCATCTCACTACAGCACTGATACCAGTTATTGAATTAAAATGTCTGATAACACAGGTTGATGTTGTTCCTGGGAGCCCGTCTTCCGCTCTGTCGCTGCTGGGAGATGAATCCGACTCGAGGGTGTGCTCCACTCCTGACACGACTCCAAGCAGAGATGACCCTTTGGTAATTTATAATTGCTGTTGTGAAGCTGACTCCTGTCTTCCTGTTCCATCACTCTTGGTGATGTTTACACGTGGCTTTGTGGATTAATAATTCTCTGTTCCTGTGTAGGTTGTTGATGTCCCAGTCCGAGTACCTTCCGCTGAGGTGGTGGGGGTTGTCAGCTCGGATGTGGTTGATGTCCAACCAAAGATGGATGCTGCACCCGCCAAGGTTGTGAGGGTTGTTGATCCGGTTGCACATAGCCTCCCAGTGTGTGTGTGTGTGTTTCATGAACTGATATGTTTAAGTTGTAAAGTGTGAATAAACATTGTTCACAACTGTTATACAAATTATTTCTTTACTTTTACCAGCACCCTTGGAAAAGGTGTGTGTGTGTTTCATGAACTGGTTTGTTTAAGTTGTAAAGTGTGAATAAACATTGTTCACAACTGTAATACAAATTATTTCTTTACTTTTACCAGCACTCTGTTGATCATTTCTATTAATCTATAGCTATATCTTTTAAATTTTATTACTAAGCCAAGGAGGTGTTTTGTGATGGTGGAAAAAGACTCCATATTCTTAATATTGTGGGTATTTTTCTAAATAGGCAAATACTTAATTACAACAACTAACTTCCATCCAACTATTCCACGCTCCTAGGCTTTTCTCTTCTTACATTGTACAACATTGCTTGGCAAAGTATTTGCACAGCTAAGAGCATATATATTGAAGTTCAACATCCTACCACAACACTTACAATGACTTGGTACTATGATGAAATATGCTGAGCTCTCCTGAAAGACATTAACTGTATAACTAAACGTCGTGCACGGCTACTGTATAACTAGCTACTCGTATTGTGCGCATAGTCAAAACAACCGATATATATCTTATTCATACGAATAACCAAAATGCACCCTACTAATCATACGAATAGCCAAAACACTTTTATTCGTACGGCTGCCGTACGAATAGTCAGTTCCCATCTATTCGTACGGCTGCCGTACGGATAGCCAGTTCCCATCTATTCGTACGGTAGACCTACGGTAGGCCTCTATGTCTGCAGTAGAGGTAGTAGTTAGGTCTGTTAACCGGGCTATTCGTACGGCTGCCGTACGGATACCTGTAGCTCTTATGAACCAAGTGAAGCTTACGCTCCCTCTTGAAGAAGGGAGTACCCGATCGACTCTTGGTCTGTTGGGCTAGTTACCTGTTATGAGTCCGATGTAAATTTTCAACTATTCCCTCCACACAAAAATATCCGACACAATGTAAATTGTAGTGGTTTGTGTCACTGGCTCGACCTACGAACCCCGTACCCCACAAACCAGTTTACTTGACATTTAATCACCAAGGGTCGATTTCGTACTTAATATACATTTCGATAGATAAAACACACTGATTTAAGGCAAACTGTAATTGAATTCATAGATTAGTATCCATTATAAATGTATATAGTTGTACTTTTCACAAGAATATGATAAATTTCGCACTTGGATTTCATAATGATAAGCGGAAGACAGTTAATCGGTCTATTTGTCAACAGAGTTGTTTAGCAGCGTATAGATAAGAACTGTCAAGATATTGAGGATCGTCATTTGAGATCGGCGGATGTTTGACGCACAGAGTAAAGGACATAATCTGCTTACAAATTAAGTGATGTCAACAGCATAACATAATGTAATCGAGGTTGTTTTTTGGTTGTTTCTTTATTCCCGCAATCACCGAATCGCATGTATAGCCAAAAAGACCAACGTCAGGTTCTATTTATCACCTTGCATGCTTCACTCCCGTACTTAGTTCGAAAGAGCTACGCATATAGACTGGTACTGGTAGTAGTAGGACGGAGAAGGCAAGTTACTTCCGAGGTGGGGGGGGGGGGGGGGTGTTGCATTAGACTTTGCCCCTATTAGGGATGTTCCGCCCTATTGTATTGTAATAGGATGGTGCATATGACTCCCACCCAGTGATGTACACAGGGTTTTTCATCCCTTAGGCTTGGGGTTCTGCTGAATAAATCACTTGAAATCAGATATGATAGTGCCTTTCACTCAAACTGCCCTGAAGGTGATAGAAGCAGCACTACCTAACCATCTGTTAAAAATCAAACTTCCTCATCAACTAGATTTCACAAGCCATGTACAGCCACTGAAAGCCTCTGGGTTTGAATGGCATACCTGTAATGAAGGGTCACCAAAATATTGTCGTCTCACTGTGCAAATTAACCATATCCATTTCTATTTCTTGTAAATGCCCCTGAACAGATTATTTGCTTAAATATGCAGCTCACATTGTGTTGATGTATTATGCATGGTGTTGTGACAATAAATGACCCAACCATCACTCCCAAGTAAATCGCTAAAATAGAGTACTTTGATACCTGCCTAAAAACCACATAATGACATTTTAGGGATTAAAACAAAGGTTTGATAGTCGTATTTGATTCTCTATTTTTAAGCTTACTATTCAATGCATATATTTTATCTTCTGTTTTGTTTGTGTGACAGAGACACCATGCCCGGTGTATCAGTGAAGAATCTTTACCTCGGCAAAAACGTAGGGGATCTCAACAAGCTTGCAGGGGATTTTCCAAAAATTGATAATCCCAGAATGTAAGATTTGAATCTTATGCTTTAGAAGATCAGTCCATTATTAATATTAATGAAAAGACAGTATATAGTCCCAAGTTTAATGTTTAAATGAAAGTGTCAGTCAAGTTGAATGAGTCTGTTATGTATTTTTGTGTTACATTCTAGATACATCAAATCCGCCGAAAAGCTATATAAGAATGCAGAAGAAAATGCTCTTTTGGGAGATGAAGAAAAAGCATATGTTTTTTACATGAAATTTTTCAATATTGTATCAGCAATAAAGAAGACACAAGAATACAAGAAAAATGAAGTGAGTTCCATGAAGTTATCTCATATTTGTATTGCTCTATGGCTTTCTGACAGAATATTGCATCTTCAAATTTAACTCATGCACCAAAATTGTTTTAAATCTTCATGACTGATATTAATTGCAGCAATACTACAAGGATATGATTGGTATGAGGAAGTGCTTAGTTGCCATAGGAGAAGCAGAGAGACTTTCCGGCAAACTGAAAGAAAGGTGAGTCCACCTTTTTTATACCAATAGGCTCTTCCCATAATATCCTATATTTTGTAGATTTACATCACTGTCTGATTCTTTTAATTAGATATGAAGAAAAAGAAACCCAAGATCTCTGTGAGAAATTTGAAGGATTGAAAAAGGAAAAGAAAGATAATGAAGCTGAAGCAGTCAAGGAACTTGAAGCTAAAAGGAAAGAAGAGGAAGAGGTGGCCGCTAAAGGTAGACATATTAAATGACTGGTCCATTGCAATATTGGCATCTTTTCATCATTTGCCAATGATGCTACGCTTGACTTTTTTCATGTCTTGTCTGCCAGAATCTGAGACAGCGCAAGGGACCATATTAGCCAGTAAACTGTACAGCCTATTAATGGACAATGAGACCAACATTTTGGTCATAGATGCCCGACCAGAGAAAGATTATGCGGCCTCTCATATCAGTCACAATTCCTGCATCAATATACCAGCTGAAATCATACCACCTGGGTACTGGTAGTTTATCAATCCAGTAACAGTTTGTAGAAGTAGACAAGTATAATTGGATGTTTTTGTTGTTGCTTTTCTTTATGTTACTCATGAGTAAACGTGCTGTATGGATGAGACATAAAATGCAGCATTTTATATGCAGATGCACAGTGAGTCAAATAGAAAAGGGCATGGCAGCAACATGGAAGGAGTCGTGGCGTTCTCGTGGCAAGGTCGACTTCATTGCTCTCATGGACTGGAACAGTACATTAGATCAACTTACTCCTGGCTCTACACTGAAAAGTCTCAAAGATGCTCTTTACAAGGTATAAGCTTTCTTACCTCACCTACAGATTAGGTTGTTGATGAGTATTTACATATTGGCATAACTAACTTACTACTTATGTTAATTAAACCTGTTGAATGTGGCTATAATGAGATGGGTGTGTGTTTCAGTGGGATCAGGAGACAGTGCTACGGAGTGAGCCGCTTGTGATAGAGGGTGGCTACGATGAGTGGCTTCATTACTACCCAACCGTCACCACCAATGCTAATATACCCAGACCTCAGCCATGTCCCGCCTTCATCACAAACACTCCTTCATGTAAGAACTTAATTCCAGACAGTCTACCAAATTCATTGAGCTTTATTTTCACTAACTGTTGAGACCAAAATATTTGCCAGTAATGATGGTATTAAAATGGGCATCTTATTAGTATAAGTTTGATTTCAGTGGACTCAATTGACTATAATTTGGATTCTGACATCCTCAAAACAAAGGAACAATTGCTTGCCGAGCGTCAAATAAAGATTGCTAAGATGAAAAAAGAAGCTGCTGAGAAAGCACAATGGGAGGCTGATCAGCAAGAGAAAGCTGCTTTACTAGCCAAGAATACCACTGTCTCTGATAAGGACAATAGCAAAAGTGTTAAACCTCTCAATGTGCCTTCTGTTGACCGTAGCAAGAAACCAACTGCCAACAACCTGAATAATGCCCCAAGTTCAGCACCAGACACAAAGCCTGCAAATCTCGGTACATCTAAAATGAACAACTTGCTTTATGATTCAGATGTTGTCAAGAATTCCCCAGTATCAAAACAGGAGAAAAACACAAATATAACCAAACAAGGTAATGTGGATATACCTTTAAATCCACTGGCAAAAGAATTGAATGTTGAAGAAGTTGTAGCTGCTATTCCGAGTGTGAACCGGTCACTGAAGCCTAAAGACAATACTCCTTCACCCACTACATCTGACAGGGATGGAAGCCAACAAGAAGCTCACAAGAAGCTCACAAATAATTCTGAGAGCAGCAATTCACCCCAACTTTCAAGAAAGGAAAGTGACATTGGCACAAATGATACCAGACCACCAGCCAAGAGTGACCAGGCTGTCATTTTGGAACATCAAGCTAGAGTGGCTCGGCTTCAAAAGGTCAGAGAGGAAACCGACCAGTTAATGGCTGTGAAAAAACAAGAAGCCCAGGAGACAGCTCAACTGATGCGCACAAAGAAACATGTGGAACAAGAGTTGCGTGAACTGGAACACCATTTACATGAGCTAAGCAGGTAGGAGTAAAAACAAAGACAATTACAGAACAGGGCTTCAGACTCATTTCATTATCCATTTATTGCAATAAATCTCTACATTTGTTCTTGTGATTTGTCAATTTACAGAAAAAAGAAAGACCAAGAAGAGCTGAATGAACAGGTATTCAATCATTTATTGTTTCTGACTTTAGTGGTAACAATCATATTATTCACATATTTCAGACCATGACATTCAAAATGACATTTGATTCTGATAATCAACTAAAGCACTTGAATGCTTGGGTTTGTAGGAAGAATCCAAGAATATATCAAAGGAAAAAGAAGCTCACGAGAAGAAAGAAGAGGAAGAGGCAAAGAAGAGGGAATCTGAGCTGATTGAAAAAGAAAAGCAAGCCAAACAGAAAGCTGATCAGCTTGCAAATGAAAAAGAGCAAAAGGAACTGATGGATAGAATAGAAAGAGAAGAGAGAGAGAGGAGGGCAAGAATTGAGAAAGAGAGACAAGATGAGGAGAAAAAGAAAGCAGCAAAAGAAGAGGAGAGAAGGATAGCTGAAGTGAAAGCTGAAAGAGATGCTGAGGCAGCTAGGAAGAAGAAACAGGAAGAGGACATGAAACGACCACAAGAGCAGCGAGCAGTACCCAGTAAAGGTAGGCCGTTGAAGCCCAATATGGAATCTTCTCGGGAATGATTTATGGTTCTGCTTGTTTTATTTGAGTAAGATGACCATGGGAGACATTGAGATCATAGATTGATTGAGGCCAAGTAAAGTTGTGAGGCTCATGCTATGGCATCAATCCCTGAGATATTTAGGGTATTGAATACAGTATTTTTAGTCGGCAAATATTCTGGGATTTTTTTCATCCCCAATGATGGGTCATGTCTGATAACCTTGTTTTGTTTCTCTCACCCGTCACTGTCTGTTGTCATGCAGTTGACAGGCCTCAAGGAACACTTCACACTCCAGGTTTGCCTGTTGGTTGGGAGAAGAGACTAGATGCTCCCACAGGCAGGTACTATTACATCAACCACAGAGACAAGCGCACCCAATGGAATCCACCTACACCTGTTTCTGCTCCCAAGAAAGGTGTGTGTTGTTGAAAATCAAAAATACAATTTATAAACTAATGTGCACATTTCAATATTTGGTCCGTGCAATACAAGGGAGTCCTTGTTATTCTATGGGAATAAAAGTTCTGCACTATACAAATCCATTTTACGACCTCAGTTGTGGCTGTTCGTTCCAGTGGTGGAGGATAACGGGGGAGTTTATAAGACCAGACTAAAGGATGAAGGAGAACAAACAGCTGGAGGATCTTTGAAAAGATCCCGTTCTACACCAAATATTGCCAAAATGGTTGGTGAAGAGGAAGCTAACGTTCAGGCCATTCCTCAAGTCACCCGGGTTTCTAAACCGAAGTAAGTATACTATTTGTTTATGTCTGTGCTGTAAGCAAGAAGTAGTACATGATTAGGTATTCAATGTTTTCCTTAGATAGATCAAAGTGTTAAGCAAAGTGAGACCTTGTCAATAGAAGACATTTTACTGGTATTTTTTATCCCAAAAATTGTCTGTGGCTCTTTTTCACAAAGAAAATTGAGGTTGTGTTTTTGTTGGCAAAGTATTGTTATAAATTGCATTGCCTTGACAACCATTTCACAATGAGTATTGTTTTTCTGTTTATATTATTTGTGTTGTTTTCACAAATCAGTGCTTTACCATAGATAAAATATTTCATGTTAAGTGGATGTGGGTGATTGATCCAGCATGACTTAACCCTGTATGTCTCCATAGGACTGAAAACCGTGACCGGGTTGCTATGACCATCAACACTGACCTGCCCTATATCAAGCTGCACAACCTGAGCCCAGTTTCAGGCAGCGTGGTAAGAGAGAACGGTTCTTTTCTTTTTTTTTCCATGGAGAACAACAGTACCTATTGTGAATTCTAACAATGATACCCTTAATCCTCCACACCACCCACCCTAATCTCTGGTAAACATGTATGTATTCTTATGGGGTTGGGGTGTGGTTTCCCTCCTTTGTTTATAAAGGTAGCTGTGTATGATATTTTCCCTTGGAAGTTCTGTAAAAAAAAAAATCCCTTCTCGATTTTCAGAGTCGCGGTCTTTGTGGTCTACGCAACATCGGCAACACGTGTTATCTAAACTCTACCATTCAATGTCTCAGTAATACGGTGCCACTGTCTATCTACTTCCTCAATGATAACTACAAGCATGACATCAACAAGTGAGTTATTTATATTACCAAAACGGATAAATCTGCATGTATGATTCCTCAACCCCAAATTATGGTTTTGGATCAGGATTTGTGTTGTGTATGTAAGTTTCCCATCTAGCATATGTTTTTGACCAATTGCTATTAACTTAATAACACCCAACCTGATTCAATAACCAGTAGAGTATAATCAGTGCTAATTTTATAATATGCATGGTTTCATGATGGTAAGGAGGTCATTTCTATAGGCTTACCACAATATGATTCTCTTTTGCCAATGTATACAGAGAAAATGTGTTCGGAAAGGGTGGCTTGATTGCGGAAGAGTATGCTGTAGTTATTAAGGCATTGTGGTCCGGTCAGCATCGCTCAGTTGCCCCACGTGATCTTTGGGCAAGTGAAATATTCATTTGTACACCTGTTGTAGAATAGTGCATACTTAACACCATGTAATTTATTTCTGATGTTTATTTTTGATCGTATTGTCAGACTGTGTTGGGGAGATTCTATTCCCTGTTTGCCAGTCATGAACACCAGGATTCCCAGGAGCTCCTGCTTTTCCTGTTAGATGGCCTGCATGAGGATCTGAACCAGGTAAACCAACAATTTGGTGCTTTTCATAGTGTGCTTACTTGCCATAACATACTAAACATGGCATTGGTACAATGTAACACAGCATGTTTTACACAGCTGATGCAACTAACATGACACATATGAATAACCTTAATGAGAAGGGAAGCATTTGCTCAATACTTCCATAAAAAAAAAAGATTTGTTCAGGTGAAGAAGAGACCACAGCTGCCAGAGCAAAAGAATGATGGTGTCCCGGATATACTGGCTGCTAGAAATGCCTGGGAGATGCATAAGAAGATCAACCGCTCTGTTATTGTTGAACTTTTCCAGGTCAGTTTTTGAGTTGACCATTACTCTTTTGATGATGATATATCAGGTATATGCTTCTTCCAATGATTTTTTGTGTGTGCCTCGTCCATATATCTAGTGTGTGGATTTCAGGGCCAGTTCAAGTCGACTGTGCAGTGTTTGTCCTGTCGGAAAATGTCTGTGACATTTGATGTGTTTGTCAACTTGTCCCTACCCCTCCCCCACAGCTCCCGGTGCTCTCTGGCTGTGAGGAGATCTTACTCTAATAGTAACAATTCATAGTGTTTATGCACCATTAATAATTCAGAGCTAACATTGCTTTATTGGTTATTATTGGTGACAATGGAGAATGTTTATGTCAGTGCACTTGGTCTGCAGGATTGTCTTGCCATGTTTTCCAAAGAAGAAAAAATGTCAGGAGAATGCAAATGGGACTGCCCCCAGTGCAGGAAAAAGCAGGATGCTGTCAAGAAGATAGCACTCTGGAAGCTTCCACCTGTTCTGGTTATTCAACTCAAAAGGTTCAATTTTCATCCCCTTGTATCTGCCTTTAATTATATTCCTATGCACTCCTGTTAAAGTGTCACTTACTTTTATTCTGCTTCACTGCTTATCAGTCTTGTTATCAAGAAACATATTTCTGAAGTGTCAGTAATCTTAAGGACTGTGTGCTCTTTATTGCAGGTTTTACTACCAAGGAATGTCAAGGGAAAAGATCACGAGTCATGTCGACTTCCCTCTGGATGAATTAGACATGGGCCGCTACACAGAGGGACCATATGCAGCTGGACCCTATTCCTTATATGGTGTTTCTGTAAGTATAGTCTGCAGTATTTTTTTATATTATTTTAGTTATTATTTACATAATATTAGCAAGCTGTTGGCTGATGGTTGTTATTGAAAACACTGAACCGTGACACTGGAGGCACAATGTGCAGATTGGATAGTATTGTTAATTGATAGTTATATTCTAGTAATATCTTATCCCTATTGGTTTGTTACAGAATCACTATGGATCACTGGATGGTGGACATTGTATGTATAATATTTAACCAAGTTTTGTGTTTTCTCAACAGATTATTGATTGCTCAATTATGATGTGATTTGTTTCTGTGTTGATTCTGTCAATCAGACACAGCGTCGGTGAAAAACCCCAACAACAAGAGATGGTACAAATACGATGATTCTGATGTGTCAGAAATGTCAAAGTCTGATATCAAGGTAAGTGAATCAATCTCTTTTTCTACGTTGATTGAATAAAGTTATTGCATTTACAGTCATAGTGTATCTCCTGTTGCAATGTCTCCAGCATCATGATGGTCCATGTTTCAGTCATCTGCAGCTTTTATACTGTTCTACTCCAGCATGGACATGGGTACATTACTGAAGTAGTCTTTCTTGTTGTCGTACATCTAGTCTGATCCACACTAGCATTACAGTGTTGATATTGGTCATCTAACAAAGTAGATATCTCCCCTATCATTTGGAGCAGCCCTTTTAGATACATGCCTCGACCTGCAGAAATTCATTGCCTGATTGCTAATTTGATATTGAAATTACTTATATTATGTGAAAATCTACTCTGTAATTACCTCTCAAGTTAAACTCTAACAAGCTTTATAATAACATGCTAACATTTGTGGAGCTGACATATATAGCCATGTTATTGGCCAGTCAGGATATCTGCTAGTATGAGCAAACGTTTATTTTATGCATAAATCTTTTCTTCAAATATGAATTGAATTCTATATATTTTGAAGAGCGTCTAAAGTTATGGTTCAGAGAATTGATCGACATGCTTGACTGTGGCGACATTTCAGCTGCTCCATGTTTTTATGTGTAAAAACAACATCTCCAATCGTCTTTTGTTGTGGTAATATGCATACCATTTGCTGAAAAACATTGTCATCTTTGTCAACTTTTCTAGTTGCAATTATTATACCAATATTAAAATGGAATTATCTAAGTTTCTCGTCTTTTCATGACCCTATAAGATTTGAATTCATTCATCTTCACCTACTAAATGTGGAGTCAACATTTAATACTGTTCTGACAGAAATTGATCATATATTTGTGGCCCAGCATCTTGGCAACATATATTTGTCTCGAACAACATTTTTATTAAATACTCATCTCACAAAAATGACACATTCTGAATAATGCAACTAGAGCACATAAGATAATAACTGTCCACATGTCCTTAAATAGATTTTCATGAACAACTACAATTCCTTAGTTTTGCAAACAAAAACACAGGTTTCCTGTTAATAAATCTGACTTGCCTTAATATATAAACTTATCTATAGCTAGCAAAGTTAGAAGCATTTCCTGTGAACTATGGAGGGCCCTCCTTCATCGTATTCTTGTTTGCAAATCCACATTTGCTGGAAGGTGGAAAGGGAAGCCAAAATTGATCCACCAATCCACACAGAATACTTCCTTTCAGGGGGAGCTATGATTTTAATCTTCATAGTTGCTGGAGCCAGAGCAACGATTTCTTTCTGCATGCGGTCAGCAATACCGGGGTACATGGTGGTACCTCCAGACAGCACAGTGTTGGCATAGAGATCACGCCTTATGTCCACGTCACACTTCATGATGGAGTTATATGTGGTCTCATGGATGCCTGCCGACTCCATGCCTAGAAAGGTTGTTTGGAACATGGCTTCAGGGCAGCGAAAGCGCTCGTTACCCACAGTAATGACTTGCCCATCAGGAAGCTCATAAGATTTTTCCAATGAGGACGAAGCTGATGAAGTGGCCATCTCCTGCTCAAAATCCAGTGCCACATAACACAGTTTCTCCTTCATGTCGCGCACAATCTCCCGCTCAGCAGTGGTCGTGAAGCTATAGCCTCTCTCTGTGAGGATCTTAGTGAGATAGTCTGTGAGATCTCGACCAGCCAGGTCCAGACGCAGAATGGCATGGGGCAAAGCATAACCCTCATAAATAGGTACTGTATGTGTAACTCCGTCTCCAGAGTCAAGTACAATACCTGTGGTTCTGCCTGATGCATACAACGACAACACCGCCTGGATGGCCACGTACACCGCTGGTGAATTAAACGTTTCAAACATGATCTGGAACCAGAACAATATTAGCATATAATCATTGAACGTTCTTAATACTTGTATTGCAACATATATATCACAAGGACTTATTTAGTATTGGTGTGGATCAGTCAAAGACCTGTGTCATCTTCTCTCGGTTGGCCTTTGGGTTAAGTGGAGCCTCTGTAAGGAGAACAGGGTGCTCCTCGGGGGCAACACGCATCTCATTGTAGAAAGTGTGATGCCAGATCTTCTCCATGTCGTCCCAGTTGGTGACGATGCCGTGTTCGATGGGGTACTTGAGGGTAAGAATACCACGCTTGCTTTGGGCCTCATCGCCTACATAGCTGTCTTTCTGACCCATACCCACCATCACGCCCTACAAACATGTACCACTGCTGCGAAACATTTGAACAATCAAGGCTCTATAATAATTAATTCTTCACAAAGTGCAAATGCTAACCCAGTTGAACTTTATGACAATAAATCCGAAGCTGTCATCTGGGTGTTGGTATTGCATGGATTTGAAAATATAGCATTTCTACTGCATCATTCATTTTCAGTTTTTACAGTAGAGGGAAAGATGTTAGAAATCAAAAGAATGAACTTGTCTACCTGGTGTCGTGGTCTTCCCACAATGGACGGAAATACGGCTCGTGGTGCATCATCGCCAGCAAAACCAGCTTTGCACATTCCTGAGCCATTGTCAATTACCAGCGCGGCAATATCATCATCAAACATGGCCATATCTCAATTAGTCTGGAAAAAAGTTAAAGCTCTGACCATTGCTAATCATAAGGCTATATCCTTACTGACTCGTCTCATTAATATGCGTTTTATTTCTATTTACATACTCCCATCACAAAATAAATCAATTGATACGTTGTAGCTGCCCTGTTGATAATTACACATTTTTTTCCCTTAGACTTTTCCCGGTTATACACGAAAAGGTGAGTATGATATATGAATTTAAAGAATTCGTCTGGATAAGGGTGTTGTAACAAACTTACCCTCTTCGAAGGTTATTCTCTATGCTTGCGAAAGTAGCCGTTGGAAAATGCGCCGTGTTCCCTTGTGGACTGTCTTTAAAAAAGTATATTTTTCCAAGGGGTGTCAAATTCATTCGGCGCATAGGACTTGGGGAAAGCTGCGTTATATGTTGTAATTGAATGAATGGTTAAAAGTATAAAACTATTTTGTTATTGAAAACGTGGTTGTGCCGCTAATGTGAAGGGTTTAAATAGTTTAATAAAATAAGTCCATGTCGTCAAACCCGTTGTGGAATAGTGGACTTGCTGATTTTTGATTACCTTATTTGGTCTGAACATATGTTACCATGGTTATATGTATTCCCGCGCGTTGAACACGTGGCTAGTGTCGCTAACAGCAACGGCTGCAATGTACATTTCCAGACTGCCCACACTTGATGTCGACTTGGAGAAAGAAACCCGTTTACCCGACGAACGGCGACAGACTAGTGTTTCCATCGTCGCGTTATTCGGAAATTCTTTGGCCTAGCAATTGAATAATTCACCCATCGCGAATGGGTCAGCGGCTTTATGGCAGCAAAGTTCAGGGATGCCAATTTTCCGCGGATCCGCGGATTACGTGGCCGCCAGGGTCCATTGGGATCCATTAATCCGCAGGGGGCCTTTGCGGCCCTATGGCCCCAGGCAAATTTTCCTCTTTCTTTACAAAATCCTGTTGGCATCCCTGAAAGTTTACATCATAACGGTCTCTATTGATAAAACTTGTTGAACGAAGTAGTTCACCTCACTCCACCCTATTCTTCACTACACCTCACTTCATCCTACAAGTACAACTCATTACAACCTATATCCCGGCCTATACCTCACACAATCCCTCACCTCACTACACCTTATGCACTTCGCATTCACATGCTGTCAGGACTAGCCCAGCAGAACATAATGGCAATGTTATGACACTTTTCAGCAGGCTTAATGTGCCCTATTTAACTGAGTTTTAGATTTTAAGTGTCAGTAAATTGATGACCTTTTTTCATATAGGAATCCTCAGCCACATATGTACAGTCATCAGATCAGTAGGTAGGGGTGTCAGCGATTTTTTTCAAATTCATTGTATCACATTGAAATTTTACCTGAAGATAGGTATACTCATGAGGATTCTAAAAAGGTATGTTTCATTTTGTTAAGTCAATTATTTAAAAAGTTAGTGAGGTTTCAAATGTCATGGTATTGCTTGGTTTTGTACCGGAATTATACGGTAAGGAATAAAAGCCACTTTATATGTCTCATATTTAAAACATCGATATCAGTGTATATATGGCACTCGCCTCTGGTGTTTTGATCTGATGCCACCTTAGGTCTACAGTGGCAACATTGAAGATCGAGAGTAAAAAGCAGCGTGAGAGCTGTAAGAGATGAAGTTTCTTTGTCTAATCAGATCAGTTGCCCGGCATCAGACCTGACTATTGCTGACTTTCTTTAAGAAACTGGGGGAGGGGTGGGGGCAGGGGGTGGACAGGCAGGTTAGAAATCTTGGCTAAGACCCTGCAAAGTTATAAGATGTAAATCAGAGAAGTGGAAACTTGGCGATCTATGATGCCATTTTTCAATCACCACCATCATCATTATCATCATAATCTTTTTCATCATCATATTTATCAACTTCATCATCATGGTAACCATTATCATCTACATCATGAAAATCGTCATCATGATGATGATCATCATCATGGTAATCGTCATACTGAACTACCCAACAGACCAGGTTTTATTAGCTTTAGTGCAGCAGCACCTCCCATACTTGGTTCGCAAGAGCTATACTGAACAGCTACAAGTTATGATGCTATAATAGTATTTTCTATTTGGAAGGTACCCTAACTTTAAGGTCAAGATAAAATCAAAACCTCTCAGTTCTACGCATTATCGATACCTTGCATTAAAAACATGCAAACATGACTGATCAACATGACTGGGCTTTTGTCCAAATATTTGTGTTGCAGGCTTTGTTCTCCCTATCTACCATGTAAAGAGGCCCAGCAAATATGAAACTTTGTGGCAAATCGCAGGGCGAAGCATAGATCAACACCAATTAGAAATATCCTAAATGGATTGTCACGATTTTCTTTTGTGCCTGCAACCTTCGTAGTCAAACCAAAGAGATCATAGTTATGCTAAGACAGCTCACCCCAACAAGCTTAGTAGTGATTATGAAAATGAGTGAAATACACGCCCGTCATCTGGTGACCATACCATGAAATCAACAAAAGCATATGGGACTTGATCCAACATTTAGGGCTCAGCGTCTTTAAAGGTAATATGATTAGTCAAGGCGACCACGCCTCCAAATTAATAAGAGAAATCCATGTGGTCTATGTATGCGCTATTGGTTGAATTCAATTGGATCTGTTAAAATATCACCAGATGTTTCACATCTCAAGTGTTTAGCCAAATATTAAGCTATGGAACTTTGCTGATATTTAGACCTGGTTGTTATTTAAAGAGACACCCAAAAAGCTGCATAGTGAATGATGACAATGACTTACAATCAGCAGAGTCATACTCCACCTTATGATATTTACAGCGTGAAATATATTCACAAAAGAACACAAATTAAGAATTAAGATATTTTATTTAACACTAAGTAAGAACTGGACATTTCCAAATAGAATTATTAAGCTCAAAACTTATTATTAGCAATTAATGATATGAAATAAATGCATTGTTGGACTGCAGGCACATCTAACACACCTTTAGTGACATCCTCCATGTACCATTTCAGACATCAATATGACAATGATATAATACCATCACTCATATTTCTTGAACACAGTAGCCCACCACAACTGGCCCAGTGTGATACCTGACAAAAGCTTTTACAGAACCAATTTCATTAATAACTATCCATGCCTGGAAGACAGAAATATAGGAGCCTTCAACAACACACCCAATCAATCATATTTGCACCATAATACTATAATGGGCTAAAGGACATTATCCTGTGAAACTTTGGTTTTATTTCAATACCTCAGTGTCAACCAAAGAAAATGGCATTTGGACCAAACTTGTCAGCCATCAGCATCATATGAATATGTTGCCTGATCTTACAACATTTTTTGGACTGTGGATAAAAGATAAGAAAATATGACCCAAACGCATTTAGCTATATGTCATTGAGGGCAACAGACTTAAATTAGTTTGGGCACCTAACAGTAATATGTAGTATGAGTTACAAAACATAATCTCTATGGGAAATCAGGGCTATTTCATGTTCATGGTCCATTGTGAAACAAGCCCCTCAAATGCATCAAGGAGAAGAGAACGGGTGCTGGCACTGCCCCTATAAACAGCAAAGAAAATTAATTAGGGGAAGGAAACTCAATGAAAAAATGCATTGAAATGAATCAAATATTGCATAAATGTTAGCTCATGTTCTACTGTATTGGAAAACTGATAACTACATCTACTTACTCTCCATTGATTATCTTGTCCTTAATTGTCTTCTTCAATTGATTCAATCTGACTGGACTGGATTCTTTGGTGAAGATGGGCCCCAATGACTGAAGCTAGTCAACAAATGAATTTTGTTAGCATTTCCAAGAAAGAAATTCCAATATAACAAACAATGGTTTATATTTCACTTTAATATGAAAGTTTGTCTCCAATAGAGCAATTATATGTTTAACTGAGACCATAGTGCTATGACATGATTGAACAATGCCTCAAGTCCAATCAGGCAAAAATTTTTGTCAGCAAAATGACTGAACATTTCAAAACAAATGCCTAAGACAATTGATTTTCAATACTTTAATTAATATATCAACTATTGATTTTTTATTTTACCTGACTGGCTGCACACTCTAACTCCAGATTGGATGATTTGTTGTCCAGGCACATTTCCAACCCCTCTAATGCTGGATTGACAAGAATCTTCTGAACCTCTCCATTTGACAATCGAACACAGCTCAGCATCTGACATAATAGTGATATACATCCAACTGCTTTCTCTGGACTCTTTTCTCTCATGCTTTCTTTGTCTAGAAAGTTAACATATATAAGAAGAAGATTAATAAGCAGCAACAAAATCACACAATGAAGTACTTATTTCATTGCAAATGTTACCTATGGGTATATCTATTGATGAAATATTACAAACCTTTGAAGTCTGTCTGTATGGTTTTGAGAAACAGATCTCTCAACTTTGTATCTCCAGCTTGAGTATGTTGAACTTTGTTGCAAATATCAGCAGCAACAGGGCTGAATTTCCAGTCTTTTAAACACCGATTATAAAGCATGTTGACAACTGTTTCCTGATTTTCAGGAAGAGAAGCGAGCTTCATTGTCGTATCCGTGACGGGAGTGAGTTCATTGACATCAGCATCAATAGCCAAAGAGTTCACCATAGCTGCAAGCTGGTCAATTGGTGAAGCCTTTGACAGCCCCTGCATGATTAAAAGAGCACAATTCAAATGTGATTTGATGCATGATTCTGACCAACCTCAGTTATATTTCATATCTGCATATAATCAAAGAGCTTGGTATTGACAGTTATTTTACAATCATAATTACATTATATATTTCCCTACTCTGAAATAACATATTTGGATATAAGATATCAATACTATGTGAAATAATTCAGATATATTGTGTGTTCCCCTTTAGTCCAATAACTGCACATCTACTGAGTTGTATAACTAAAGGGTCCTCTTTTGTATGCTCTGCTAAAAACAATTTCTATGTGGAAAATTAAACAAGAGCATAATTTAGTTTTATCAATGGGCTAAATATTGGCTTCATTTATATGACAAAATTTGACATTTTTCAAAACTCTTTCTTGATAAAAACACCATAATGGAGAACATGCCTAGGTACAAGAGTACCTGGCAGAGGTCTGCTGCTATACTAAATTGAATCAAACTGGCCAAGTTATTACCAAATATGAATATTTAGGTGGATCCAGAAATAAACTATAAGTAGAAATTTCACTGGGATCATCTACCATTACAGCATCATTTGGCTTTATTTTGGCCTAATGCAGTAATGACGAGTAATGCCAATGCCACAGACAGAGTAATTCGCCCCATATTAATTATTTAATTCATTTAACATTATGGAATGTGCCACGATGGGATTGGCGCTTGACTACCAGTCCTACCATGACAATATCAATATCGGAAGATGTGAAAAGAAAAATCAACACTGTCTTCCAGTATATGAGGACTGGGTATCAGTCGTGCGGGCAAATTCGCCTCCATGCAACACAGGTGATAGCAATTGATGTTATTATCGCCCAGTGATGACTAGAGCTAGATGCGTATTAAACTTACAACGGTTGTGTTTTGACTTGGTGGAAGGTTCGTTGCACCTCTTCCACGACCCCTTCCCCTTCCACGTCCAGCAGAATCCATCACTGAATACTTGAACAGAATCAAATCGTCGACAACAACTTTCAATAGCCGAGGCTCAATAGCCCCAAAGTGTACTGGATTAAACGACAGCACCGTGTCAAATAACTTAATCATAAAATATGATCGCAACCCCGTATCTTAACTCGCCCATAGGCTATTCCACTGTCTGGTCTATTACACTCCATTGATAATCAGTACGAAGAGCTTTAGTACTTTAATATGTCAATGCTACCGTTATACTAGCTTTAGTATGTGGGAGACAACCTGTGGATGTGACATTTAAATATGCATATTTTAAGATCATCGAACCATTCTCAAAGATATTTTCTGTGTTTTATCACATCTCACGAGGGTTTAAAATAGGCATTAATTGACATCAAAGGATCATATGTGTCTTTGGGATAGACGACGTTTTATCAAAGCTGAAAAATTGTGAACTTTATGTCTTATTAATGACTCATATACTGAGATATATATGGTTCTTACTCAAGATAGCATACGGTAAAAACCAGTGTAACACAAATCAAAAAGGACGTCAAACCTATATTTTGTATCTTGATGAGACATAATAAATAGACCGAACAATTTAAATATATCCTGTGGTGGACAGGTTTAGACAAGCAAAGCTGAAAACGAACATAGGTTGATCGCTGACACCAGATAATTAGATAGAACTGGGTATGGGTAGATGCTCGACCCATTGGCTTTTTCGTGCGATGATCTAATTGTCGAATTACCAAGAAATATGACATTTTGTAGCAACTAGTCTAAGGCTAAAAAAGAAACAAAACCGAAATTGCACGAAATCACACACAACAATGCATATCAAATGATATGACATTTTGTAGCAACTAGCCTAAGGCTAAAAAAGAAACAAAACCGAAATTGCACGAAATCACACACAACAATGCATATCAAATGACGAATAACCATTTCTGTGGTTTGTTAGCCTTATCCATGATACAACATGTACCAATCATGGTACAGAAGACCAGTGTTTCAAACCAAAAAAAAGGACAAGTTCAAAGCAACCCAGGCAGATTCATGTAAAGTCGAGTCAACATGTTCTCCCACATCAAATACGAGCATCGATCTATGTGCGGATAGTTAATTGAATGCTAGTAATTTCCAGTTTTGCCAGCTCGATATTTGTACCAAGTAAGCACAACTTTATTATTTTAATAGCCTTAGATATGAAATATTTTTTTAATATCATCATTTACACCCAATGTACTAATTGTGATTCGACTGGTATTGAGAATAAAATCATGGAACTCCTTTCCAAAGTGCGCGGCTAGCAGACGAAATTTTGGGCGACGTGGACTCCATTTTGATACCCATTAAAAATACATATTATCGTTCACTTATGTTTACTTGAGTGGCACTCTGTTTAACTTTTTTGTTGTATGTTGCTTGTTGGGTTTATTCGGTAATAGTTCTTATGCCTGTGTATTTGATTGGATAACCAAACTTTTGAAGGTTACGGTTTTTAAACCCTAGATAGCCCAACAGACCAACATCAGGAATATAGTATTTTCCCAAGCCTGCTTACCTTATACTGCAGTAGGTGATGTAGTGCGTATATGGTGTAGTATGTTTGCTGTTGGTGGTCCTCTTCTATTATTTTTGAGTCTGTATTCTTTTCTTGCTCATCTTCTTGGCTTGGCAACAAGTGAACAATTCCTGGTTGCCGCCCAAAAGGCCAGGGCGGTCCAGGGGGAGGTGGTTGGGGGGGGGGACGAAATCCTCAGAGGTGCCATACACTTTGTAACACCGTCACATTAAGGCCCTTGGATGTCACCACACTTCACCCCCCCCCCAGCTTATGATGGAGTTGAAACCCCACCCTGGACTTAACCACCCCCCACAGACCGTTATGCCCCCCATCATATATGGTAGAGTTGGCAACTTTTCAGGGCATTAATCTTCATGAGCTCAGCTGTATCCTTGCTGACTTGTTGCGCCACCAAATCAGCCGCTATTCCTATATGGCCGGGTGATGGGAAATCGAAATAGGGAGCATCTGTTTCTAACAACAGACGATCCAGGGGAGTAAAGTGCAAGGCCTCAAGCTGGCAGGTACTGAAACCTAGCACCAGCCGAGTGAACCCAAAATGGACGTTCGGAAACTTTGACGCCCACCTGTTTACCAGATCCCGAGAAACAGTGGAGGTGAGAGATTCCTTTAAGTCTTGGAAGGCGTCAGACTTCTCCTTTTCCCGTCTGAATCCCTGTTTTCCTGTTACTTGGCGGAGCGGGTCAGCCAACAGTGAGAAGTTCTTGATGAAGGAGCGGTGGTAATTCGCGAGCCCCATGACCCTTTCTGCGTCCTTCGCCTTGATGGGCTCCTGCCATTTGTTCACCACCACTGTAACCGTCTCGGACATCCTTATAGTTATATTGTCCCCGTTGACGATTCTCCCTAAAAACTCTACCTCTGTTTAGAAGTAAGCATTTCTTCATTTTCAGCTTCAGGCTATTGTTGCGGAGCTGAGTTAGAACTTCCTCTAGGGTCTGTAGGTGTTGTTCGAAGCTTGAACCGAGAACCAGGACGTCATCCAGGAAAGCCAGGACAGTGTTCCAATTGAGCCCCTGAGTACCAAGTTGATCAGCCTCGCGAATGCATAACCCAAATCCAATCTTCACGTGTTCAATTAGGCCGTATTTGGTTATGAATGCAGTTTTCTGGTCCTCCGGCTTGATTCCTATCTGCCAATATGCCCAATTACCATCGAATTTGGAGAACCATATATTGCCCACTAGGGTGTCAAGGCAGTCATCCACTAAAGGGAGGGGGAATACGTCTTTGGTGGTGACATTATTCAGTGGTACCAGTGTACTGTTTGGCCCATCGTCATCATTTGACATCAGTAGAAACTTTTCATGGTTATGTTAACATGGGGGACTAAAGAGGTGATAGGGGGTTTGAAAATGGCAAAACAAGGTTGTATTTAACATCATTCAGGGGAGGTGAGTTAGGGTGAGAGCTATGGGCGATAATAGCGCTCGTTACTAATTCAGGTGTGCAATTACGAACACTGACCAGTTCTTATAAATAGGGCTAACCCTAGCCCTGCATGGACGTATCATTTCATTAAAACATTCCGGATCGTTACATACCTTGATTGTGGGGATCAGATGTAGAATGCGTCGCTGGGTTTAGCATCAAACGCCTGTGAACAAATTACGCGCGTCACTCCAAAACCTTACTCTCCATCAATGCGGTTCTTTGAAAAATGGCATCTTTATATTGATTTCCATAAATTGTGATGCAATGACCACCATTTTGATAAATATGAGGTCATATGGTATTTGTTTATACTCCCACCATATCTGTATGTGTTCACTGGTCGGTTTTAGTAAAATTTTGAGTTGTTCAAGTGTTTTAGGTTTTAACAAATGCAAGACTCCTGTAATACATTTTGTTGTTGTTACCAGGCTCATTCACTAGTTGTCGCCACTATTTCATTAATCGGCTGTTAAAGTGTAGTCATCAGGCTACTTATGCGGAATCTTTGTTACAACCTTCTCAATATAATTTTCAAATACTATTGATTGATGTTGGGTGTTTTTTTTTTTTTTAAAATGATACGTAGGCTCCAGTGGTTTAAGTTTCGATTGCAATTTTAAAAACCGTATTTACCCACCCCTACATGGTTGATGGTTAAACTATCATCTAATGTATGATGGTGTAAACCACTCTCACCAACCCCTATGACAGTATTAAGGAGCCTTTCGCCAAGTTACCTTGATTAATTCTGTTTGTGGGTTTGATTTCTTTTTGTTAAAGGTTTAGCAAAAATGTTGCACAGAACCCAGACTTTTTTTTTAACCTTGACCTCAAACTAAGGTCAATGTACTCGACAATGTAAAAATCTCAAATTCCCAATATCTCTGGGGATTATTGCTCAATTTTTAAGAAATTTGCACCACCTTGTAGCTTAATTCAATTACAAACTTCTGTGGAATATATCCTGTTGTAAATAATTAATGATTTTCCTAAGCGCCTATCGTTGAAAAATCGTGGTATCAGTCAAAATTTTAAGAAAATGACTCACAAAATTCGGTTGCTTATAAAACAATTAATAACAGTCCCATGGCTAAAAAAAGTTTGTTGAATGATGTCAGTGAGATGGTTAGTAAATTTCATGGTTGTTGATGATGTCATTTCTGGTTTGGAACGCATTTAATTTACACGGGAATAGAAATCGGAAGTTAACGTGGCATAAACTCGGTCATAAATGGTCGAATCATAGATATTTTTTCAATTGAGGGTAGCCCATTCTGTTCTGAACATATAACTAACACATGTATTAGAAAATTCGCAATCCTTTTTGTAATAAACTATAGATGGAGATGGCACGAAAATTAACATAGCTGATGGGCTAGATTTTGGACAAATAATGGCACTATGATTTTTTTCAGTTCTCATGGACTATTCTGTCATCATAATGGTTCTCTTTCTTTCACAGTTCCTGTATGAAAAGCTGAAGTAATATTTCAGTGTTATTCGGATGATCACTATGACTCCCAGGAATTGAACAGTTTAAGCATCATATCAGTAATTACAGAACTCATACTGTAATGCAAACCGCATTTTTCTTCAATACAACATTTACCACAATTCGTCAAGTTCATCAGTTGGTAAATTGAATTCTTGTTCTTTACATTACCTTGTTCGTTTCCAGTCACAGGTGAGTGAGTGGCCTGTCCCTAGTCGAGATGGGGGCGACAAGCAGTAGCCTCAGTGAACTGGCCACCAATGAACACCTGCTACGATTGTCCAGCTCAGAATGCATTTCCTCCAATGACCCATTTTGGAACCAACTCCTGTCATTTACTTTTCAAATACCTAGAACAAGGTGAATGGGTTAATTTTTATGCCATATGTTGATTATATTTTTTATTCATAGTCCAGTTATGTGAAGGTTGTTGATTTTTTTTCCTTTAGCTCTGATCAAAGATTGTTGGAAGAATCAACATCCTTGATATGCAAGAATTTTACCATCAACAATTGTCGAACTGGAAACTTTGGTGCTCTGATTCATGTATTTGTCACAAGAGCTGCTGAACTCAAGGCCTCCGCTGAGTGTGATGAGTAAGTGGGCGAGATTGCTTGAGGATTTATTCAAATCACAATGGTATATGCTCTATCATTCTCTATCGCACAATTAAATTATGCTTTACATTTGGATAATTGTGTGTATTTTCTTACTTGCAGCAGTGTTTTCACTTGGCAAACCTACAATTCCTTGTTCTTCATCAGAAATTTATGCAAATACTTTGTGGAAAATCTGTCCGATGCGATGGTCAATGAGCAGTTTGAAGCTCAACCGCCACGATCTGAAGGTGATGGTCAGATCCCTCAAAGGGAACATTTACAGTAATTATTCTATTAATCGCCCATACTCTAATAATCGCCCACCCCCAGGTTTTCGGCCTGAAAACGACCATTTTATTGGCAAAATCGTGCAAAAACATTGCCGCCTTTTAACTCCCACCCCCCATTTATGAAAAAAAGAATACCTTTCAAACAACGAGTTTTAAGTCTACTTTATCGATACAATGCTGATATGACTGTTGCCCGGCATAACACTGACACGGAGAGCGTTTGCAGGTTACCACATCTCACTTCCGGTATTATACATTGTGATTGTAAACAAAAAATGCAGACGCTTATTAGCAGTTTTAAAGAAGAAAGCACATCAAAGACACATTTTTTCATAACATGAAATCTTTATACTTTCTGTTTCTCTCCAACGACTTCTTAAGCAGTTAAATGTAATGCAAATCACACACGGATGGCCGATTTTCGTCTCGGATAAAAGCAATTGTCTCTAATTAACGCTCGTCCCCTACTTTGAACTCGGGTACGATTCTAATAAACGTCCTGGCGATAAATAGAATAATTACGGTATATCTACGTAATTTAACTTTGTACAATACTTAAGAATAAGAGCAGGAACTTATATGTTTTCTTCTGAGCCTAGCTATAATTGCTGTGTGTTCATGAAACTGTTGTTAATGGGTGTTTATTGTGAGTGATGTGTATGCTCTGGTGGTGCAGCAGAAGCCAGTCATGAGTTGGTGGAGGATAACAGTGTTGCTGAGCTCCTCATAAACTGCCTCATAGAGGTCCTAGTTGATGTTCCTCTGAGGTACACTATTTCCAATGTTTATATTAATTTTTTTTATTCAAGCGTACTTAACATACCGTACCTTAATTATTATTTGGCTGTATGTTATATCATGTGTGAATTTGTGTTATAGTAAGGTAGATTTTCTGGCTAAACTTGCATGTCGATAAGGCTGAGATCTATGATTTAGTAATTGACTGTATGGAGCTTTTGAATTTACAATTCCACAGACTGACATGTTGATATCAATACTTAATGTATATGCTGAGCAGGTCGTTCACCTACGCTCTGCACCTGGAGTGTGTCAGTACTCTCCTCATCCTCCTCTCCATTCAGATGTACCAACCTACCCCTGCCAGTCACTCCAGCATCTACAGGCACTTCATGCAGGGAAAATGGTAAGCTTTGGCTGTGTCTGCACTGTACATATATAATCTTTATCATTCATAATAGCCCACTTGAAGTTGACTTAATACGGAGTTGTACTTTGTGTAGCTCCATCCATGCATGTGTCTTCATGAAGACACTACTGCAACACTACACAGCCCAAGAGAAAGCTCCTGCCGAGCTCTGCCACCAGTCTAACAGCCATGGCTTTATATATAAGGCATCCACTGCTGTAGCCAGTGAGTTCACTTTAGCAATCTGTGCGTTGCTCTTTTGCAGCGTTCATCCTTACTTGGCATGTCCTTCTGATGTGAGGTTTAGGGTATCGTTTTAGGCTCTGCTGTTTGCCAGAGTTTAACAGAGGGCCTATTGTAATTCGTTCTGAGTCTGGGGAGATTTTAATTTAGATAGGTAATCAGTGACCTTAATCACATCCTCAAGTAAAGAATGTGTCAGTGGGATACATTTATAGGCGTGTTTTGTAACTTATACAATGTTATAATTGCACCTGCAAACTCCTTTTGGCATGTAACTTGGTTGTATTAACTGACAATGTTGACCAGTTTTTGGTTTGTTTGTAAACTTTCGGTGGCAAATTTAATTAAGAAGCAATCTCGTTGCCCAAAAATCAGAACCCTCTTATGTTTATATATCCTCGCAAACCAAAACTTAAATATTAAGTCTAGCATTAGATATTGGTTACCAGCGAAGTTGATGTGACATTGAATGTAATGAAAATACATTAAGGTTATGATTTACAATATTGTCATAGCGTTCTGTCTGAAGCAGCTGAGCTTCTAGGCTCATTGACTTCTTGTTCTATTTTATATGCTGTAAGTAGATAAACCAGTGAATCACAATCCTTATATCCATATATGTCATAATGTTTTTAAAACTTTTTAACAAACATGCATCTTAATGTTGATGTATATTTTGATAGTTAATCTTTCATAGAAGAATATGTCACAGCAAGAAGTTTCCCTCATTTAGTGATTTTAATATCCAAATCATAACTGGTAATGATGTGATTTGTCTTGTTGATGAGAATGCAGGGTGTAGTGTACTGATACTCCTCCTGTGTGTATGTCAACAGCTGGACTATTCAGTATGATGACCCTGGGGATTGGTCCTAGACTCTTGCCCCAAGCTGAAGAAGAGGAAGTTAATGACAAATTGTTGGCCAATCACAGTCTTCTACTGATGCTTGTGCTAGCCAATCACTGCACTAGTTCAACAGGGCTACACAACCCATATAGACAAGCTCTTCTTTCTTGTACTAATTCTCAGGGTGGGTAGTTTTAACAGTCTGTAATAATTACACTCTGCATTGTTGAACGTGTGTTTGAAATGACAATATTTAGCATAGAAGGAACTGAATAGTCAACTTTTCACTGATATGATCTAATGATACCCCTGACCCACTTGACACCTCCTAACATGGCTGTTGTCATCACAGACCCTGAGAGTGCTTCCAGCCCCTCAACTGCTGTGGCCTCCTTTAAGACAGATTACACTGTGTTGTATGACACAGTGTGTAAGATGCTGAAGGATGACCAGTCTACCCTCTTCCTCTACATCCTCATACATGGTAATATCTCCATGAAGACCTTCATCATGTCGAGGACCAATATAGATCACCTCGTGAGTACTAGCCAGTCTCACTCTCTGCTATTCACCATCACATTTGAGACTGGGCTTTTCCAAGGGAGGATCGCTGATCATATGCCTAGAAGAATTAAGCGTGTTGTTTTTGTGAAACTCCTGTATTGTCATCCATATCACACGTGGCACGGTGTTGATATGGTTGGTGTGTTATGTATATACCAGGTGCTGCCATTGCTACGAATCCTTTACAACGCCCAGGAGCGCAATTCTCACCACATCTACATGGCTCTCATTGTCCTCCTCGTTCTCAGTGAAGACGAATGCTTCAACAAGGCCGTCCATGAAATAGTATGTTTAATCCCTTGTTCAAGCTCAACATGAATGCATTAATGTCTATGTTACCCTGACCACCATCGTTGTCTATGTTACCCTGACATCCATCATTGTCTATGTTACCCAGACATCCATCATTTGTCTATGTTACCCTGACATCCATCATTGTCTATGTTACCCTGACATCCATCATTGTCTATGTTACCCTGACATCCATCATTGTCTGTATTACACCAACATCCATCATTGTCTATGTTACCCACTGACATCCATCATTGTCTATACCCATCCTGACATCCATCATTGTCTATGTTTGACATCCATCCTATGTTACCAGACATCCATCATTGTCTATGTTTACCTATGTTACCATCCATCATTGTCTATGTTACCCAGACATCCATCATTGTCTATGTTACCCAGACATCCATCATTGTCTATGTTACCATGACATCCATCATTGTCTATGTTACCCAGACATCCATCATTGTCTATGTTACCCTGACATCCATCATTGTCTATGTTACCCAGACATCCATCATTGTCTATGTTACCCTGACATCCATCATTGTCTATGTTACCCTGACATCCATCATTGTTTATGTTACCCTGACATCCATCATTGTCTATGTTACCCAGACATCCATCATTGTCTATGTTACCCAGACATCCATCATTTGTCTATGTTACCATGACATCCATCATTGTCTATGTTACCCAGACATCCATCATTGTCTATGTTACCCAGACATCCATCATTTTCTATGTTACCCTGACATCCATCATTGTTTATGTTACCCTGACATACATCATTGTCTGTATTACACCAACATCCATCATTGTCTGTATTACACCAACATCCATCATTGTCTATGTTACCCTGACCACCATCGTTGTCTCTGTTACCCAGACATCCATCATTGTCTATGTTACCCAGACATCCATCATTTGTCTATGTTACCATGACATCCATCATTGTCTATGTTACCCAGACATCCATCATTTGTCTATGTTACCATGACATCCATCATTGTCTATGTTACCCAGACCACCATCATTGTCTATGTTATCCTGACATGCATCATTGTTTATGTTACCCTGACATACATCATTGTCTGTATTACACCAACATCCATCATTGTCTAAGTATTACACCAACATCCATCATTTTGGTTGTGTTTATTACTGCTGTAGAACTTGAAGAACGTGGACTGGTTCCATCATGTGTCGGTGAGATTACCTTGGGGGTCCATCTAATTGTCGTCGTTATCCGTACATCCATCATTACAACATGACCCGACATCCATCATTGTCTATGTTACCCTGGCTGACATCCATGTTGTCTATGTTACCCACCCCATCCATCATTGTCTAGGTTATCCTGTTTCCATCATTGTTATGTTACCTGACATCCATCATTGTCTATGTTGACATCCATAATTGGGATGTTACCCAGACATCCATCTTGTCTATGTTACCCAAGGGGTCTGACATATCCATCATTGTCTATGTTAACTGACATCCATCATTGTCTATGTTACCCTGACCATCCATCATTGTTATGTTGTCAATAATGCATATTGTCCATACCCTGACATCCATCATTGTCTATGTTACCCTGACATCCATCATTGTCTATGTTACCCAAACAACACATCCATCATTGTCTATGTTACCCAGACATCCATCATTGTCTATGTTACCCTGACTATCCATCATTGTCTATGTTCCCCAGACCATCCCATCATGTCTATGTCTATGTTACCTATCATTGTTTACCACGTGTTACCCACTCATTGTCTATGTTACCCTGAGAGCTATCATTGTCTATACCCTGACATCCATCATTGCTTATGTTACTCCAGACATCCATCATTGTCTATGTTACCTACTCATCTATCATTGTCTATGTTACCCTGACATCCATCATTGTCTATGTTAGTCTCCTGACATGACATCCATCATTGTCTATGTTAGCCCTGACATCCATCATTGTCTGTTAGCCCTTACATGTGATGAGCTACTCAGTTATCCATCCATGAGCTATCAATTAGCCCTACCATGTGATATCCTTACTCAGTTATTGTGATGTTACCCAGTTATATACATTAATCAGTTATGTTTAGCCCACATGTCAGAGCCCTCGTTGTTTGTGAGCTACTCATTAGCTGAGAGCTACTCAATATCCCCTACCATGTTTGCTGATATTTATTATTGTTTGTTACCCAGATATTCTAGTAGCCCTACATGTGTTGTTTGTGTCACATTAGCCTCTCCCATTGATGAGCTACTCTAGTAGCCCTTAACTGTGTAGAACTGAAGAACAGTTAGCCCTTCAAGGAGCGGGCTGTCGGTGAGATCTCCCTTGGGGGTCTGCTAATTCTCGTCGTTATCCGTACGATACAGTACAACATGACCCGCATGCGCGACAAATACCTCCATACCAACTGCCTGGCTGCGCTGGCCAACATGTCTGCTCAGTTTGCTAATCTCCACCCCTATGTTTCCCAGAGGATTGTCAGGTAAGTTTCCTGCTGTTAGGCCTACACTCCACCTAGTGCTATGTCATGACACATAATTGGGAGATATATAAAACACTCGACGGTGTAATCAAGGGGTCTGTTCATAGCTTACAGAGCCACATGGTTGAAACTTTGCAGTCAATATGCCCTTTGTATGTCATATAGCCTTCACTATGTGTGAACTGCTCAATAATGTAAAGCCATGATGAATTTGTATGTATTGATCATAAACACAGCTGAGTTTGATGAGATACAGTAAATAACCAACTAATGATGCCATTTGCTCACAATGAATGTAGTATAATTACTATTTACCTATCACCATTCCCTACCCCCTCACCATGTGATGAGCTATTTGGTTCTACCACGTGATAAGCAACTCAGTTAGCCCTACCATGTGGAGAGCTACTCAGTTCTACCCTGTTGTGAGCTACTCAGTTAGCCCTACCATGTGATGAGCTACTCAGTTAGCCCTACCATGTGATGAGCTACTCAGCTAGCCCTACCATGTGATGAGCTACTCAGTTAGCCCTACCATGTGATGAGCTACTCAGTTAGCCCTACCATGTGATGAGCTACTCAGTTAGCCCTACCATGTGATGAGCTACTCAGTTAGCCCTACCATGTGATGAGCTACTCAGTTAGCCCTACCATGTGATGAGCTACTCAGTTAGCCCTACCATGTGATGAGCTACTCAGTTAGTCGTACAATGCGATGAGCTACTCAGTTAGCCATAACATGTGATGAGCTACTCGGTTCTACCATGTGATGAGCTACTCAGTTAGCCCTACCATGTGATGAGCTACTCAGTTAGTCCTACCATGCGATGAGCTTCTCAGTTAGCCATAACATGTGATGAGCTACTCAGTTAGCCATAACATGTGTTTGGTTTGCTCTAGTTTGTTTGGCCAGCTACAGAAGAAACACACACGTCTGGTGGAACAGATCAAGAACAATGCTATAGAAACCCCAGCGGCTGCTGCAACTGATGACCTGCCAGACTCGGATGCTGAGTCAGAACAGGACTTTGTGAGGCTTGATTTAGGCTAATATGTCTCTTAACATCTATTTATGTGTTTGCCCTTGTTCCAAGTATCTGAAAGAACATTTAGATTTGTTTGAGTCATTGTATCAAAGCCATTTATGAATTGGCATGCTGAATTGGATTGCCAGAATCATTTCCCTATGATGGCAACCAGGAGAATACAGAGCTTGTTATCCATGTGTGGTGTGTGCAGGAACTGGATATGCTATCCTTGTTTTTGGGTGTGTATTGAGTGAAGGTACAATATCTGGGTGTCCTAACCAGGTGTGGGTGTGAATTGAGTGTAGGTACAAGATCTGGGTGTGCTAACTAGGTGTGGGTGTGAATTGAGTGTAGGTACAAGATCTGGGTGTGCTAACTAGGTGTGGGTGTGAATTGAGTGTAGGTACAATATCTGGGTGTGCTAACTAGGTGTGGGTGTGAATTGAGTGTAGGTACAATATCTGGGTGTGCTAACTAGGTGTGGGTGTGAATTGAGTGTAGGTACAATATCTGGGTGTGCTAACTAGTGTGTGGGTGTGAATTGAGTGTAGGTACAAGATGCTCTGTGGGTGGTGTGTAGCTACAACTAGGTGTACGGGTGTAACCATATGAGTGTAGGTACAAGACCTGCATAACTGGGGTTATGATTAGGTACTACCTGGGTATGTAACCAGGGTGGGTGTGAATTGACCTGGGTGTAGGTACAATGATCTGGGTGTGCTGAGGAAACTAGGTGCTGGAGTCGACCTTGACCTTCTCACTCCAACATAATGAGTGTAGGTACTACATTCCAGACAGAATTGTAGTATGACTCTCATTAGGTGCTGCAGGGTGTGTTGGTGTAGATACAAGAGCTGGGTGTGCTAACTGGGTGTGTATTAGTGCAGCTACAAGATCTGGGTGCCGTTGTGTATGAGTTGGTACGGGACCTGGGTGTACTAACCATGTGTTGTTGTGTATGAGTGTAGGTACAAGACCTGCATGTTAACGGGATGTGGGTGTTTATGATTAGGTACTGGACCTGGGTATGTTAACCAGGGTTGGGTGTGTATGAGTGAATCGGTCTGGTTTTTATTTGTACAAGACCTGGGTGCCATTCATTAACATCGGTTGGTTCGCGAGTGATACCTGTCAGGATGTGGATGTGTCCTTTGAGTGCAGGTACAAGACCTGGGTGTGCTTGAGGAAGTGATTCGCATGGTGCTGGAGATTATCAACTCGACCTTGACCTTCTCACTCCAACATAATGGCAACCTCCTGTACAGTCTGCTCTACCACAACACCATGTTTATTTGACCCACCCTACATTCCACGGTCAGAATATAGAGACAGTAGGAAACCTCCACTCCTCCTCTTTCTACAGGGAATTTTATAACAGATTTTGGCAAATATCCAACTGGATATGCTTTCTGACTTGTTAAGTATGTTTGCAGGGTCATGCTCATTATATCTGTTTGATTGGATTTTTCTGTTGCAGCCAGACCCCAATATCCCACTTGTATTTCTTGTGTTTTTCTGTGCGGAGTAACGTCTGTTGTGAACCGAGTAGTTTGTGTTTTCTGTGAATCATCAATGTTATATGACCGGTCATATTGTACCTGTTAACATAAAACAAGGGTCTTGATGGCTGCTTGTATGTTCATGAAATACTCTCCCTTTCTCTTCTATACATCCAGATTTGACAAACTGTGGTTATCAAGATCTTTATGCTTAGCTCGTGAAACTATTCTGATATTATTGAAATAATGGCAGCACATTTGTGAATGTTATCACTGCTCTACAATTCTACGTGTTGGTGTGCAAGTTGGTCACAAACTGTTTAGATCAAACTGTTTTGTGAGTGTGGTTGATATGTTTTCACTGAAAACAAATGATGGTTTATAATAATATAAATTAGAGTCAAGTTAAGCATATCGTTGTCCAGGCCAGATTGTGTGAGCTTCTGTGGTGACATTATTTGATGTCATGCTAGCAATGTATTTATGGTATCTGAGATACAGATTTGTCTTGGCAGGACTTGTCAGTGTCTATGTGATATAAGGTGGGTAGGGTGTTCGAGAAGTATGTGGTAGTTTTTGTTTTTGGCAAAGCATGGTTAGAATAGAACAGCAGCATCAGGACTTGGTAAACAACAGTCAGTGACCACCCCACTCTCTCTACCGCACTCAATACACCAATAGAAAAACAATTTCAAAAGCTAGATACGGCAAGTATCATTATATTCTCTTATCCTAGATAAAACCATAAGTGTGACTGTTAAAGGCTTATATTGGGTAAATTTGTTGGTGGTATTGGATTGTGTATGATACCAGCTGGTAGACTGCTGTGTTGTGATAGCCTATAGACAAACTGAAACAAACATGACATGATGAATCACCATTCCTGACACTGGCTACTCACTGGTGTACTGTTAGCCAGGTTAATTTGTTAAGGATTACAGCGGTATAAAGTGTGTGGATCATGTCTGACTGATGTTGAATTTGATGTTAGAAGTTCTAATTGATGACCTGCATTGAACGGATGTCATGCTTATCTTGTGTCTTGGCTTTTTTGTTGTTGTAATGATTTTAACGATGCTGGTGTACTGTGGTATTCACACCTGATAATGTTCCATGTAGACCTTCACTGTGACACCTGTATATATGAATTATGGTTTATAATATTTGTGGATCTTGCATTGCTTGGGTATGAAAATACAGAAATCTATCTGTTTGTCGATGTCCCGGTTATTTGACGTGTGTTTGAGTGATATTAGAACTTGTTCCATGGCCATTGTGTGGACCATACCCCAGCAAAACTCTGAATGTTGGCGGTTTGTAAGCATCATGTTTCACATACCTAAACCTATCAAAATAATACACACGGCCCAACATGGACTCCTCCCTGATTCAGGTTACCTCTTCATCTTTAGTCCACCACTGTTGTGCTACCCATGTATGGCTAGACATGATTCATCCCTCGCTACCGTAAGAATCCTATCGTACTTTACCTACAGGTAGTTGCTTGTATGACGCCTTACTTTACCTACAGGTAATCATTTGTATGGTGCCTCACTTTATCTACCTGGAATCACTTGTATGGTGCCTCACTAGCTACCTGGAATCACTTGTATGGTGCCTCACTTTAGCTACCTGGAATCACTTGTATAGTGCCTCACTAGCTACCTGGAATCACTTGTTTGGTGCCTCACTAGCTACCTGTAATCACTTGTATGGTGCCTCATTTTAGCTACCTGTAATCATTTGTATGGTACCTCACTTTAGCTACCTGTAATCACTTGTATGGTGCCTCACTAGCTACCTGTAATCACTTGTATGGTGCCTCATTTTAGCTATCTGTATTCATTTGTATGGTACCTCACTTTAGCTACCTGTAATCACTTGTATGGTGCCTCACTAGCTACCTGTAATCACTTGTATGGTGCCTCATTTTAGCTACCTGTAATCATTTGTATGGTACCTCACTTTAACTACCTGTAATCACTTGTATGGTGCCTCACTAGCTACCTGTAATCACTTGTATGGTGCCTCATTTTAGCTACCTGTAATCATTTGTATGGTGCCTCACTTGATCTACCAGTAATCACTTGTATGATGACTTACTTTACCCTACCTGTAAGTGATTGTGTGGTGCCGTACTTTACCTACAGGTTATCGCTTGTGTGGTGCTTCACTTTACCTACAGATAACCACTTGTATGAGGCCTTGCTTTACCTACCTGTAACCGTTTGTACGATGGATCATCAATGCGAGCCGTATACGCTCAACAAACGACGGAAAATACGCGTCGCTAGATAGAGGAGGTGCGAGAGGAAAATACCGATAACCATCAATAGATCAGCAAAGAATTACATTGAAATTAGTATGAATTCCACAGCAGCTTCTAGAAGCGGCTTCAACCGCGCCAGCGTTTTCTAGTACACATGTATACGCTTAGAAAGATGAGCTTTTAGAGGGGTGCTGGAGCATGTTGTTGTCTTTATACCATAACGGTTTGTCATCACTGGTTGTAGAAAGCATCATTTCGTGTGGAGACACGCAAACAGATTAAAACGTCGAATGTTGCTCGGGCTAATTTGGGTCTCGGAAGCTAGAAGCACTTTCCTCTGACAGGCCTAATCAAGAAATCAATCTATTTGATTACGGGGTGATGTACTGTCGCCAAAGTTCCTTGATCTAGTTTGTCCTATGCTACTTCCTCTTAACAGCCAGAGACACAAGTCGCCTATCGCCGCCTAACTGCGGTCGGTCGCATCATGTCGTCACCACGACTAGCGCCAACGAGCCCAATGCGTCTTTGTGGTCGGGAGCCAGGAAACCGGTGAGCAGTGTCACCAGGGAGATGCGACAAGAGTGGCGGGCAGTCAGGCAGGCAGCCGACGTGGAGACAATGTAATTAGACTGCACCGGTTTGGAGGGGATCTGGGAGACTATAGAGGGAGCGTGTGGGTACAGCAGGGCGCCTCGAGACATCATTATCAACATCGATATGACGGAGCTACCTGAGTTGCTGGTGCCAGCAAGCCTATCCTCTTGCTGCTAAACCTCCCTTTGTCCTCTCACTGATTGTCTCGAGTGGAGTTACTCAAACCAAATGCATAATAAGTCCCTTTTTGTGTTCATCTGAGCAGACGGGCGCTGCGTAGGGCCCTTTGATCACCCGCGTGATCACAGACGAGGCATGTTATTTCCGCAACACGAACGCTTCGCGCGATGTAAATGATATATACCCAACATGCAATTCAGCTAAGACGTTTTGGGTGATTTAACAAATGTTTCAGTGGGGGATCTGTAGCTTTTGGTGACGAATAAGTTTACTTAGGGCCGGCTTCTGGCATTTGCAAATGAATAGAAAAGCGACAGAGTTAAAACGTACGAAAGTGACCGTATCGAAGGAACTGGTGAGCTTGGTTGAATAAGGAAATTTACTTTCCCATGATACAACGTCGGTTATCAAAACTACCGGCTGGGTATTATATAGAGTACACGGTGGGTGGTTCATTCGAAATGTAACTAACTTCGCAGTTGGCTAAATTGAAATTACCAGTGATCGGCTATAACGTTAATTAGAAGTTGTTCCACTCAGACCAGCAGAGCCCTTACGCCGTCTCTTTCTCTTTTAAGAGCCGAGGGCGAGTTCGTGACGTTTGACGATGATGTTGCTCTGAATAAGATTAGAAAGAACCTCGAGGGCACTCAGGAGAGCGCATTATTCCACAGAGCTGAGGAATCCTCTGACCCTCCGAGATTGAGCTGCTTTTACTCCAAAAAGGATTTGGTGGTCGCGTACGAGTCACCTCCACAGCCCTCCACCGCCAGCTTCCCTCTTTATTCGCGGCGCAAAAACACAAATACAATTATATTTTGCAAAGATATCCGTAAATCATAGTAATCTTTGGATTGAACAATTTTTTCTAATTTCCACTGATTTTTAATCGAGGGACGGAATTTATGCATGATGTTCACCGTATAAACTGCGTGATGCGCAATTGAACTCGCTTTGAACACGAGACGTTATGACAGATAAAATGTCGCTATGATCGAAAAGTACGCGTGAAACTCAAGTTGAGAAGTCGGAAGATTGTTTGAGCATCCCTGTATTGATTTGTTTTATTTGATTTAAGAGTGAAATTTTAACGATGTTTAATTATTTGCATGTATTACCGTGTAATCACTCTTAAAAAAGGTCAGATGACAATTACGCCGTGCCGTTCTACCGAGTATTTAATGAATTGTTAGTGTACACATTCGTTTTCATAATATGAAAAAAGATATAGCAAATGGTTACAGATATGATTAATTAGGGAAATAGAATAAAGGGCTAAGTTGCATTGGGGCGCAGACGTGCTGTAGCGCAAAACTCCACCGCCGATCATTTAGGCGGGGACGGGTTGGTGAGGAGGTGTGTTGGGAGAGGGTGGGGGGTGGGAGGGAATCGAGGAAGCGTCTACCCTAACGTATATCTCCCCCCCCCCACACACATGGCCGACCTGTCGACGTAAGCCATACAATAATCGACACTTGGACATGGATCACTGCCACAAACTAGCTGGCGATCCATTTCTTACAGTCATCATCAGTTTTAACCGTGGATATAACATTTGTTTTTAAGTGAAAACTAGTGTTGATCGAGTATTTACTGGTGGCATTCGCGGTGACTGTACCAACAGACATCAGTCCTACGTGTTGTTTGTGTGGTGAGCAATTTCTCATATGAGAAGAAGAGAATGTGACACAGACATGAAGCCTGACGCCATTAATAGTTTTAAATGGCAGTAAGCAGGCGGTTTTTGGTGCGTCTGTCGCGCCGCGCGACAGCTAGCAGACGACAATGAATTATGAGTGAATTCATCGCCCCTTTTTTGACCAGGAAAATACACAAAACGTTGCGAGTCATCAAGCTGAATACACTTCATCAATTGCTCTAGACATCAATTTATACATCTAGCGTGAAATACGTTTTGCTCCATGCATGAGCCACATACAGCCAGCCTACAAACGAGACTTGTCATTGCCCCGCGGGAACGCCACGGGAAGTGACCAACCGCATCGACACGATGTGACGTGCCTAGCGCAAGATGTCGCCACGTGAACAACACCACTCAATGGAGCAGAAAATGGCAAATCATCCGGGACCAGTCGGCGCCATACGCTCGTCAAGTGCCCAGCAAAACGTTTAGTAATAGATGAATTAGAATGTATGGTATTTGTTTTGTGTGTCATGTCTGGAGCTGTAGCAGGTGCTCCAAGCGATTGACAGCACACTAAAATGGAGCGCGGGCGTCTGATCGATGGCGAAGGCGCCGAGTTGATGGTGCGTGGCGCGGATACACGCCGCCACTTCCTCTTGAATCAAACAACGAGAACAAGTGTTATGTGAATCGTTATGCATGTTTCGCGCCCATCCTCTTACTACCAGTCTATCGGCCGTACTCACTCGCAGGACCCGCCCGGGGCCTAAAGCGTAGGTTTATGTGTGTGTCTGTCAGTGTGTTATGTTTGCTTCCATGTGCTGTCAATAGAAGGAAGAGGAGTGATTATAACCAGAGAACTTATAGGTAATGTTACGGTAATGAACAGGAGGTGAGATAATAATTGTCCCACAATATGGCCGTACATGGCCGATATATTTATCATTTAAAGAGCTTCAAAAGCACTCACGGAAATATTAACCGTTATGTTCACGAAGTGCACTTTGTTTGTATTGAGAACGCAGATCGCCGCTCTAAATAAAATTACAGCGCCGGCGGCGGGCAACGTGTTCCCACAAATGCAGACCCTAGTTTAAGCATCATTTTTAATTCATAAAGAATATCCATACAAAGAGCAGACCGCAGCATAACAAGCGGGAAAAAAAAAAAAAGCACCGTAATACAAAAACACATGAAACACTATATGAAGAGGAGTTGCGATCGAGTTTTGAGTGATGACCCGTCACCGGTGGGCTGACCAAGTCTCCATCGTGTGACTGATGGATAGCTTGTATTGTATTGCCTTTTTATGTTTCTCTTGTCCTGTTGCGACGATTCTCCAACGAATCGATAGTTTTACAGATACATAACAAGATCTACAAACAGTTGAATGTAATCAATCTGAAATGCCACCGTGTCACGTTAAATTTAACAGACCAGTTGATTGGCACCCATTCTCGAAATAAAATTGTACGTCTAGTTTGTTGACGAAAACATTTCCCCCTAACGACTGTGCGGTTTCCATGTATTGAGCCCGGGGTATTGAGTGAGGTATGAACATGTAGTTGTTCCACGAAGGTTGTCAAGTAACAGACGCGTCGAGATCAGCAAATTTCAAGTGGAAATTCCTCTCCTCGAGTGTCGCTATTTACACTGATCTCAGACGAATTGAAGTGAAATAGACATTTGAAGAAACTAACATTTCATTCAATGCACTTAATGTCGACTGCGTTAGTCGTGATCGCAAGAAGAGCCGTGTAGTGGACCCTTCATGAAATCGCCGCCAGCTGAAGGCGTCTTTCTCGCTTGGCGCCACTGTGGTTGAAGTCTGAGAGTAGATCTTGATCCTCTCTTATCCCTTCAGCGCCTTAAGTACCTTCTCTGTCGCCTCCCTCTCCTTGGCAACGCAAGAGTACGCAATGCCAGAAGGAAACGTGCCGTAAACCTCTACAGCAGCTAGGCCGACCGGCTAGTGTAGCAGACGAAATGTCGCCTTCAGTTAGTAGACCTGTGAATTGAACTAATTGATAATTTCTCCTGTCCATGTATTTACAGGCGCGTCTAAATGGCTATTATAAAAGAGTCAAATAACCAAATTTAGACAACTTTTGCCATTGCTCGTCTGCTGGTATCTTGTGTATCAAAAAGGCAATGGCGTTATAACTGCATTATCAGGGACAAGACATAGCGTTTCTCGACATCCATTTGGGTAAATGTCGGCCAGTATATACCAAGCAGCACGTATATGCCAACGATCGCTTTAGCATATGAGTTTTGTGACCCACAGTTAACTCTGATCCATAACTTTTCCAATCGAGCATCCCACCAGGTGCGTACATTTCTTGTTGGTTTACCTGATCTCTTGATTGCTGACATAATAATTCACCAGACACTACATAGTGTCCTCATTATCATGAATATATCCATTTTAAGGAAAGATGTGTGCATACATACCAAACCGGTAGCACCGTTCTGTGATGACTTGTGACCCCTGCCGCGGGTCATCTGCCCCAGGGGCACCTGCAGACTCAAGCTCTCCTCGAGGACAGCAACCCGACAACTGGCGCCAGTTGGGCCTTAACTGACCCGCAAACACGTACTGCTCAATTAACTACAACCTCCTGCCTGTAGTAAGGCCTGGCATATGTTGCAGCTTAATGCTTAACCTCAAGCTCCTTTGAGGTCATAATCCAAAATGATAGCACATACATTGATCAACAGTGACATGACAACGTGTATTTGCCTTGCTCAGAGAAACAGCCAATAATTCAATTTGAAAATTTGGGTAACTAAATTGATTAATATAACGAAATTATGTTGCATCCATGTGTTAAATCATCTGACAACCCGCAATGTCGAACTGATCTGTGAAAGCTCGAAATCGAAGTTGTAAAAGGTTCATTTCAATAAAACAAAATGGTGCTGTGAAAAAAATTGACTGGCTGCTTTCCTACGTATTTGCAAATTATATCCATCGAGTTGGATCAATGACTCTGGCTATTTTTATGGCGAAATAAATTTTCAAAATGTTCCACGAGGAATACACTATTTGAAATCCGATGCAGAAAACAGCGATAATACCAGAGAATGATGGAACAACGCATGCGTACACGTAGTTACTCGGTCAGCTAACTACTCGTTTGCATAATTTTTAGAAACCCAAGCTCGTAAGCTATTTTCAAAGCACTGCTATCGAAACGTTTTTGATGATTTGATATTTCCAGAACGAAGTTACAAATAGAGTCATTGTAGCATCTCGACAAAAACGGGAATTAATTGCACGAATTCACCCAAAAATACTTACTCTTGATAGCTTACCTGACGACACGCCGTATCGAATAAACACAATAAATTTAAAGCAATTATGTCGTTAAATATCTTCACCACAGCAACTATCACAAACTTTGTCGAAGTTAAGCAGCTTTTAAAGTTAGTTACATGGTACCGAGTGAAATCGCATGACTAGCTGAAGTCAAAAGTGACGGTATGACAATGCGCGATCATTTGCACTGCGCCTGCTTCCGAGACGCTTTCCCTCACAGGCGACACATTGTCGTTACGCATACACTGAAATTTTCATCTGAGTAGGTCATGAATGGCACACATACATCATTTATAAGTAGATATGCAAGCTATATAAATATAAATATATGTGGTATTGTCATGCAAGTCTTACATTTATATTATATTCTAATGCGATTGATGAATAAACGATCCCATGTCATGCATGACCCGAGCACCCTGGCAATGTCACACACACATACACACTCACAAACACGCAGACACACAAATTCACACACACGCACATGCACTCCGCAAAATATATGAACGAATATATATATATATGTATATATATATATATATATATATATATATATATATATATATATATATATATATATATATATATATATATACATATATTGTATAAATATATATATATATATAAATATTGAAATATATGTATACATATATATAAACATCTATAAATACATATATATATTTACATGTTTATATGTATTGGATATATACCCATATATATAAATATATATATGTTTATTTTATATATATATATATATATATATATATATATATATATATATATATATATATATATATATATATATATATATATATATATATATATATATATGCATATAGGGATTGAGTGAGTTTAGAGTGAGTGATCGAGTGAGTGAGCGAGTGAGTGAGTTGAGTGAGTGAGTTGAGTGAGTGAGTGAGTGAGTGAGTGAGTGAGTGAGCGAGTGAGTTAGCGAGTGAATAAGGGAATGGATTTGTGACTGAGTGCCTGCGTGAAGGAGCGGATGAGTAACTGAGTCAGTAAATGGGTTAGTGAGTTAGTAAGTGAGTGGGTAAGTTGATGAGTGAGTGAGTGAGTGAGTGAGTGAGTGAGTGAGTGAGTGAGTGAGTGAGTGAGTGGATGAGCGAGTAATTAAGTGAGTGAGTGTATAAGTGGGTGAATAAGTGAGTGCGAGAGTGAGTGAGTGAGCGAGTTAGTTAGTGAATTAGTCAGTCTGTGTTTTTGTGAGTAGGTGAGGGAGTGAATGAGGGGATGACTTAGGGAGTAGGTAACATCTTCAGGGGTGGCAAAATACAATATATCCCAATGCGTATTTATTTGAGCGCCTTAGAACTTACCGCTAGCAGTGACGTGTTGGGAGAGATCCGTGACAAACCTATCTCGTTTAAGGCTTGATGCCTTCACTTCATTGCGTCCATCATATCATATATTGAGCTTCTACTGGGGTTTCTCTGGTTATCACTAGAGGGGGCTCGCCGACAGAAAAGTCTGGAACATCGAACCTCTTGCAGCCAAGATGGAGTTGTGTGATACGGGCGATGCCTTGGTGAGATAGTAGTGGCCTATCGGCTGGCCCTGCCCAGGCCATGTCGCCGACCTATCCATCCATGATGGCGGCAGCATCGCGGTTTCTTCATATCACGACAATCTTCAGTCACGGAACGCTCCGGTGGCGAAGCAGGTCCCCGATGAGTACTCGGTATCGGGTAAATATTCTTAGCAAATCGGGCTCTAACCGATTCATTAATTCATTTCTCAGCGAGGAGATGTGTACATTTGTTTTGTTGCGATTATACTGTCTTTGGGAGGCTATATATGCATGGCATCAACAAGTAGGTACATTGGCAAGTAATGTCAAAGGACGTGATAAGGTGCAAATATGAGTGAATGTCAGCATATCTATCGAAAACGGTATAAATATTATTTAATAAGAAATCGAATTCTGTAATAAAACTTAATTTACTTATTGCCGACTACCTTTTGAGTCCAGTAAATGACTCTGGTCATTTATGAGGCGTTTGTTAGGTCCCTTGCTTGTTTTTGACGTAACGTGATAAATAGACCAAAAATGGCACGTGGTGAAGCTAAAAACCGCGCGGAGTTGGAACGATGATAAATAGACAATGAAGGAATTATGCATGCTATTATTACTCAATCGGTTGCTACTCGTTTGCAAATTTTGTAAGCAAAGCTCGACGACTGTTTTCAGGGCGCCGATATCGATAAATTATCAACGATTTGGTGTACCCAATAACAAAAAAAGAGTAACAATCAAGTCATTTTAACATTTACACAAAAAAAAGAAACAAAACAATTCGTGGACAATGCACCCTCAACGTGTACACCGATGTTGAATGCATCTGCATGGCATGTATGAATATTGCCACATAAGTAACAATTGAGAATGTAAGCACATCATAAACGATTATTAATGTCGGCACATCATAAACGATTATTAATGTCGGCACATCATAAACGATTATTAATGTCGGCACATCATAAACGATTATTAATGTCGGCAAATCATAAACGATTATTAATGTCGGCACATCATAAACGATTATTAATGTCGGCACATTAGAAACTGGCGTCATTGTAGGCACATCAATAGCACATGTTGAATTACCATCAACTGCTGCATTGATCAATGTTTTCTTATATATTTCAACAGTTCATTTAAGTAGATCAGTTTTAATGGTGACTCTAAGTCCATCAATAACAGGGGCGATTGAGACAATACTTGTAGCAGTTTTAAGTTGATACCTTTTGCGGAAAACACATTTGTCTTGCACGATAGCGTATGAATGTTCATCGTTGAGATAAAAAAAACCCCGGGACGACATATTAATCAGGTATAACGAAAGCCGATCTGGTGCCGCACATCGAGTAGTGACTTCGGGGTTTACTTTTCAGTTCCAGGTGCGACCGCATAAATGGCTAGCTGTTACCTGGTTACAAGGCTCTATTAAAGCGCGTCGTCTCTGTGTACTTGTTGGTGTCCATTTAGCTCGTATGTCATACAGGGTATTGATCTGACAAAGGGGTGCGGGTGTGTGTGCGTGTGGGGTGGGGGTGGGTGTGTGTGGGGGGGGGGGGGGGGGAGTTGGTTATGAAGTTGAAACACGTCGTTAATCATTTAATGCATAATAGGGATTTGGAAACCCCAGCGTAAGATCATATGATCTATGCAATTCATGGTCATTAGGAAGGCCGTGAAATGCGCGTGGGCAGGGTCAAACAAGCAATATATTAAAACTACTCACAAGTGTTGCTTGTTGATTATACATCTGAGAGGTAAGATGTAGCTTTTATGGGCGACGTAATGCTGCACCGCATGGTTCATTGCAAAACCTTTAAGATGAATTGTTTCCTGTGTAATGAGGTACCTGTCATGAACACGCTGATCAGTAATTAATAGGTGCTTAATGACAAGGTCCGAGATGTGTCATGTCTTCCGTGAATTGACACATCACATCAACACATCGTATTTCACGGCTTGGTTTTTCCCATGAAGTTGAATGGTGTGAATAGAACCCCCCCCCCCCCCCCCCCCCCCCCCACCGCCACCACCTTTAAGTAGAGGTAATTTTGAATCAGTTTCTTACTCTTCTGAAACCGCCCGATTCACGATCAACAAATATATTCTGTTTTGTCTAAGACTGGAAGATGACTCATATTTCACGGTAATGGATGGACGGGTAATGTGTTAGGTTTATCCAAAGTCGTCCGCTGTGCTTCTCAACAGATGCCAGTTAGCCGACCACCCATTGCACAAATATATGGAACCTTGTAATTGGAATGTAGATTACGTCTCAATTTTACAATAATTCCTAATCTCTGAATTGCCTTTCATTTATCATCGAACAGAAATTCTATAAATGTGGGAACAATGGCTGAGTGTATGCCAGCCAGGCGATGCTGTGGTGAGCTTAAGGTATCAGCAGATTCGTCAGATAAATAAAATGCGAATCCTGATTGGAAGAGGTAGAATCGCAATCAAGCTGCTTCACGTGTCGCTATTGAGTAACTACAATGGTAAGTGTCATAGTGTAAAAAATTAAATAATTTGCTACACACTCGCAATAAAATGACTAACGACATCATACATTGACTTTGTATAGCTTATGGGATTAATCTAAGCTCTTTATATTTGATTGAAATACTTCACACTCTGACGGAACGACAGAACTGATCACTAGAATGCCTCGCATCCATATGAGGGCGAAGCGGGGAACAGCTGACTTGGGAGGTGAAGAGAATGGCGCTTCCCAGACCTATCCTCTTCATCAAAGTCTCCTGTTGGCCAAACAATTGACTTGCATCCCCTCTTACTTCGCATCCTAGCTCGTTCGTCAAAGCTCAACCAGCACGGTGCCGCCAGTTGCCATCGCGCCCAGATCCTGATGTCAATGATCAGCTGGATGTTTAGCGCTCACTATTGTGTTGTAATCGCCCAAGAACCCAATGGTAACCAAAAACATGCGAACATGATTGGAAGGTTTGCTTTGAGCTACTGTTTTGCGATACGAGATGCCAAAAGGCCTTGTGTTCGGTAGCCATTATTTGCAAGGGAAAGGCGTCTGTGGTCTTGCCAACGAGATTATGGCATTGCTTGGAAGCTCGGATCCAATTTTTGAATGGATTTTAAGATGAGTTATCACATGGCCGCCTTTCTTCGGGGAGATTATTTGCTCACAGCTTAACTGTGGTTTATGAAATATCATAGCATGTTTTATATCAGACTGTCGCGCTCATTCAATTCAGTGAGTTTGTACATCTCCTTTCTCTAGTAGTTTCAGTTAGTCATGGCATTTTGAAGGAGCTGCCTAGTTAATATATTATCGACCTGTGAGATCTCCAAGGCCTAACAAAGATGTAATGCTGTGCTCTTCCAAACTTATCTCAGGTTGGGTGAGGTTACAATCGGAAAACATCTCCCCAACACATTTCTACCCCCGTGTTGCCCGCTCCTTCTCTGTTCGTCTTACACTAACTATCCTAACCACGGCACCCTTCTCATTACAAATTTACTATTGTCTAGCTGCTTTCCATGTCAAATGCCTGCCCCCACACTCACATTTCATGAACACCTAAATTTATACAGGCGTTTATAAATCATATGGTCGAAATATGCAAATGTAAGTAAATTGATAAATTGCCGACCAACACATAAGCGATTAGTCTTTCATCAATAATACGTAGAAAAATATAACAAGCTATCAATTGTTAATTTCCATTGCAACTTCATAAGTAATCTTGATGTTTTGAGGCAGCTGAATAGATTTTTTGGGCACCTGGAGCCCCTTGTAAACGATGCCACGCTCTTAGGATAAACAGGAACAGACAGTCGAGATCTGCAATCAGTAAGGAATTGTTCGCCCATTTTCCGACACATTACGCAAGATAAAATAGTTCTGGATCTGTAAGGCAGACGAACTTCATAACGACAGCGTCTAATGTCAAATTTGTTTCTCCAGAACTATGCGGTGACAAGATAGACGTCGATTTATGGCGCGCGCACGTACTACTAGACTAGCGAGCGATGATATAAGAAGTACGATGTGCGTACAGCTTGAAACCGACTATGAACGGTTAATATGGCGGCATCGATAGACATCATTTATCACCAGTATCTTCAGCGTTAACATACTATTCCCAAGCGACAGTGGTTGCGCAGACCTAACAGAGGTCACTCTAGAACCAGTCCTATTGAGGTGGGTCTATAAGGATTCGGTATGCTGCGTGACATCAATCTCACTTCCCCACGGGTGTTATGCCAAGTTGCTATAAGCAAGTTGGTGTGTTTATTACTGGAGAAATAAGGATGCGGAGTTACAAAATCACTCAATGTTTTGGCTTCCGATGCTGTTACTTTTTACAGAGAGCGGAAGTGATGCGTATGGTTTACAATGAGGTTAGCTTAGCCCAACAAGACGTCCGAGTATATTCCCGTCCAGCCAGGGCTAAGGTTAGCTTGGAAACCTTCCTTGTGCAACCATTACAGTAATGGTCAGTGTAAGCATCTCATACGGGCCATGTTTCTCTTATTACAGGAGGTGCAAGCAATAGTGTTAGCAAGTCATATAGTTCTCCACACCTCTTTTTCAATGTCTTTCTTTGTGTATTCTTCTCAATTTGGCCAATGGCATTACAAAAGATATTTACCCCATTGCTTATGGTTATCTTCTTTGAAAAATAATTTTGTCACACTTTTTTTTGAGATAACCAAAAACAATGGGATAACCCAGCATGAGATCGAAGGGTCTGGCAGGGGATTTTCTTTAGGAGTACCATAACATAGCAATGTGAGTGTAAATATTCAACAGTTTATTAATTCTGTAACATAAGGTCTCTATAATTAGAGTCCAGTATTTCTGTACATAACAAACACGTTGTGAAGACTGACATCACGCTGTATTCAATCAACACCAGTCACAAGTTCACAGACGGCAAAAATACAAAATCGTCTTTAAATAACTAACACTGGTAATGGGCTTGCATACATCCGTCTCCTTCTTTGCATTGGGTGATCGTGTGAACAGAATGCCCCTCAACACTCACCGAGCTGCACACGGATCAGACTCCCTCTTATGCTCGCTTCAAACGGAAAACGGATACAGGCAACAATAAACAGAAGCGCATTGACCACTGTTCCAGTAACAGATGTGGCCGACGTGGGAGTGATTACATCGCACAATGACAGGATGTCAAATTTAGAAAAAATATAACTTAGGAAGGATTCAAAAATTTAACAATTGTGAAAGCTAGAAACAATTGTCTGTTCACATGAATATGGTTTAGATTAAAGATTTTAAAGTAGACCGAGAGAATCCTGCGACGTTACATCATTCACATTAGAGTGATGACAGCTATAAGTTCATGAAAAAAGTTGACAATGCTTAACGTATGATTCACGTCCATAAAAAGACATAAAAACATCATTACACCTTTCAGAATATGATCTTGTTCCACAACAGTCAACAGAAAATTAAAAAATATACAAATTGTCCCTTAATAGAAATGATCACCTATCATTTATGTCTCTAGCTTAGCAATACCCTGGCCAGCACTGTGATGCTTGACAATTTATCTGAAAGAAGAGGGGAAGTGGTATAAATGGACAGAGATGTGCAGGTCCAATGGTTTGAAGGGCAAGATAGTGACTGGTATGATGGAACACCTATCACACCACCAACTCCTCCATTACACCCGAGCATAATTAATGACAACTACTGCACTGTGGATACTGGCAACTGAACTGGATTCAAACTTAAAATACATGACATGACACTACAAGGCCAAAATACTCTGTCTCGATCAAATCATGCTGACACTAGCAAAGGATAGTGACTTGGAATCACACAGCTCGTCATTTTAGATCAACGATTCCCACATCAATGCATAGATGGAAGAGGAAGGAATTGTGGAGGCAGGGGGTCGGGGTGTGGAGGAGAAGGAGGAGAAGAACTGACAGTAGCCACAAGGCACTTGTGTCTGGCGAGACCAGGTGAAGAAGACGCTAGATTCTCTCGATCGCAGAGGGCAGAGCTTATTCTCTCATGAGGTAATTAAATATGCAGTGAAGGGAGGAGTCAGAATGGAGTTGCAGCTGTCCAACATTGTGGTATGAAGCAGAGAAGTAGTAGGTAGTAATAGCACCAGGTTGGGTTCATGGTATACAAGGCACATTGGTCAGTGGTGTCTCCTACAGCACATTGCACCCATGGTCCATTGTTTCATCGCGCCTGTCTCACACATGCTGAGCTGAATCCCTGAAGTTGCTGCAGCATTATCTGCACAGGCTTAGCCTCTGTGCAGACTCGGTGCTGACAAGTGCAGCCGGGCAGTAGACCAGCCGTGGCTGCTCTCCCACTGCAGTCTGGTACAATGACCCTTATACCACCCGTGGTTACCCGTCAACTGTTTATAACAAGTATATCCAATATCACCTGTTCGTCCGCAGAAGAATTTCCACCCAACATGGACAAGATGTGATGAACTGGCGGGAATAGCTGGGCCCCCAACCCTTGGCGAAGCTTACACGTATCGAGTTAAGATCACACGGGCCGTCCTGTAGTCTGGGGTCCCGTGTCTTGACCAGCTCTTCTGACAGTTTGTAGCTGAAGATCTGCATGGCAAATCCTGGAAGCACCTTCTTGACGACAAGCGTAAGACTGTTAGGGATATCCAGAGTGGGCGAGTTGACGAAGATAGGGTAATCCGAGTGGTTATAGACCCACACCTCATCGCCCTCCCGACTCAGACTCAGTCCGTGCCCGATTTTGTCACGCACGCGGTTGATGGCGTCGTGTCTGTCAGGCTGCTGAAGCACTTGAAGACACATGCCGTCGCCGTGAGGTAGAGATTGGAATATGTTGACGGTATCTTCATGCACTGTATAGAGGCGTCCTACGCGTTGTCGAAGCTCCCAGTAGGCGATGTTACACCAGCAAGCTGCGCGGCTACTACCAGTACCGTCTGCAATGACACAGGACAAACAAAAGGCTTAGTTCCCACTACATATAGTATTGATCATGGGAAAGGCACAAGATTTCTTATTGTTACACACAATAACACGACATGTGAGAGGCATACACAGGGGGCGTAGCTATTTGGACGCGTTTATCAAGCGACTGATTTCAATTCACAACCAATACAATCCCCCCCCAATATTATTGTTATGGGAACTTGCGCAGACTGACGACATGTCCGACGGTTATGCAGCGCACGCCGAATGCAACATCTACAGCGGCTAATTAGAGTGACAAGCGTGACAAAAAGCCATTCATTGCGGCTGACTGGTATTCCCTGCCCAGCGTCTGACTCGCTAGCAGCGATGGATAAACTGATAATCTGGTGGGAAAGGCCAGTGGCTCAAGCAGCGGTTTCTTTTTTGTTGAGAGAGGGCGAGCCGAGCTAAAGACATCAGCAACCCCAGTGTCAATCAAAGCTGCGAATAAAGTCGGCTACATCGGCTTGGAGTGCCCATGGTGGGATACTGCTTAAGGCGATGCCGGGCAATTAATGAGTGTTGTTGTCATGGCAACGGCAGGTGAGTTTCGAGGAAGAAGGTATGGGGGGGGGGGGGGGGGGGTGGTGAAGGCGTGATGGTGTAGGGATTACGTTGGGAAGGGAAGTTTGTTTACAATGAACCCCCGGTAGCACTTCACCCACTAATGGCAACATGGTCACACACAATAGCCAGAGCTAGGTAGAGGATGCATGTGCATCTACGGCAGCAGCAGCAGCTACGGCAGTTACAGTACGAACTTTGCCACTTAAGATTGACAGACTGTCTGACTGCTGGCTTTGCTTGCCTTTATAGAAGGCCAGTCTGCCAACTGAGCTCTGCATCGAGTTCTCTGGTGCGTGATAGTTCCGTCGTCAGCTCCATGAAACAACCAACGGCCAAATCAGCAAAAGTTTGAAGACGGTAAAACTGAACAGGACATGATCTGATGACCGGACACATTGCTGTCCGCACACTAAATCTCATCATAACGTCTTAAAGGGGGTTGGAGGTACTGCGAGGAATAGTTCTCCGGGGTTGAGACACTTGAGAGGGACTGAGTGGAACCTGGCAGACGCTACAAGTCAGCTTGGGTGGATCTGATTTAATAGAGTTGGATGCTTGGTGAAGGTCTGTCTGCCGTCCTGATTCCGCCAGCAACAGCCGCACCCGTCACAACATCATTAGCGGCCCCTGCCTCTCTCGCCACAGCCCCGGTGTCCCTCTGGGCAAACACCAGTGTTTCGCGAGACAGTCGGTGCTTCAACGAGATCTGCCAGGAAGCCCACGGCGCCCCGAGGGAGCGGAACTGGGCGCCAGTCAAGAGAGAAGCAAATGGAAAACAACCTGGGCAGGGTTGGCAGGAAATATAGAGTTGAATACATGGGCAATGACGAGGTTAATGACGAACAACCAACTCCAGCCCCAAGTCATAAAAGTGCATGGCGCCCCTCGTATCTATGAATAAAGATTGTGTTCCGGCAGAGATACTTTACGAGGAAGGAGTTTTTCCCCCAGTGGTTCTGGGCCTGTGAGTTGCGCAGGAGCTAGCAAGTTTTTGTGATTTTTTTAAAATAGAAGCATCATGTATAACAAAGAAACTGAAATGGCAACGTAAAGAGAGAACTACGGTACTTAGCGCTGGTCTGGAGAGTGTGTTGTGGGGAGATTATAAGTGAAATAGGTATTATAGAATGGGTGTAGCTAGCTGAAGTGACCATCAAACTTCATTACAAGTTCGATAAGTGCGAGTGGACGTAAAATCACCGACTCACTTGGGAACATATAAGGGCTACCAAATAAGGCACCCACTATACCCCAATACATACACGTAATTTTTGCAGGAAAGGGGTGAAGAGTTGATTCTCGGCGCAAAATGCAGGACAAGCGGACCTGAATCGAAATGTTCTCATGGACTTGGCGAGTCGATGAACGCCGCGACCGAACCATACCGTTGGTGGCTCGCAATTCTCCTCGCTTCTGCGGTATGAGCTTGAGCTAAGCTCAGGCCTGAGCCGAGAGCAGAGGAGTTTCTCTGGAGTAGGCTGAGCAGTCAACACCTTCACCCCGCCCACCCCCAGCAGCGAGGATCAAGGCGAACAGAATGAACGGCGCGACTTGAAGGGGCCCGAGAAAAACCTTGGCCAGGGAGACAGCTTGTGTGTATGTGTGGGGTGGGGATTGGGGTGTGGTAGGGGGGAGGGGACGTCAGAGGCGTAATCAGATTGTGTAGCGTCTGGTCGTGCAAGTGGTCCCCGCACTCGACGGCGAGCAGCGCCTACCTGTCTGGCGGCCATCAACGCCGTTATGAATATATTAATCAGCGCTGTCAGTCACAGCACAGAGGGCACTTAAGCGCTGCCAAGCTATGTCTTCACCCTACCACGACGCCACATAAAACACAGCCCGCCCACCTCTACCATTCCCAGCCTCTTCCTCCTCCCATCATCCACACAACACACACACCATTTTATCTCCGTGCACCTTCTGACAAGCACAAGTTTTCCACTACGTCTTTAGCCAAACATCTCTAGCGCTATCGCCTTCTCCCTGGCTCTCATACATGCCTTTCTAAACATACACTCCATCAGTCGCCTGACGCTTTCATCTCCCACTAGCACGATTTTTATCCGCCGCTTCTCAATTCCTGATCCCCTAGCGGTCAACTCTAACCCAAATATGATTGGTAAACAAGGTTAATTTACAAACTAACCCTTAGTCAAGACAATGAGAAGGATTCGGCAGGTAGTTGTTACTCGTACTTCTCACTCGCCACCACGAAATATCACGTGAAGCCTCAGTCACGCCATGACACCGGCTGAAACGAACCTTAAATCTCGTGGAGAACTGCGATTGCTGGCTGAAAGTGGGTCAAGTAAGCTTCCAGTTACCTGTGCTCAACAACAAGCTCGTTTCCAAACATTGGCTTTGTTGAACACCAAAGGACAGGCCAGTGGACATTAGGGTCTCAATGGGCCTCTCATGAATACAGGCTATTGACAAGCGACCCCTTCTTAACTATAAGCCCTCATCAAATCATGAAGAAGTAGGGTTATGATTTGTGGCGAGTATTGGTGACCGATGGGCTGTGGCATGGAGCGAGACACCGGACAGTCGCTAACTTATATGCTAACTTATACGCTAACCGACGCCAGCCATGCATGGAGCTACACACTTGATGGTCCCTTCATGTATATAAACATATCTACATATTCAAGTATCATTCCATAGCAAAAGCGCGTGTAAGTCGTCGGTATAGTGTTTCATTGGTGCTCTATTACACGGTTCCGATATCATGCTGGCCAGGGATCGGACAGGTGGCTAGTCGGTTACCGACACGACACAACATCATTCGGGGCGGGTCACGTGACGGACAGAGGCTACCAGTGGCGCCATGCGGTCATCTGATCCAGACGACAGTTGTGGTGGTCACGTCTGTCGGTCCCACCCTAACAATGCCAAATTAGTGCCACATCTCGCCTACATTACGTCACGAACACACCCCACTCAGGACCTCACAATGCGGACGTATTCAGTGGATTAGCGATTTGCAGGTTGGATTGAACTGGAACACTAACCCCAACACCCCCCTCAAAACCGAACTCGTCTATCAGCACAGGGTTAATTGGGAAGACCAAAGGCATACACATCAACTGCGCCCATTCATCCACTTCCACACTCCAAATGAAGTTATCAGATCATAAAATTTAAAAAAGAGTCTTTACGGTAATTGTGGAGCCGCGGGCAGGGATGCAGTCGGTGGGGATGTCGAGCCCCGGAAGGTGAAGCTATAGGGGAAGGTTAATGGGATGGGGTTGCAGGAGGAGGGTAAAGGGTGGTGGTATAGGTATTGTAGAGAAGGTGATAGATTCACTGCTCGTGACGGTGGATTGTCACGACACGGCGGCATGGCAGAACGCTCGTTTTTCAGTCACGATCATCTTCTTAGTTCAATATTACTGAAGAAACGACAATGGAACGCGGCCTTCAGGTGACCACCCCCCCCCCCCCCCCATACTCATTAAAGGGGTTCATCTCTGATACACTGGATAAACAACCCATGAAGGGTAAATAGAACGTCTCAGACCCACAGCCAAGCACTGATGCTACCACACCATATGTAGAGACCTGGAAGTCAGGGCCAACTGAGTATTCAGTTTCACACGCCATGAAAAATAGCATTCGGTGACCGAGGTCTGCACTTCTTACATATAAGGTTATGGGAGCGCCATTACGGCTTTCGCAAAGTGTCTACCACGTTAAAGGGGCGCCGCCATTTTTTCCCCAACTTGGCTTATCGAAGAAAGATCGACGATAAACTAGGGAGGGTGGCGCCGGCATGCGGAGGGGCGGGCAGGTACGGCGGCACTAGTCATCCATTATAGGCCCGGGCCAGGCGAGCAGGCTGAGAGCAGGCAGAGTTGGGGCGACAAGGACACGCACTTGAGTGTAGTGACAGGTCTGGCGTCACTTAGATGGCACTAACAAACACTCGTCAGGGGGTGAGCACGTAGCCACAGAGCAGTCACTGGCCCGCCAAGCTTCACAGCACGACCAGCCAGCCCCTTCCCATGATCAAACACAAACCCGAGAGCACACAGTTTAACAGTAACATGCTGGCTCGAGGCAGTCTATTTCGTAGGTCCTGTATTCTCTTCAGTAAGATCGATTGTCTTTATACTTTCATCTAGTACTATTAATACTGAAATTAATCCACATCAGATGAAAGTCAGTGGGTTAGCCTCCGGGTTGATGCGACAGACGAGTTCAGCTAAAACTAAATACATATAAATATAAAAAGTTGGTACTCAGAGTGAGTTGTGTGGGTAGAGTGAAGATAGCTATAAAGAAGACAATTCGCCATGGAGAAGGATCATCAAAGGAGGAAGGGCAGAGAAGACTTGGCTAGGGAAAGAGAGAGGGGGGCATGGCGCGGGCCCTGAGGACGCCGAGTAGGGGCTCTACAACCAAACGTATATCACTCCTTTCTGATAAGGAGAACATCCGTCTTGCAAAGGTCGGAAATGAAAAATAGGTCGACTCTTTGTAGACATACAATGTAGGAGGAGTATTCTGCGCAGTACACTGTTCAGACCCAGGTTACAACTCCTACCTGTAAGTGTTCGGCGCGACTCGGCAATATGGACGCTTAGAGACCCAAGGCTCTCTACACAACCGGGAGGCGGGGTTATCGAGTACACGCGAGGTCTAAATCAATATGCACCCACACAGGTCGCTATCACTCGAATGCTAGGAGCCCACAGGTGATTTTTTACCTGTAAGCGGAGAACATACATATATACAATGGGGCACTGGATGCTGTGTCTCATGGGATGCTTAAGAGAGCATCAGCTGAGAGACGTGACGGGAGAGGCGAACCAGAGGCAATTACCAGCATCATCATCCCTGTAAAAAAAACCATCAGGTGGCACTCGGCACACAGGAGAGGGCGTGACGGCGTGGGAGGGGACAGCATGGGCATTAGATGACAAGAACGCCGCTCTCTTCATACTATACCGAGTATATTTCATGACAACAATATACATAGCATAAGCAGAGACAAGAGACAATCGAAGCCAGTCGTCCAGGAGGAAACGGGATTTTGCATCCCAAGCACAACGCGACCCAGCTGCACTCGCTGCAGCAGCAAGCCAGGCCGGTAGTCGCTGGGCTTGGTGACGTATGTTTGGTGTTCAGAGAATTCACTGCGCATCCTATGAAATATGTAGGCTCCATAAGGAATAGACAAGTCCCATTTCTATAAATATGCCCATACAACCAAGACCTTATAGTGCCTTGCTATTTCCCTGATGAAATTTGTAAACCAAAACAACGGGAATGCGACCGAACAGTGGTTTGTGATAAAGAAAAATATCACAACACCCGGCGCCCCAGGACCCGTTATGGCGACAGACTTAACAGCTGGCCAGCAGCAGCAGCCGACAAGAAATATACATCAGGTCATGTCAGAGACAACTTGATGGCAATATTGATCATACAATTTCCTCCGAATCCACTTGTCTTCCGCTCGCCCGATGCATCTTGTATTCGACATGCTCCACCATGCAGGGTCTCCCTCCCACGCTCCCGCACAATTCACATGCTTACGTAGTAACTCCCAGCCCGTGAATACCCACAAAATGGCGAACCAACAAGACAGCAAAACTTCATATTTTTTTAAGGTCACAGAAAGTTCAACGCGAAAATAGCGCCGCCTTGTCCGTCTCGCCGATGATAATAATTTGAGTGTTATTTTATTGAGTGTTTATGTTAAGGTTCAACAATAGCGGCGACGGAGGCTTGTTCTGACGAAGACCCACGTCTGCGCTGTGGGCGTCATGCTGTCGCCGACCGAGCGGCCTGATCACTGCTGGCGTGTGTGAGGCTGGCGCGAGAACCGAAAAGCGCACATGCACAAAACAGACGAGCGGCCACACCAACCACTTTGCTATCTCTCAGCGATACTTTTAAAGTGAAATCCATCACCACAGCGAAATCTCTTTGATCTGTGTCAGCAGACATATAATGTATTGCATCGATACATTCGTTCAAGGCGCATCTCCCCCACCCCCCCCCCCACTCACAACTTCCTCGTCCTCTTTGTGATCTCGTCCGAGGACCACCAGTCACCACTCGATCGGAGACGGCCGACGAGCGTGGAGCCAGCAGAAACCCCTGACTCGGATCTAGACATATGAACAGACACTCACCAGACGCACAAGGACATGCGACGATTAAAATCGGCGCCAGCGCAAGCCGACAAAAGGGCAGAGAGACACTCGACTACAGCCCCTGCTACACCACCACCATCCCCTCCTGCACCTGACAGAGGTGCAACATACTTGACCACAGGTACTGGACACCAGCCCCTATCACGGTATCAGCAGCCTCGACCAGCACAGGGCATTAGGTGTAACTATCTCCTGTTGCAAATAGCTTGTCAGTTAGGGTGTAGTTAAATAGCGTGAGGTGGCTGGAATGCGGCCATGATCATTGAACGTACCCTCACTCCCTCTCTTGAGGGAGGTCTAACCCCCGGGGTCTAACCACTGGTCAGGCATTAACAGGTGCTGATGGTAGCAGGCAAGTTCGCTAGTCACAAACAGAATTCTGATCAGGGGTTGGATTCCAACGTATGCATCCAATCTTACAACTGATCCGAGCCACTAGACAAGCTATGCTGGGATGGAGCTGACACATCTCAAATCTGGCAAGAGAACCTCTGTTGGGTCGATACATCCCAACGTAAGCCACTGGATCAACTAGAGAATGGTGGTGCATCAAAGAGGCGGTCCAAATATGCTGCATGAATAAACGCTAATTGCTTGATGAGTTACAAAAATTATAAGCCTATTGAATTTGGGGTATCAACTAGTAATTGTTAGGATGAGAAAAAGAGGGCACTGATTGTTTAGACGAGAGGAAGGCTCCGTGAGAGATAGGATCCACGAGCTACCACACACCGCATACCCAGCAGAGGAACAGGGGGAGTCATGTGGTGGGGGCAGAGAGCGGGAGAAAATTGGAAAAAGCTAAATGAAAATATAACCTTGGCATATGTGCTAGTTTATTCTCGTCGATAGAGACCGCCACACAAGCCGCGGCACCAATAGACAGCCGCGTCAGAATAACAGCAAGCTCAACCACAACACTGACTGACTTGGGTGGGTCGAGGTGGGGCACATGGGATTCAATGACTGCCACCAACAGTTGAACATGGGTGGGGATGAGGCCGGGGCTGCAGACTGCCATGCTGGGTCAAAGACTAGCGGCTTCTTTCCTCCCCCCACCTGCTTCCATCACGGTGGAGTAAGCTATGTAGCGGCGAGGCCGGGGCGGCTGGCGTGAAGAGGAGCGCGGCGCCATCGCTCCTGGGCCGCACGGGGCCAGACGCCCTGTCAGGGCTCATATCCCAACAGCGCGCCCATTGATTGGTCTCTCCCTCATCAACCTCCATCTTCCTCTTTTCCTCTCCCACACACACCCTCTCTTCAGTCTCCCTCAAGAGAGAAAATATGAGAGGTCCCCGAACCACCTCCAGGGGACCCCAATGACTATGTAAGAAGCAGGCCAGTGGTATCGCGCAGAAAGCGAGTAACTGTGACATGTATCAAGGAGAAAGCACAGTAGTCAGCTTCCCTCGCCTCACTGGGCTAAACGGCTTATTTGTCGAACTCGTTGCAGCTTGCCCCATAAGGTGATCAATGGAGATGCAAGGCAAGTGAAGGGGAGGGGAGGGGAGCAGGGCTCTGTGGAGCAGAACCGAGTGAGGTAAGAACTAGGGATGAGGAGAGCTAGGCACGGACATCCGTGGGGTACATACAGGTGGGGAGAAAAAAATAGCCCAAACAAACAGAAACACAATAGTGTTCAATACGACGCACATGAAGGGACTCCAGCAACAAAGTAAGGTCGGTTAGTCCACCTCCACCACGAGGGGCTCTCACCGCCTAGACAGCAGACCAGCTACCTAAATGACACATCCCGCCCCAGTTACCAACTCCATCGCGAACAAACCACCATCAGGTGCTTTCCCCTTACTGATTGAATTCTTACCTGAGAAGCGCATCGCTGTTGGAGTTCCGCCCGTCTCCGTGGAAACCACCTCCCTCGAAGTCTCGTCACCTGCAAAACCCACAACTTGTCAGTCACAGCATCTCAGGGCATGATATCACAGCCCAAATGGAGCTGCTATCTTACAATCTAGGTGTTACATCTTCCACTGCGTGCGCTGTGAAAACGAGGCGGCGCGACTTACAATAGGGTCATCACCGGCGATTAAATGGGTTTATAGGACACACCAAATATGCACATGGTATGGGGTAATTCCTCGAGGCTGAAACTGGGCCCAGATTGAAGGCATTGGCTAGGGAAATACAGGGTCTTTGGTAAGATCACTCGAAACAGAGCAATGATACAAACTTATGAGTTACCCCGAGGACGGAGGGAACAAGGTGTATTTGGAACAAGTGAAGGAAGGCTGCCATGTTACAACTAACATAAGCGCATATATATACTGGGCAGTTAGTCAGGTGCTAGCTGATTTCAGGGGACCACTCACCTGAAGCCGGTATGTACTGGGACTTGTGTATGGGTATATCATGGGTGAGGTGCGGAGCAGGATCTGTACGCAACAACATAAACAAGACACACAGATTGAGCACATACCAGCGGGTTGATTGGGTACAAGGTTCACAGCTTTATGAGCAAACATGAATAGATCTTCGGGCATAGGTAGCTAAGAAGTGCCCGTAAAGTACCCACCTAAAATTATCACATGGTCAAATATTAATATAGTGTGCAATAAACACCTATATTCCCATGGTTAAATTCAAATTTGTGAAGTCAAGAACTACACCACTCGCTTTCGGGCCATTTTTTTTACACTCATTTTTTTTTCATATGGACAAGTCCAACTCTATAATCTACAGAACAGCACAGTACTCATATAATAGAGCTTAGCAATACTGATGGAGTGGATGGTGGTGATAAGACAGCCCGGAACATGCCCTGTTACCAAGCCCACCGACACTCAACGGCGTAAGACAAACACTTAACCAACCAACACAAGAACGCAGACAACGCACTGTATACGCCAGCTAGTTGCTACAAAAACCCACACTGAACGAAATCTTACACTTCACTAAAACCTCATTTGTGATGAATTATTGATTTCTGCAGTAATAGTCACGCTGATTAAACACACAACCCCCTGACTAAGGAAGGGTGAATTATTTCTCTGAACAAATCTCATAGCCTTTTCGTGTGTAAGCTATCGCCAACCAGCGCACTAACAAAAGACAAGTTCGCTGTCCAGTGCACCCCATAACCCACAAATATGGTCGCTTACCACAATAAAGCTCACCGTGGGTCTAAGAGCAGCTCTGAATGGAAGACATATCTCTCTCACTACCAAACCCTTCATCTAATCACCACACAAGGTCGCCTGAATGAAGCCCAACTGAGAAGGGCGACAGTGCGCCGCCGCCTCTCTGTCAAACTCCGACTAGAGAGTGAAGATCTCTCTAACAAACTCACCTCGTCTCAAGGGGCCTGTGGAACACTCCGCACCCACCCCCTTCGTCATCGCCTTTAACTGTCCCATTCACATCAACCCTCAGCAAGAGCACTAGGCTTTTAACACACATGATCTCAACGCGAGCTAACAAGCCACCAGCCACTGAAGACCTGCTTCGTGGAGAAGTTTTGTGTACATCTGACCTCGCTCCCTTTCTCATATTAGCAGGAGCTTGTTCTGTGGGGAGGCGATTCCACCGCGATGTGTGTTAAGAGAATGCTGCAGCAGATGATGAAAGACTCCACATCCTCATATGCTTAACAACACACTTAATGCTAGCGAGTTATCCTACGGTTAAGGCTAAAGATCATCACTCAAAAACAAGCCTGCAATCTTAAAAAGTTCCAGCTGCTATTAGAGTACAGACAGCAGCTTGCATGAGTATAATGTGGTACAGCATTAGATGCATACACGAGGGAAACACAGGTGCATGACCCTGCATTACCCAACCCATTAGAACAACCTGTAGAGAAAGCCGAATCAATGGAACTCCTATCAGAACCAGACGCAACCCAAAAAGTTTCTCAATAGTCCTATTGAATTCAATGTTAACTGGAAAAAGAAAAATATCACGTGATCCCAATTGTTCCGCGCGTCAAGGAATTTGCATCTCTAAGGATTGAATCTTTCATAAGGTTGATGGACTGTCATGGATAGGATCAAACCAATCCCTAAATACTGCTAGAACGAATGATGCCAGTTCATATTACACATGTCACTTCCATATATTGATCATAAACCTGCCATTGTAAGAAAATGACTAAGAGAACCAAAAAAACCTAAAAGGTTATTTTTGCTACCGATGGTAAAGCTGCAACAATGTTGGGGCCACATCAAAGCTGGCCTACCACAACTATAAAGACTTAATAGGGTAATACTTGCAACTTAAGGTACCATATGTTTGTGACTTATATATTATAAATATATATATATATATACATATATATATATACATACATATATATGTATACATATATATATACATATATATGTATACATACATATATATATATATATATATATATATATATATATATATATATATATATATATATATATATATATATATATATATATATATATATATATATATATATATAAATATGTTAGACCAATCCCAGAAAAATATTCTTATACCTAAAAAAATACGACTCCAATGGTAGGGGTTACAGCAGATGGACCCTGGATGGTCAACATCGGATGTACACACTGGCATGGTTTTGAGTAGGTGAGGTGATAGTTGGTCACTTGCCCACCGCCACAGTTCACAACACAGGACGTGTGGGCGCACACTCCTACGACCCAGGTGTACTGGACCTTCAGGAAGGAGGACGCACTCAGTGCGTTCTCCACCACGACTCTCCACTGACTGAACAAGGATCTCCAGCTGCCTGTCTTTGAGATGCTTAAGCAGCGAATGTGCTGCTGCTTTTAACTCGACTTCTTCAGGCGAACATGGGGTTTCATCCCCTCGGTCTAGTTTACACTTCCACAGGCGTTTTACCAGATTGCTTCGCCTGTAGCGAAACATAAAGCAGGGACACTCACTATCCTGTGTGTTTTCATTAAAACTGTTTTGTGTGTCCTCGTCTTCAATACAGCACTCCACTGTTCACAATGTGAACCAAAATACAAACTGAAAAGATCGCTTCCACACGCCGTGACGGCGCGACAGCGGTCTTGTGTGTACCAACCTTAGCGAGATCACAACAGGAGCGCTTCAAGCACAACTCATCACCACCAATAACTTGCACTACATCACTGGACGCTCACAAATGCAGCCATATAAAATATTCTGCTGATAGTGGCTTATCCTCACTTTATTCCACCGCTGCTGACATCGCAGAGAACGGCAGCTAGAGTATTATTTACATTCTACAATAGCTGGGCAAGACGACATCAACGAGAGACCGCGCAAGCAGAGCGCACGGTTTGCAGCAGGAGGTCAAAGGTTAAGGGTTAACTCCACTCTCCGCACACAAGAGCGCTTCCAATCGTTCCTAGTCAATTCCGCGGTAGATATAACTGAAATGTTAGTTGAACTTCCACAAAATATTGCCAAGATTCGGCTTCGGTATCCAGCTAACCCTGACCACGAATGGATATATACTGCACTGCGGAGAATGCAAGGACTGCTCGCCGTGTGAGAGAAGTGGTCGAATACACTGGAGCCGAGCTTCAACCATCGCGATAAGACGGCCTATGATTGGCTGAAGGAGCGGGTCACATGGGGAGTCTAGACTGGGCGGCGCGACTTGTCTATGGCGATTGTTGCGCAAATAACCTATCGAATTACTGGCAGTACTTGACTTGCCTATTTAAAATTTATAAATATTGACACAAAAAGTCGAAAAGGTACTATGGTATTATATTATGCTTTATTCATTTATACGATTTATTTCCCTCCGAGGGTTTCCTATATCGCTGAATAATGCAAGTGAGGCTGTTCATGCCCCATGACAACTTGCAGCACAAAGCCAAAGCGAAAGTTCTTATTGAAATAATCATAAGTTCATAATACATTTGATAAACCTTTTGAATCATCGATTGTTTATTCTTAAACGCATCTTTCCCATTTCCGAGTAAATTTGGGAGTCAGAGGAGCCAAATAAACGGGGTTCACCAATTGAACATCGTTAGTTTGTGGCGTTAAACTTTGTTCGAAGAACGTATATAGAATAATAAATAAAAGAACCTTGAAAGACATGTATATATCACCTACCCCTAATAAATCGATGCTCACTGGGCAAAATATAGAAAACTTCAACGTAATACTGAATGCAGTTGTAACAGCGGCCTATTTATTTTGGAGGGCAGATGGCTCCCGTGGTATATTGAAGTGCACAGCTTCTGTGGTGAGAGGTGGCAGATATATACTGAAGTTATGCATGATGCGGGTTGGTAAAGCCACTGGGGTAGAATTTCAACTCGCACCATTGTGATCGTGAGCAACTGCATATGTAGACTTCAGGATAGCGATTGACCTGCTTTGAACCCTGTGTTAATGACCAGGGAGGTTGATTATGTAATACGTTTTAAGTTTGAGGAACCCGGCCGGCGCCTTCTTTCAATGTTGAGCGCCACAAAATGGACCGCTGGCGCCAAACGCGGCGCAGGCAGTAAGATAAAATACAAGGCTTTGCGGGAGGGGGTGGGAATAATGGAGTTGGCGCTTATCCTCATGAATAATGAACAAGCCAGGCCGATGTTCATTTGTGATCACTGAGACGGTTTGCAAACAAAGCAACGCGTTGTAAGGATGTGTAGCAGTCTGCTTGTAGTGTCTCATCATTTTGCTGACTTGAATGAACCCTGTGCAGCCAGCTGTCTCCACAGTCTGACGTGTACCACGATAATAAAGTGTTTACGACGGATTATGTAAAGGCGCCTGCCGCCGAGCATGAAACAAAGCTCGTCTGGCGCCGACCTCCTCAGTTGCTGTCTGTTTATTTCATCCGCTTAACAATAGACTGATACCAGAATATCACCCACTGGTTATACATATTTCAGAGGAACCCCATTGAAAACTGGTAGACACCTGCTCAGCAGTGTCTATTTGATGAAATTTCGCCATATGAAATTACACACAAAAGCCTGGTGAAGCTCTAGGCGGTTTTTATTTGGATAAAACTTCCAGGTTTTCATGCTCCTGTTAATAAATATGTGATGAGTAACCACCGCTAGTCAGTATTGATTAATAGATTGCGGTTCAACTTATATCAGGTAGTAATAATTGTATATGCTCGATTTCTTTATTGGAAGAGACACACTGGCCTCACGTTATCGAAGGGTGTGACAGTTAGGGGGACATTATTTCCTCATATCTCTACTGTTAAAGGCATGAATGCAATCCAATATATCAGGTAATTTAATGGTATGGTACATTTATTAAAGCCATTTCTGCTAACAAATTCTTTGTTTAATTTGTGCGTTATGTTGGTGAGGAGTTCGCTTAAGGTGGCCATCCCCACCCCGGATTAACAGTGTTCATGTATTTACAGCGACCAATTACATACTTAGTATCTCCATTTGCAATTCAAAACCATAATTGAGGAGGAAACGTAACTAACCGACAATCATGCAAACGTCGCAATCTTTTAATTTTGATATGAAAGAATAATATTTAACTACTTCATGTAACATTTAAAAAAAAAGCCCAATGAAAAGGAAGCAATGGTGACGAAATACCTCACTCATACCTTGTCACGTTTCAACATGTAGCGAAGTAGGCAGAAAAATCATCATCCAACAACATGAGCTCTTCAACGGAGTCCGATTGAAGGAGTGGGTAATTTAGTTGAAAAGACCAGCACAAATGTCATGAACCTCTTTGTATATTTTTGTCTATGTTTCATGCACAGTGTACATAGCGTTCCCTTGGTTCTTTTTAGAATGCAGTTTTGCGCTCGAACAGTACCGTGGCGTCGAAAAAAAATGCATTGCTTGGCGATCATAATGTCAAAATTTGTCATAATGGCATAGTGTACTGCTTTCTCTGCTACTGCTTTGTAGGAATATATGTTGTCATTTCTACTGAACAATCTAACTGGTGCCATCTTATAACACCTTGTATATTAGTTAAATTGAATAAATCAATGCCTGACACTTGTTGTAGTAGCCAGACGCAAAGTTACATCTTGAATATATCTGACTATCTTCTGCACAGAGGTAGATAGGTATTTACTACGAATTAACTAAATATCACCACTGTGTATTTACTGACTATGAGTAGAGCATGAATAAGCATGAAAGCGCATTTAATATATATTAGGGGCTCCATCAAACACACTGAATAACATACACCGATAGTGGAAGGGCATCTTTACTTGTTTGTTTTCATATACATCATGATGAATGATAACTGTTAAACATTTCAATCAGTTAAACTATATAAGTGTTGGTCTTGGACTGCTTAACCTTCTTGTGGGTCCGTTTGTAGAACAGGCCCTCTGTATTAACTCGCGCATGGTAAGAGGTGACTAATATGGGGCAACAAAAACGTCCATGCAGACAGCTTGTTAAGATCTGTCCTGCTGACTGATGTTCGGATCCAAGTCACTCCACATCATACTCTTAACCATAAGAAGGGAGAAATTAGCTAACACGAGCTCAAACGATGTGATGACTCCGAGATTCTCAACGAATTGAAACCACAGTTAGAAACAAAGGTAAAGCGAACAATAACAAATACAATTTGTTGAGTAATATCAACACCAACAAACCCATCAAAATTTAAAAAAACACAGATGTTAATAGAAACCTAGGTGCGACCAATACTCGAGGCATCCGTCTTGGGCAAATAGGAAACCCCATGACACATCAGATCATAATATGAAGCTTTCGGATTTAAAAGTAATGTAACAATAAAAGAAGGGGTATACTAATAACAATAATACATACATATTACAAAGAGATGGAAGAGCCACAGGAGGGACATCTATACTTGTCAAAGGTGTCTCCGATGGTCTTCTTGCTACTGACACTCCTCAAGCTGTAGCAAGGAGCATTATCCGTGTTCTTTGTTTTTACCATCAAACAACAACATTATACAGAGAGACATAGATCTTTTTGATCATTCAACTGCCACATCCACTGTTGCTGCGGGTTTGCCTTACTATTGACAACAATGCTTGGATTAATTTAGGAAACAAAACATAATTTTATATCCCATATTTCTTACCTCTGTAAGAACTGCTTTAAATGGTCAAATCATATCGAGAAAACCTCAAAGATGGATAAGGTAGTGCAAATTCTCCTGCGCTTGACTAGTCTCCTGTGTGACACCAAGTAATTATGCAGTATTTGGGTTGGCGGTCAAAAATGAACCTTTGAAGTTATGCCTCTGCGCCTTATATGGCATCTCCCCTCCTATGTCTCAACCTCTACACCAATGAAGCCCCCTTAAAAACCAGACGGGAGCAATGTGTGATCCAATATGCAGTGAATTAAAATCAAAACAGGGAAATCCAGCCTTTATTGTTACTTTTCAACCCCTAAAGGTTCCACCTTCCGTTTGTCTAAAAAAAAATCACCACTGAGCCCTGTTTTCATCAACCTGTTCCCATAGTAAAGGACAAATATTCGGACCGCACCGCCATTTGCTGAGACGGTACCCAATACAGAGACAGGGATGGAGCAGCGCCAGCAGGTATGATGCGAAAAACGAGATTTGTGAATGCGATTACCTACAGCGTTGTCCATTTTCCATGCAGAGCTAAGGGCTCTTTCTGTAGCTCTGGCTAATGCGAGAGTTATTGTGATTTTCACTGTCAGCCGTGGGGGTTTTCTCTGGGAGCAATTTACGTAATGCTTGTATTTCAAATGTTGTTCTTTTTTATGCAATCGGGGTAAGGATATTTGGTTTTTGTCGGTTCCAAGTTCAGACTTCTGGCGATGAGAGGGCAGCAAAACCAGTAAAAGAAGTGCTCAAACTGGATGTTATTAAGGCCTTGGCCTGTTTACAGACTTTAAACCTCGATCAGGTCATCCCCACTTTGGTAAATGTCAACTATAGCAGCATCAATTCTCGGCTAGATTCACACGTACCATGGCCTAGGATCCAAACTAAGAGTCACCCAATTAAGCGGAACAAAACAATTATGGACAGCAAAAAAACATCAATATGCGTACATGGAAGTTTGAAAATTAATAAAGCGAATTTCTTTTTCACATTAATTAAATTGATAAAATAAGGGTTTAAATATTCAATCAAGTTTCATTTTTTACCCCATTATTACTTCTCACAAACCGACCTTTGTATGAACCTTTCCACCTGTGGCTCTGCCCATCGCATTTAGCTTCAATACAAACCCTTTGGTAACTAATCAATAGATCAACTGATAACTATGTTTTCAATATACTATATAATAAAATTGAGTTGAGGACGTTTGTCAAATGCCAAAGACTTAAGATACAAGATCATTTAATTTAAGTCCCTTCATCATTGCACGAGTCCTGTTGTGTACTTAAACTAATACAGTAACACACAATTTTTTCATTTCATGAAGACCCTACCTACCCTAAAAGGGTCTTTTAAAACAAATATCTGTGACTATGTTATACCACACATTTTTACACCTTATATATTTACATAAACTATTGTTTGCCATTGGAGGCCATGTTGAGAGGGTGAATGAAAGTGAAAAGCAGAGCATTTATGTCACTTTCAAAAATGAGGTCATATCATGATGATGATTGAATGGAACGAAAAGTGTTTCTTCTGGGACATCTCCCCAATACCACTAGGATCAAAAACATCGCTCAGGCCAGACTGAAACACCCCACTGCCCTCCCCACACACACCCACCGCTGAGGTGAAAGTCCAACACAATGCCATTGAGCCACAGAGTAAGGGACATCCTATTTAAGAGATGGTCAATTTATGTGATCATCCGGGTCACAAGGTGTTCATGTAGCAACCAGATGGATGTCATACCTCGTAATCAAGCCACCAACCTGTGGGCTGAGGAGCCAAGCTTTAAACCACTAAGCCACAGGGTCTAGATAGGGAGTGAATGATGAAGGTGAAAGGGCTCTATGATTCAAGGTACAAAAACAGACATCAACTTGCTAGTCGGTCAGTGAGTTACAAAAGTTTCACAAGTCAAAGACAGCCGGTAGTCTGTATGACTGGCTTTGCCATCAAGACCCAAACTAATTTCTGATATGAAGTTAAGACCACCCGTCTCATATTAACATAACAGATGTTCATCAAATAAAATTGACCAGTCATATCACATGAAAATAAATCAAATATTTAATGTATCTATGCACAAGTGTTGACACGTATATCATAAGGCCGTCTTTCAATCACCTAGCCAGAATATCTTATTCGAGTACTGATCCAACAACAGTCAAAACTTGTTTTTCACATACAATTTAAACTAACAAAAAAAAAAAAGGAAACTGTTTGTTCTTTATTTTGCCTTGAAACAGAAATATATCAAATGAATGAGGTTAATTAAATGCAATCTTGTTTCTGGTGTTGTTAGGGTTGTCTTACAGACTAGCACATGATCTAAAGTCCAATTGTGTAGGATCTGCCTTTGGGGTTGTGTATGGGCTGCATGTGAGGCTCTGAGATACACCACTCATACCATACATTCTTCTCTGTGACCACTCGCCAAAAATGAACGGTCAGTTTCTCTCCAGCATTCACAGCAATTGGCTCCTTGATAGGGAAGTAGATAGGAAACCAACTAAACATACCAGGAGTATGTGTTTCTGGTACAATACTTAGGTTGATATCTTTGTACAACTGACAATCAAAGTAGCCTCCCAAGCCATGAAGAATCACACTTTGGGTCACATCAAAGGTTAGGTGACCATAGCGACTGTTGTCAATGACTCCTTTGTTCGGATGATGGAATGTGAAGAGAGGCTTGGTTTCGCTCAGCTTGAAGATATTGTGAAGTCGCACAACATACGGTGTTTCGAGCGGTGCCTCTGGTGGTTTACCTGTTTCTTTGCAATGGCGTGCCTCATTCCACAGCTTTGACGAGGAAAGAGGAGCCACAAATGAAGTGTATTTGTATGGAATGCTGATTCCACCCTCTTTAAGAAATTTCTGTGCCCCATCTAAGCACTCTGGAGAAAGTTCATTATCTCCAAATGAACCCAGTAGTTCACTGACAATGATATCAGCCTTCTCAGGAGCCTCCCATACTCGCATGTCAGAAGAAACAACAGTAACTTTGTTTCCCCATTGTTCCTCTTTCAGGTTTTCCAGTGTAACCACAGCATTGGGGTTCTTCTCCACTGCATATACTTGTATCTTTCTGTTTGCTTTGGATGCTGCATTCAGAGAGGCAGACACCAAAGGCCCTCTTCCAGCCCCAAGTACCATCAATGTCAACATGCGAGTGTCTTTTTCTTCGTCTGGAATGAGGTCCATTAGGGCCTCATAGACAGCCAGCTGGTACTGAGAGTACTTCACAGGGTCTTTCTCAAATACCTCATATGTTTGTGATTCAAGATTATCCATCAATGGTTGAAGAGGGCACTGAAGAAAATCTTCATATCCTTTTGCAAAGTGAGTGACATTGTCAACAGGATCTTGATTACGCCATATGTGTTCCAGATACTGTTGATAACACTGCAACCCTTTATCAGAATGCAGGTCAGCACCAGACAGGATCACCTGAACATCTAATTTGAAGAGCTTCTTTATGAGCTCCTGATGTGCACGTGACAGTACTGGGAAACCCTTGCGGTTGGTAAGGAAGATACTTGTGGGTAATATTGCAGCTTTTATAGGTTCTCCCATCCAGCGATCAACAGCATCATCTGTAGGGAGATCTGCAGACACCTCCAGTGCCAGGCCGATCTTTTTGTGGCTGTCACAGAGAATCTTAACATCTGACCACCATTTCCAAGTGTCGTTTTCTTCATCTATTGTCTTCTCAGAATCACTTTTGTCAGAAAATTCACCTCCCTGCTTCACATCAATTATATCTTCAAGTTGACTAGACGGGGCCAACATTGGTACATGCATCCAAAATTGGTTTGTCTGACCGCTTTGCACATGTTCACTCAGAATACGAGCCAGGTTTACACACTTTGGTCCTTTGACCTCAATTAAGACGGCAGGAACACTCAGATGACTAGAGAACAACAGCTCTTGTTTGAACGCCCTCTCGGAGTTTTTCCTCAAAGCATCGTGAACGGACTCCAGTTGTAACCAAGGAGATGTTTTTCCAACAACGAGGCTGCTCCAGTCTTGACTGGTCAACAGCATGTCAGATCGAGTGAAGGGACCTTTTCTGTTTTTGGCAGGCCCATCTGAAGACTCGCGTTTGAAGCGAGGGTGGACCAGTGGCAAGCAGATAAAATCAAAACCAGCTCTACATGTACTGCCAAGAGAATTGTTGATATCGTAACAACAGTGGAGGTCCCGTCCACACGATACATGACCCCTGGATGTCATAGCAAATATTTAGCAACTTTTAACTCACGTGAACAGTTAAATGATTCTTGAACCACGCTTGCCGGCGAAATAGCAACGTTTTGGTGTGCCTATGGAGACCCAGTTGAATCAAAATCCAATTGATAGACGTCCTCACCCTCCTTCTCCGTGTACTACCAAGCGTGGTCATGGTGCGAGACAGCTTTGTAAACAAGCATTGAATTTATTACAAGCATCGCTTGCATTTTGATAGGATGAGGACTAAAATGTTGAATCTTAACAAACAGAATATTTATTGTTAAATTCTGCCTTATCACGCTGGTTGTTCGTGCCTAACACAGTTAGTAACTCGGAAGATTCCACATACCAAACTCACCAGCAGTTTCCACTTGAAAAAGTTCAGCAAAAGTCAGCATTGCAGAAAGTTAAACAATCAAACAAATTGTATTTCAGTATTGTTTTATATCTCATGACTGTCAATTATGAAAAAGCCTTTTGAGTTTTCAAGAAAAGATCGGAAGCAAGTGCAATGTAATCAATGGCGCACCCTTAACAAAAGTCGCAGCAACTCAAATTCAAATTATATTTCCTTATTTATCGTTTTATAGTAATGCCATTTAGGTATTTGACGGAACTGAAACTTTTTTAAGGGGAAATCCGCGCCTCGAATTCAAAAATCTAGTGGTTGGCAACCAAAGTTAAATTTAAGCCACGATATTTACGACATATACACATTGGATGAAAAATCCGCTATTCTTAAGGACGCACGTTTACTTGTCAACTTTTCATATCAACTGGTGTGGAACAATAAAGATATGTACAGCCAATGCTGATATTGTTTTTTTTTTTTTTTTTGCTACAAACGGCGCCATGTTTTATATATCAGATGCAATGTATATTATGAATGTTTGTGGTCATTCTCGTTTCATAAAGTGCATAACATAACATTAGTTATCACACAACATGAAGTCTCATCGATTAATTATCAATTGAAGTCATTCAGTTGATAACATCAGAAAAACGTTGCCCTCTCAACCATATTTTCTGTTATATTCTGATTGTTATTTTTCCATCCACTAGGGAACCCTAACTCGGCCACTTCTTTATATTTTGCGAGCTCAAACCAGGTGAAGAAGAGCAAACCCCAAGCATTGCCTAGTGTCAAGGAATATCAACTCTTTTCACAGGCTGCTAACTACTCGTACAAAGTTTCGCCTTTGAAAATAACTTTCACGCGAACTGAGGTTCGCTAATCTCGCTGCTTATAATGTCTTGGTGCGATTTGATCTATTAAACGACAATCGTTGTTGATTTATTCATTGAGTTTTAAAAGAAGAAGGCTTCTTAAACAACTTTACGTTGACAATAATTCGCTAAATTGAAATATAATTGGAAGACATGGTGCACCACGTAGTTCATAAAAGATAAAGAGTGGACTTTTCTAGGATACTGTCATCTACCGTCACATTCTTGCTCGTGACATTACTTTCACGTTCCTCCAGAAAACCACTTAAGCGTTTTGTTTCCCTCTGAAAACCATAAGTTTCGCTCCAAGGGCCATCCCATCCAACCAATACAACATGCCAGCCGGTTAACCGTCGCGTACATATACTATTATTTTGAAACATCCTGTCCAAAACAATAATTATCTTAGGAGATTCACCTCTTCCTACATATATTTTAGGCAGATTTTTCAAAAGAATTTTTTGAAGGATACCGATAGAAATTGAAAAGATACAGTCTTGTCATGACTGCACTATTTTTTTATTGCGAGAAGGCTGGATTATCAATAAGTTGCTGTTAGGCTTATGTCTGGAAATTTGTGGACTTGTGAAATAGCCATATATTGGATGCATTTTTTTCCAGAGGGAATAATTTTCAATTAACACCATGATATTTCGGTTCATTTGTTTTGAATGACGCGTACGAAGTGAAGGTTTTGGCGAGACAATGACGTCTATGTTGGCTCCTTTTACACCCCCTGTCGTCAAGCGTTTGCTTGGCTGGAAACAAGGGGACGATAAAGAGGATAAATGGTCCGAAAAGGCAGTTAAAAGTCTTGTAAAGAAACTCAAAAAAGGAAATGGGATTGATGAACTTGAAAAGGCCATAAGTACGCAAGATCCCAACACCAAATGCATCACCATACCTAGGTTGCTTATTTTTCATGCTTGTTGTTTGTAGGGGTGTCAATGAATTTTTAAATTTGACTCTCATTATGGCACGTCACCACTTTATATAGGGTTTGATTTACATTATTTTATCCCAAAAGTTAGGCAGATTTGAAGTTGTGTGTGTGTCTTTGTACCAAAACTAACCAGCCAGCTCAATGGGGACGCGCTTGCCATGCCAGCTGATGCAAATTCTCGACGCGAGTGTGCATCTTCATCCTTTGATCTTCCATTTGTTACTAGCACTGTGATCCAGTTTACCAAATTCATGTTCAATGTATATGATACCTCACCTCATGTTCTAAGGAGCATTGGTGTATCAGTGCTTTCATTTGGCCTGAGTCTCCCTCTGGGGCTGGGGATAGAATAGGTCCACTGTATCCTTCTGCATGTCATAAGTGGTGACTAATAGGGGGCAACCTGTTGGCCGTGGGTTGCGACTCTGTGGACAATGGGATCTAGGTGGTCGAGTGGAGCAGTCCTTTTTTAGGGCCGTATCTGCAACACACTCTGGCCCGGATTTCGTCAAGACGAGAGGCTGGAATGGCCTGGTTCAGTCTATTGGCTTGTAGTGACTTGCCCTAGGATAATCGTTTCCATTTTTATCTTTTCCATCTGCATGTTCATTTATCCTAGAAGGTGGCTGTTAAACCCTATACTTACCTAACCTATCGTCTGGCCTAAGGACAATCCGTTCAGTGTCAAGGGATCTTTTCCTTATCCCCCCCCCCACCTCCTTTCAAGTGCCTGGATGCGTCATAGAACGCTATTAGGCCTTTATATCAACTGCACAATGCAATCTTAATGTTGTATTTCAATTGACTGATATTTTGCCAGGTTTCCCATGCACTTACTGGGTACTATGTTCATGTGGGTTAGACTGTGGGGAATATTTTAATCTCTCTCTTAGTGTCATTACCCTGGATGCTTCAAAATATGGTCTGGGGATGTTCGCCCTGGAGCATTAAGTGCAGTTTTTTAGGATTTTCTTTGGTATAGCCCCATGTGGGTCCGGGGGTAGAATGGGCCCACTATCCAATTGTATCTCGCATCGAGGTTCAATACAACAGCAGAGGGGCTGGCATGATTAAGCGCCGCCTGAACCTTAAACCCGACAAACACATAAGATAAGATAAAGCTTCCCGGCTGTAAACTATCATGTCTTATGTTATTACATTTATTGACCAATGGTTTATAAACTGAAAGTAAACTGTTGAATAAACCGATGGCATAGATAAGCTCACTGAAAACATTGCACGACTAATGTGCCTCAATTATTGGTGAATCTGTATACATGGATCAGTGATCAGCTGGCTGCAGTCGGGCGCAAATGTTCAACAACTTAGACAACAGCCCACCCCTCTCCCCCCAAGCTATCTAATGGAAGCCTCACACGTTTAAATACAACATGCACCCACTGACCTGGATTTGTTGAACGGTTGCTTGGCAATAACAAATCAACCATTTCTGCCTATTGACAAATTTTATTGTTAGAATCTTGCTAATTTCGAGCCCTGCATTAGTATTGGAGTGCTGTTAAACCCTATGCTTACCTTACCATCTTTTGGTTTGCTATGGGGCTTGTCTATTAAGAATCTGACAGGCTTCCTCAAATAACATACCTAGATGAGTGGCTGGAATGGTCTGGTTCTGTCAATCAGCTGGTGGTCACTTTCCCTAGGATAACCAGTTGCATTTATATTGTCATCCACCCCTCTTACAATTGCTCTGTGGGTCCGGGGTAGTATAGGTTCACTGTATCCTCCTGAATGTCGTAAGAGGCAACTAATAGGGGCAACCTGTTGGCCATGGGTTGTGACTCGGTGGACAATGGGATCCTGGTTGTTGAGAAGATCGGTCCTTGTGAGGGTCATGTCTGTAACACAGTACTCCGGCCCGGATTTCGTCTAGACGAGAGGCCGTGATTGGCATGGTCCAGTCAATCGACTTGCCCTGGGATAATTCTTTCCATTTATATCTTTTCCATCTCTATTTTCATTTATTCTAGAAGGCGGCTGCTTAAGTTGGCCAATCTTATCTATTACCCTTTCTTGGCACCATATGACACATGCGTGTTGGTGTGCGGTTAAATTCTATTCTTACCTTACCTTACCTTTGTATCGTTATCCATGTGTTTTTTCATTTTATCCTAGAGGGCGGCTCCTTAATCACGTTAAACTTATCTATTAACCTTTCCAGATATAACTCATAAGAGTGGGTGTGCCATTAATCCCAATCCTCACTCACTCACTGACCATTCGTACACTTATAATGGCCGATTCTGTTGTGAGGCAAGATAGCTGCCCAAACTTATATTCAGATCCCTATTGTAAAGCCAAAAACAACTTTTGGTGAAACATTGAATGAGAGTTGTCACTGACCTTCACCTCATTTCTTTTGGACCAGTTTAGCTGGCACTTTCACCCGTCCAACAGGATTTCTTCTGGTCCAAGTCATTGGGCCCAATGTTAATTTCAAACCCTTGGGAAGGTGATGATTCGCTGCTTTTAATAATGGATACATACCCCTACTGACCACTCTAACCCTGACAACCCATTACCCCAACACCACCTGTGTGGCCAAAACACTATCTGGCATCGTTTCCTTATAGATACTAGTCACATTAATATATGGGAATTGACACACCCATATTAAGCCTTTGCTTTTGGTGATATAAATTGATCCCCTGTATATGAACATTCTGAGCCTCACCATTGATTAGAAATCATGTGATCATTGTTTCTGTCAACTGTCCACTTACATGATATCATGTGAATAAACATTTTTGCTGTTTACTTACATTTGATCCCATTGAATAAACCACTGTGCATAGAGAGATTGATAAACCTTAGGGATGATGCTTGTGCAGTCCTTGGTTCCTGCTGACTGACCATTGCTTTTTGTGTGGTCTAGATCACTTGATGGTCGACTGCAAGTGTCACACCGTAAAGGTCTCCCTCACGTCATATACTGCAAACTTTGGCGCTGGCCGGATCTCCAATCTCATCATGAACTACGAGCCCTCGACAACTGTGAATTTGCTTTTAATTTGAAAAGAGATGAAGTTTGCATTAATCCATACCATTACACTCGAGTGGAAACACCAGGTACTATCTGACTTTCTCTAAAAAATAATTGTCTCATAAATAAATTTATAAGAGTCAACAGTTCAGACTACTGCATTTGTTTATGTCAATAAATAGCAAATTTGTGCTTTCTGTGGGCAGTGCTGCCCCCTGTTTTGGTGCCGAGACAGACCGGCAATATTCCTGATGAAATGCCGCCTCTAGATGATTACGCTTCTACAGTGCCAGCCAACACTGAGTTCACAGCTGGACTCGCTGACCAGCCATTCTCATTACCAGGTATTCTTTCTTGTGAAATAGCAAATTACTGTTCTCAACCCAGTTGCAAGTCAGGACCACTGGGAAATAGTCTGCGCTATTAATTTTACTATAATCATTATCAGCATCATCAGCACCATCATCAGCAGCCGCAGCAGTATTTCCATCGTAATTTATAGCTTACCTAGGCTGGTGAGCAGAGCTTATCATGTACCTTTGCTGCGGTGTCCCTCACTCTGTCCAATCATAATCTTTGGAGGCACACTTTCTTATTATGCAAGCTATCATCCCCAAATTACACACACACCCATCTTAGGTTCATGGCTCATTGCAAACAAACAATAAGCCACACATGACCTTTGCCCCCAGAGTCATTTAAGAAACATGAAAAATATATCTTCCTAAGTTTACCCAATTAAGAATAACTCTATATGGCATGTTTCCTCATAAAGGAAACTAGCTGTCCCAAATTTGACATAGACCTGTCTGATGTTGATTGCTTCTTGCCATCTAAAAAATTAACCTTTTAGTTCTTTGACCTCAAACGTATTAGAGGAAAACTTGGTTGTCTTGCCATTTATAAACTTTGTATGGCACATTTTATTATAAAGTGAGTTAGCTGCCCAAAATAAGAAATCTTAATATCATGGGCCGTAGCATTCTAACCCTGAGTTTTTATTTGAAATATCATGCACCATTTAAACCTTATTTAGGATCATGGTTTAATCTAGTCGTAACCCTGTGAAAATCATGTCAAAAGTGGCAGAGCTGTTGGCTTCTTGTCGAGATTAATATCATAATTATTTGCATTAACATTATCAGTAGCACCATCATCATTTTCAGCTTATCCAAAGTCTTTATCAGCATTACCATTATCGTTATGATTATAATAACCATCCTCTGCATCATAATGCATGGAAATGCCATAATGGTTTGTACTAATGCATTGCAAAAGCTGTTGATAAAATTATATGTATTGGCATTTGATGTTTCATGAATACTTATGGCCTGATAGTGAACTTGCGGGATAAAAGTGAGGGGAAACAGGTTTGGGAGGTTTGAGGCAAACACCAGCCTTTTCAAATTGAATGGTATAGGCTAATATACAGGTGGTTTCTGTCAGCTGAAAATTATGTAATATACTGGAGGGAGCTTAGCATTTGCTGTGTAATGTGCAGTTATATGGGTACCAGGCAATTATATCATGGATCAATACTTCATTTATCAAACATTCATCACTGCATATGTATGGATGTGTCGCTAAATGCTAAACCACACATGAAGAAAAGAAATTTATGTTGAACGATGCAATTAATTCTAAAGGCTTGTATGAAAGCAGCCAGGTCAAAATCGGTCTATAATTGACCAAGTTATTACGGATTTTAAGATGTTGGCAACCACAGTTCAACCAATTTTCATGACCATCGCACATAAATTGATGAATAGAGAGCAGTAGCGACCATTGCACGATATGTAGGCAAAACTAGTGAAAACCCAGCAGAAGTGACACCCGCTGTACTTCAAGCTTACTTTGTGAGAAAACTATATATAATTTACAATTCATTTAGTTATATATTCAGAATTCAATGGACTTCATTTGAGTTTATGATATGACCATTAACGACGGAGAAACAACACGTTAACTTCAGATTTCGCGGTAAAATCAATGCATTCTGATTCCAAACCAGAAGTGACATCATTGATGTCGATAGAATTAAAGGAGTAGATTTGCGTTGTCTAAGACAACAACTTGCCCAATTTTTATGACAATTGAACAGATATTTAGGATAAAAACTTTAACGAATAATGTCCATGTTTAATTTTTTTTCCCCAACTCAACGCGCTTTAAAAACTACAAATATTTTGTTAGAACATGTCAATCATTAAAGTTTGATGATTGATTCAGCTTCTCAGAAAATGTTATTTTTTTTACATTCCGATGATCATTGGTTAATTAATTGTGAAATAAAAAAAATTGGAGATTTTGGCTACCAGAAATTTTTATAAACTTTGATGCTTTCATGAAATCATGGACATCATGAAATCTTAGGATGCAACTTAAGCTGTCACTGAAAACGTGATACAATTTGTATAACAATTGGACACGTATTGAGGATTCTACAAGCGTTCAAAGTATTCTTGATACTTTTAGTGACATTTGGAGTGATACCTCGACTTTATGACCTGGGCCGCTTGGAAAAACTCAGCATTTTACTCTCATATATATTTAGTTTGGTGACCAGTACCGGGTGCCCCCCCAAAAAAAATACACACATGCATACATGCATGCATGCGTGCGTGCGTGCGTGCGTGCATACATAGAAACATAGAAACATGCAGACAGACACAAATGCATGCAAACAAACATGCAGACAGACAGACAGACGTACGATTATTCGGTGAGTTTGTATCACTTTGAATGCATTAATTTTCAACAGCTGAATATTCATTGCATGTTTTTTTAGTTGAAGGTATACTAGTTAATGATCACATCAGACTGATGATAGTTCCGGCCACAGCAGTAGCTTACTGTATATATCTTGACGAAGGGTGAACCGTAATACAGGTGTAATTAGGAAGAATGTTGGGTATGGAATAAATTAATGGGAGTACACAGGTCGAGCAGACTTTTGCCGTGGACCTCACTGAAAAAAAACCCAGCAACACTTCTATGGGCAAATCGTTGCACAAAACGCAAATTTCATTCTGTTTAAATAATCTTAACTATAGATGGTCAGCGACCGCATTGCGCAAGGGTAAAGTGAGAGTGCGCTCGAGCACGGCAAAAGTGAGGATCATTTGAGTCTGTGCTCGAGCGCCCATGCGCTACGCGCAACGCATGGGGTCACTCTCAGATCGTTTGTGCATTGTCAGGTACGTTATTGCGCAAAGTTGTTTCACGGATCGTGCCCTCGGTATGACATTGCAAGGCTCGGATTTGAATTTGTCAAGCTAACTGCATGTGTGTATAGTATAAGGATGCATAGGGGGGCACCTGTTTCTGCCCAAATAGTAATGAGGGGCCTCTTACGTGTGTCTGTATATTCTCTCATTTCCCTGTGCTACTGTCTGTGTCACGTATCAACATACTTATTATTGGCAGTATCCTTTGATGATATCGGGTCCAGCCTTACGACCTGTATGAGGAAGTGAAACCAATTTCAAAATCGGCCTATAATTGACCAAGTTATTATGGGTTTGAACTTTTTAGCAACCATAATTCAACCAATTGTCATCTCCATCGCACGTGTATCGAAGATTTTATACGCGATCACATTTATTGAAGAAATCATGCCGTCCTGGACCATGCTTGATTGACAACTTTGCCTGACTCAAAGATAAGCTTTGCTTATAAAATATTGCCGCCATGCCATACTTGGGGGCGTGCCGGTGAGCCGAGTTGAGAGCAGCGTCGACCGTTGTGCAGCACTATGTGTAGATGAAACTAGTGAAAACCTTGCAGAAATGACATATGCTGTACTTCAAGCTTACTTTGTGAGAAAACTATAGATAATTTACAATTAATTGAATTTAGATATATATTCAGAATTCAATGGGCTTCAATCGGACGATAATTGATTAATTTATTGCGAAATAAAAAAGGTTAAGAAATTTTGGCTACCAGAAATTCATCGACAAGCTATAAATATTTTTATCAATGCATTATTCATAATTACATAAATTTTATTAAGTTTATAATAACATTACACAGAATATGTACACTATTTAAAATCAAATTATTATCCACGGAGTTATTAAGCATTGAACTTTTTTGGGTGTTATTTTATAAAAACTTTGATGCTTTCGTAACCGGAAGTGACGTCATCGACATCCATGCATTCTAAGGATGCTACTTAAGCTGTCGCTGAAAGTATGACCCAATTTTTATTATAATCTGACAAGTATAAACGATTTTAGAAGCGCTCGCAGTATTCTTCCAACTTTTGTTGACATTTGGACTGATAAAGCTACTTTTGTTCGACGTGGGGCGCTTGGGAGAACAGTTATAGTAAAAGTTTCCAATGAGGCAAGGTACAAAATGGTGTAATAATATAACCTGGTCAAATCGAAACCTCCGGGTTCTGCGCATCATTACTTCCGTCAATGTAAAAAAAAAATATCGGATTTTTTTTTGACAATGCGTCATGTGCCCAGACAATTTTCACAAACCCATGTAAACCACAAAGCGGACTGTCGCATTCGCCAACTGTAAAACGCTACTGATCGCCATAAGGTTAACAAGTAGGAGAGACTCCACATACTGATTTCGCAACCGAGTCATGGTTACAAGGTGCTGTCGTAGTGGTAATTATGTTCTTCCATGATTGATTTTTTTGTCGGAGCTTCTTGCTTTCAGATAAGCTGACAATGTGTTACGTCCACTTGGTGAAGCGTGTCTCATACGGTAATGGCTGACCAGGTACGTTTTTGGCTTTACGTGGCGGGTTCAATAGCCCTTATTGACCTTGTATGGCTCCTTTGAGCTGTTGGGCAATAATCCATGTGGAGATTGGACTGGTGCCAAACATTTCCGACAGGCAGCGAGCCTATTGGTCTGTACCATACCAGAAGATGAGGGGTGCGCAGCAAAGGGGTGATTTCGACCAATAACTGCCAGGTCGTCATATAAGGATAGGGGCGACATACAGTGAGGAGATGTGAGGTTTGGTTGGAAAGTAGGAGGAATGAAACGGAGGGAAAATGAGATATGGAGAGGCAGAGGTTATGCTGGGGTGGTCACAGTGTTAAGAGAAGAGTCGAAAACAAACCATGGTAATTGACAAACGCCATTACAGTAGCCGGCGTCACCGATTGAATTTGACAGCGTCATCAAAAGTAAAAGACAATCGGCCCGTGAAATTTGCACACAGCGTAATTTTGATTATTCTAGGTGGATTGCACCAGCAAGAGAGTGAAAGAGAAAGTATTCACGCTTTGGTGCTTCTATCTCTATGTTGAGTGTCACTTCAGCGCGGGGAATTTCCTTGAAAATGTTGGTCCCACTGAAGGGGTTACAATATGTCAAATTACATCAACAGTTCCTCTTAGTTCTGAAGCGCACTCTTAAGACACTGAATCAATCCTGTTCCTCATAAAATGTCAACCCATTCATTTTCCCAGCTTTCATGTCAGAAATCGCTTTAATCAATTCCTACTCTGTCTTTGGTTAGGAGCCAAATACCATCTACCGGTATATATATATAAGAGCAGGATTATTTCCTGGAAACAGGCGCTATACAAATGCCATATGTTATTACATAATGGAACTTGTTTTTGTCATAAACAATATGTTTCAAGAAGTATATATATATATATATATATATATATATATATATATATATATATATATATATATATATATATATATATATATATATATATATATATATATATATCGGGTACACAGAGTGTGAGGGATAGGCTGGTATAGTAACATGGTTTCATATAGCGTGTGGAAGAGATCCCACAATGACGATGGCGGTTTTATTCTCATGTGTGCTGGTGTTGCCTGCTGTCCACTTGTGAAGTGACCCCTCCTCGACGTGACCCAAGCGTTTGTTATGTCGCAAGCGAGCGCGTGGCTGTCTGGACCGCCCTGTCTGGTCCGCTGCTGCCTGCGTAGGCAACGAGGCATTGCGGCGGCTCGCTTATACAGGTGCCCAAGCACGGTGGGTCTCTCTCATCGCTGCGCCTCTAGTCTTACCTACCTCTCTCAACTCTTATCCTTGTTTCCTTAGCATAAAAGTATGGTGAAACTGTTTCAAAACGAACGATTCGGATACTTGACCATCCTCGGATATGTGAGTGAGCTAAACGATGTGTAGACGACGATGAGCATGCGCGCGCCGCTGGGTGCGTATTGCACGGCGAGTAGTGACGTCAAACGAGGTATGCCGCTTCCATCGAGCCTCTTCCACTCAACTCTAGTCATTGACTACCATTCCGCATGTGACATTGTGTATGATGTTAAGTCAACCATACCAGAACCCTGAGGCATGTGTCATTAATGCGACCAGCTATATCAGTATCAGTATGACGATTTCACGCTGACAGGGATGCCATGTGTTAATGTTGTATTTACACCATGATTGGAGTTAGGAGAATGAAGTGATAATTTGTTCCAGGACAACCCTGTACAGGAAGTTTACCTGATACATAGTGTTAATTATTTGTCCGTCTTTAGAAATTACTTAAAGGTTGGTGCAAACCCAAGCTATCATATTATGTGCCATGTGGACAATCTCTCCATGTTGAAAACTCATTTGATTATAAATCATAAAGTATCAGTGTTGCTGATTGAATGTTGCAGAAACCCCTCCTCCTGGCTACATGTCTGAAGATGGGGACACCAGTGACACACAAGCCCTTGGTAGGCTCACTTTGCTAGCATTCTCTTATTGGTATTGTCATACTGCAAGTGTTGGTCATAGAAGCACCTGTTTTCACTTAATGCAATACTTGTTTGGACTGATTTTGGTGGTTTTCATAGGGATTACTCTTGAATATCATGTAGATATGCAGTGTGGTGGTGAATGAATGAGAAGTGTATGGGTGGGTCCCTTAGTTAAGAAATGCCTTCTGCTCAGTGGTATTGTGTCCCAATGATGGTTTTTTTGGGGACAAGATATGGACATCTGGGCTAATTCTGACAATTACTCTTAAGGTACACTGTCCAATCATCTGTATCATCCTTGTCCATCACTGTGTTGATATCACCTCACTGTTGAAAGTGTTATAAAACACAAATTTAAGTGTAGAAAAGATATATATACTTTGAGTCTTTTGAAATTGCAGTGTGATTGTTAGATACTCCGATGCACGATCAAATAGTTATTCCTCATTCTTTGAGCAAAGCGATATTTCGGTCAGAAACCCGTACAATTACCCAAATTGATTGAAAAATTCTTCCTCAATAGATAAGATGTGAAAGTTGTGGCTGTTGTGTTAGTGTTCGCACCGCTGAAGTATTGTGTCATTTCTACATGCCACAGTTCATATTCATTATGACAACTTTTTGTTCTCATGAAAATTCTAGCACCCAACAGGATAGCTACATACCCTGGAAATAAAGATACCCCAATTGCTGCTGTGATAAAACCCTTATCCCTGCTGTTAGGCCACCCCAATCACCTCCATGACCCCACACTTATCCCTGCTGTGACCCCACCCCAATCACCTCATGACCCCACACTTCCTTGCTGTGACCCCACCCCAATCACCTCCATGACCCCACACTTATCCTCGCTTGGAAGCCACCCCAATCACCTCCATGACCCCACACTTATCCTCACTGTGAAGCCACCCCAATCAACTCATGACCCCACACTTCCTTGCTGTGACCCCATCCCAATCACCTCCATCACCCTACACTTATCCTCGCTGTGACCCCACCCCAATCACCTCCATGACCCCACACTTATCCTCGCCGTGAAGCCACCCCAATCACCTCATGACCCCACGCTTCCTTGCTGTGACCCCACCCCAATCACCTCCATGACCCTACACTTATCCTCGCTGTGAAGCCACCCCAATCACCTCCATGACCCCACACTTATCCTCGCTGTGAAGCCACCCCAATCACCTCCATGACCCCACACTTCCTTGCTGTGACCCCACCCCAATCACCTCCATGACCCCACACTTATCCTCGCTGTGAAGCCACCCCAATCACCTCCATGACCCCACACTTCCTTGCTGTGACTCCACCCCAATCACCTCATGACCCCACACTTCCTTGCTGTGACCCCACCCCAATCACCTCCATGACCCCACACTTATCCTCGCTGTGAAGCCACCCCAATCACCTCATGACCCCACACCTTCTTGCTATGACTCCACCCCAATCACCTCCATGACCCTACACTTATCCTTCCTATGACGCCACCCCAATCCCCTCCATGACCCCACACTTATCCTCGCTGTGAAGCCACCCCAATCACCTCCATGACCCCTCACTTATCCTCGCTGTGAAGCCACCCCAATCACCTCATGACCCCACACCTTCTTGCTATGACTCCACCCCAATCACCTCCATGACCCTACAATTATCCTTCCTGTGACGCCACCCCAATCACCTCCATGACCTAAACCTTTTCCCTGTTGTCTGACCCTTGCCAGCTCTTAGACCTGACCAATCATTATCCCTGACGTGACTGAAATAGAATAATTTTCCGCTACATTATCGCAATGCAGTGTGTAGTGCATGGCAGTCATAACATGACAACATCATGAACTGTCCCTACATGCCATTATGGCTCATCACCCACCGCTCATTTGTCACCAATGATTGCCTCATTTTGTCCATCTGAGATCTTAGATGACCTTGATGGTCAAAGCCAATGTTCTAATGATATTTAGCATGAAAAGTTAATCTAACTTAATCTTGAACATTTCTGGATAGCCCCATATTGATGTACAGACAGACATTTCATAAATATGAATTGGTAGAATAATTGTGCTGCACCTACACCCTAAACAGATAGAGGATCTTAGTTATCCATGCTCTGAGTATTATGACAGGAGCTATGCCAATAGACACTGGTGAAGAGTTGTTAATTAAGAGTGTTCCAACTAATCCTTAAATAGGGTAGTAGTACACATTAGTACTTCATTCCGGATGAAGATAAAAATTAGAAGTGTTTTTATGTATTATATTTTTAGATCCGTGTCTATATTTGATACGTGTGAATTATGGCTTAAAAATTGTTAGCAAGTATTCCTCCTGTTACGTTGAAATCCTTTACCCTTCAGGGAAAAACATTAACGATCGCCGGATTGACCCTGGCAAGAAGGTGAAGCCGTTGGACAACTGAAGCTGCCATATAACTTGCCCGACGGGACAAGTCATTTTTTTATATTCTATTTTTGTTGTTGTCTGGAACGAGGCATATTAAGATCGATCAGCGATTCCCAGGAACGTGCGCTCAGTTTACTGTGAAAGAAAACCCTAATTGTCCGTATGCAAGCTCAAGGTCTAAACTAAATGTGTTGCGAGACTCTTCAACTCCTTAGCGTGTGATCGGCGATTCCCGGTAAATTCCGTGTTAGTCTACGCTTAGTCTATCACTGTTGAACCTCATCCATCAAATCAAATGTTCGACATGGAGGACAAAATTTCAGACTATGACTGGGCAAGGAGGTTTTTCGATTGGACAAGTTAAAATTAGGAGGACTTGCCCGACTGGACAAGTATTTCTCAGAGTCAGTGTTTCTCCCTGCCCTTGTTTAAGATAGAGAAAATGAAGTTGTGACACCGGTGTGAATTGATTAGGATTCTTGACAACCTTTTCTCTGATTCTATAAAATAATTGATTCAGCTGATATCATCACAGGTTTCCTGAAAATGCTCATTATCACATTTTCAAAAAGGTCACTGAGCCTAGTTTTGCCTTTCTTCCTCTCTGATTGTAATTAAACAAAGAAGAAGTTGCCATTGACTACCTCAATTGACCAATAGTTCTTTATTGGTGATACCATTGCTGCTGTGTCACCAAATGAATGCATATTATGGACATCAAAGATGCATATTCAGTTATTTAGTGCAATTTATATTTTGTTAATCCTATATCTATATCTTTGAAAACAGCCGCCACACTTACTTTTCAAAAATGTGCTACCATGTAGCAACCCGACAAGTATCTATGCCGCACGTCATTTATCATCTGTAAACTAGGCTTTATCTTACCGCTTTACCGGGTGTATAATAGTGAGCAACATAAAATAATCAAATTGGACAAAAGCTTAAGGTATGTCATACAGTCAATATGATCTATTTTTGGATGAAATGCACCTTTAAGTGTGACGTTTGAAATGAGTTTGTTCATGTGTTAATTAAGAGAGACTAACAATCATTGTTTTGTTGGGTAGTGATATTGGTGACGTTATTCTGTTGTTGTTGATTGTGGCCATATGACGTTCAGGTTGTGTCAGCGAGGATGGAGATGCCAGCGAGAGTCAAAATGGTGGTAAGTTTCTATCTGGAACCATGTAAATGCTTCTAAAGTCGCCTGCTATGAGCTCAACCATACTGCCACATGGTGGAAGCCAACTCAATTTCCAGAATTTCCAAAAGGCTTGCTTACAAATTTGCTTGTATGTATTTCATTGTTTGTCATCGAGTATAGCTAGTAGATAGAGCTGTGGGTTTCTACCTTTGTGCAGAGTACTGCTAGATATAAGAAGCTTCACATGGTGTCATCTAATATAGATGATAAGTAAGATTGGCTGCTAGTTGTGAGAGCAGATCATTTGGAATAGCCTCTCATCCTCCTTTTACTGGATAGTGTTTGTATCTGTGCATCACAACATTCTCATTGATCCAGCAAGTTGGTCTATAAATCCTCATGCTTAGACTCAGCCTGATATTGCATGTACTCCTGCCTCTGCTCTTTCATTACATTCAAGTTGTATGTGGTGATTTTGACGTAATGCATTTGCTGATGTGCAATATGTATATGTGTGTGTGTGTGTCTAGTATATTCATTGTATAATGCCCTCACAGCTGTTCTCATTGTTTCAGGTTGTCCCCCTCAATACATTTACAATACTTGTTACTGGATTGGTCCCTTCGTCCACCCATCACCCCGACCCCCACACACACTTATTTGTAGTAATTAATGGTGTGCTCTGTCTCCTCCAGATAGCATGGACCTCTCTCCAGACAGTCCTGAAATGGGTGAGTCGTGTCTGCTGTTGGATGTTAAGTGCAGTCGTCATGTTAGTTGTGGTAGTGTTACTCACTCAGATCTATGCTAAGTTAAGCGCTGCTACTTAATTAAAGTGATAACGCTATATATACATGTATTTGATGTACATTTTCCTACACATGCAAATGATTATTGGTCTGTGTAGGAGTGGATTGTGACCAACATCTATAATTTTAGAATTCTCAATCACTGGGTGGGTGTGATCAATGTTGCTTGACATGGGCTAGGACTGAATGTGTAGATGTAGAAGTTCTGGTCGAAGGATGTCAGGGGGTATATCAATCTAGACTGTCTCCACATTCTGTGTATGCCATATGTCATCAGCTGACTGTCAGATGATTAAGATCAATTTATTTTTCTACGAAGATTTAGACAATGGGAGTGCATATATTTCAGCCTTTTGCAGAATGTTGGGAGACACATTTGATATTCCTTAAGGACAGAGGTTGATATTGATTCAAATCGACTCGTTGAAATCTAATGCTGTGCATTGTTTTCATGATGTACTTGTTGTTGATGTGTAGAGGGGCAGCCTGTCACCTACACAGAGCCTATCTACTGGTGCAGTATCTCTTACTATGAACTCAACACTCGAGTTGGAGAGACTTTCCATGCTTCCGTGCCCTCGTTAACAGTGGATGGTTTCACAGACCCATCGAATTCTGAGCGTTTTTGCCTGGGTTTACTGTCCAATGTGAATCGCTCACAGCAAGTAGAAAACACACGTCGATACATTGGCAAGTCCCTGTTGTGTTGAATTAATTAAACTGCATGTGTGTTGACAAAGAAGCTTACTGTCTGTGCATATTCAGTCCATGTTATCTTAACAACTTGATATTCTGGGACAGAATCAGGGCGGTTCAAAAATTATTTGATGCTTTTTTGGCTTTCTTCACCCCTGTAATGCTTCACAGCACTGGCCCATACCCCTCCCACAAAGCACCACAATGCTAGTCCACATACCCCTAACCTCACAGGGCTTCACCAATTTTGGAAGGCCCCTCATGATATGCAGAGCTTCTTCCCTTGTGCTGTGATGTTTGTTTGATATGAGAATGGCATGTTCTGCAGGTAAAGGAGTAAGGTTGTACTACATTGGTGGGGAGGTTTTTGCTGAGTGTCTGAGTGACAGTGCAGTATTTGTACAGAGCCCTAATTGCAATCAGCGTTATGGTTGGCACCCAGCTACAGTGTGCAAGATACCTCCTGGTTTGTCACTTGATCATTCTTCACATTTTCACAATGCCTTGCAATGAACAGGAAATCAAGCTACAACAACTTAATCATAATCCCAACATTTTGTAATTTTTCAGGGTGCAATTTGAAAATTTTTAACAATCAAGAATTTGCAGCCCTGTTGGCTCAGTCAGTGAATCAAGGCTTTGAGTCGGTGTATCAGCTTACACGGATGTGTACCATACGCATGAGCTTTGTGAAGGGCTGGGGAGCTGAATACAGGTAACTACCATCCTACTGCCTTCTATTGATCATTGTCAATTTAATGTGTATTGGACAAATTCCCCATATTTGTGTGTGCTATAATTGAGTTGGACAGAGTTTACAAAGGATCACAAAGTACTATTTCTTATGATGTGAACAATATAACAAGCTACTTTAAGTGTGGGTACAAATGGGATTTATTATCAGTCCGTGGATGATGGCCTAGTGGGTAATAACCTGGTGGGTGATGGAGCTGGGAGTGATAGCTTGGTGAGTGATGAAGCTGGTAGTGATAGCCTGGTGGGTGATGAAGCTGGGAGTGATAGCCTGGTGGGTGATGAAGCTGGGAGTGATAGCCTGGTGGGTGATGAAGCTGGGAGTGATAGCTTGGTGGGTGATGGAGCTGGGAGTGATGGCCTGGTGGGTGATGAAGCTGGGAGTGATAGCCTGGTTGGTGATGGACCTTGGAGTGATAGCCTGGTGGGTGATGAAGCTGAGAGTGATAGCCTGGTGGGTGATGTAGCTGGCGATGATAGCCTGGTGGATGATGGTGATGGGACTGGGAGTGATAGCCTGGTGGGTGATGGAGCTGGGAGTGATAGCCTGGTGGGTGGTGATGGGGTGGATGTTGACATGGTGTATTAAAGCATTGTGGTAATGTGTTGTAGGAGACAAACTGTGACTAGTACACCTTGTTGGATTGAGATCCATCTCAATGGACCACTTCAGTGGCTGGATAAGGTGCTCACCCAGATGGGTTCACCTCGTATCCCCTGCTCCAGTATGTCATAGACTCCACTGCTGTACCCATAACAAGGATGGAGTGGTGGCAGTATCCTCTCTTGTGTGTTCACAGACTTATCAGCGTCCCCAACATGGCTCCCTAGTGTGCTGCTGCTGCTGCTGCCCCTGCCCCTGTAGCGTCACCTGGCCCTGTGCTTCTCACGCACAGTAATCGTTGGGTATGTTCTGCATTGCATCCCATTCCCCCACTTCATGCAATGCAAGCCTTACCTCTTTGTATATAAATGGTGATTTTTTTTAAATAGACAACAGAGGGGCCTTTTAGATTTTGGTTTGTGCAACATGCAGAAATCTATACCAGAATTTGTGCTGCCTTTGGTTTGGCAATGTTCATAATGGTAACATAATGACGTCTTATGAATCATGTCAAATCACAGAATTTACTTTCAGCATTAATCATACTCATCAGCTTTTGGGAACATAGGGAAGTGTCCATCAGTGCATATACCCAGCAAGATATATAAGCATATATAATGCCTATGGCCCATGGTCTGTTGTTTGACTGTATCCAATACCAGCATAAACAATTGTAATACACTGTTGCCTGCCTATCTATGGAAGGTGGTACAGAGCCCAATAAGGCGGTAATGTATTCGTGGATAGGATGCTGATTAGCATGTCAACTGGAGCTTTAACACTCATTGATATTTTCCTCATTTGTCAATTATGATGAATAATATTATAATATGCACTTTTACACATCACAACTTCTAGGATGCATCCACTGAATGTGTAAATCTGATAGTTTTAGAGAATAGGTGACCAGCTGGAAGCAGTGTCATTTCCCAATGCAGCTCTGCCTCTTCTGTCAGTAGAGGGTACTTGATATAAAAAAGGCTTTGTATTTTCAACAACATCTGGTAGAAAGTATCATAGATTTTTCTTGGCAGCGAGAGTATGTATTGATGTGGGATTAGCATACTTGCTGTCGTGTATATATATATATATATATATATATATATATATATATATATATATATATATATATATATATATATATATATATATATATATATATATAAATTAATACACGTAACACATGATTAGATTCAGTACATTACCCCAATGTATTTATATTCATCTAGGTGTTGTGTTAGTGTTTGTGAGAGAGTTTACAAGGTTATAGTGCTTCAGCATAGGGTGTGGCACTTCATTTCTGTCCGAGTTTCATGCATGATTTGTCTCTTGGTTCCGCACTAATGTAGACGTTATGCCTAAGATGATCAAAAGACGAATGTGTGCAGGAATTCACAAGGGATGGTTTTAATTTAACAAGGGGAATTGATTGTTAACAGACGGTGCTGCCTGAGGTATCATTAGTTGCCATTTGAGGCAGTTACACAATGAGCTTTCATGACCTCTCTATGGGAGACAAATGTCTCTGTGCTTGCAAAACAAGCATTGAGTATGTAGGCTGGTGAATGATAAGGGAAGGTGGCCCAGGACTGGTACCATATTTTGCTACCCCTCAATGATTACTGGTCTTAGTTGATGTTGGCTCCGGTTAGCCTGGCCTGGGTTCAAATATGTTGTGGGCGGTGCTTGTCTTGTAAAAGCCCGTATTAATTTGTGGACCTAGACGTCTTGATTTGTTATAGTAGTGCTTGACTTGATTTCCTTTTATTTCTGGTGTGCTTGAGGGGGAGGTAGGAAAAACAGTATTAGTCTGTTTGTGTACACGTTTTATAAACTTGCATCGTGCTAGATGTTGAATGTTGGTGCATTTATCTGCAAGCCATTTGTCTATCATGTTAATATGAAATGTTTGTGTATACAAACACATGATTTGTTTTTGAAAACTTTTAGAAAAAGGATGAAAGCCCTGAACTCCATGGTTTTTTTTCTGTGTATGTAGTCAGCTTAAAAGATATTCATGGCTACTGAAAAGCTGATATTATGATGACAATAAAATGCAGACATGTTTTTGTTGGTCATTTGGTACATTTTAAGTCTTCTTCTGACTGATGAGTTGATATTAGAATAATCCAAGAATAACAAGGCATGTAAGTGATATAATCTTTAATGAAGGCCAATGACACAGCAAATCATTCAAGCTGGTCTGTCATTGGACAACAGGGCAGGACTTATCAAGTGTGAATTGGGCACCTTTTCCCAACATTTGTTTGGTGCTTACTAGATGATTTCTTCTTGGTAAATACATATACTGACAAGGAGAAGCCCAAGACAAGCCCTGTATCCATCCATGTCAGTCTAGGTATCAGTATATGTCAGCTGAACACAATGCTTCTCACTAACTCACAACATACAGTACACAGAGCTGTCACAGAAGACACTGCTTCAAGAGATCTTTTTCTTCCATGAGGAATTGTTTGACCAGACTATTGACGCTGCTGTTACTGCACGCAACCTGTTTTTCCAAGGCTGCTCTGAAATCTTCATTCACTCCTTTGTTGACCCCTCTAGTCACTGTCCTAGATCTTCACAAACAGATCATTCATCCCCTATTTAAATGCAAAGCAACTTATGTATTCTAGGTACTGCAGTGGTTGAGATATGTGGTAATTAATGGTCAATTGTTTGGAAAAATGTACTTACTGAGTAAGACTTTTTGTGCTAGTTGATAGGATGTCCAGATTAACTTGGTTCCTCAACTCTGCAAATTCTTCTAGAATATCAATGTCTCAAGATACAAGGTAAGAAAAAATTATGCTGGGGTTGATTGGCTCAATATCTGCAGGGGAGATGAAACACCACTGCTGACAATTACCTATGTGCTTACAATACCTTTTTCAACATACGATAAAAAGCCATAATCACTCATTGGTAACTGACATAACTAAAAATGAGTCTGCATTTGAAAGGATACTGATGATGTAGTTGAAGAAAGGGTTGTATGTGAAGCTTCCTTGATGGGATATCTTATCCACGACCTCAGCAAAGAGGTCTTCATAGTATGACCAGTTGTACTGCATCAAAACCAGCATGTGACCCAAGGCCATGTCATTAGGCATTGCAAACTTGAAGGCCTTTTCCTACAGTAAACAGAAAACAAAATCAATTTGTAATGATGTTCATAGAGCAAAAACTGCCCAGCAATTGGTTCTTAAGTAGCGGTATGATACAATATTGATCAAGTTATCCCAAAAACTTGTTGAAGAAACATCACAAATATTAGGACTGAGGTTGAAGTGAACAAACCTGGAAACAAATGATCATCAGCTGAATACAGTATGGTAGCACCTCTGCCTCATTACACACGAGCAGCTGGAGCTGATGAGCCTTCCAGTCGCCCTCACACGGCTTAGGAGCAGTACCTCCAGGCACGAGAGAACTCACTAAAGCCAATGCCAGCTCACAGGCCCGCTGAAAAACACAACATCACATAGCAATCAGGGCATTCACATGATCTTGGGATATTTAAAAAAAATCATGCCAGTTGATCCTTTGCTATGGCCAGGTGAATGGAGTGTTTCAGATGCATGTCTCAGACTCACAGGTGACACAGCTGATTACAGGTACTTACAGGGTAGTAACCAAGGCAGAAATAGCAACATGCTAGCTGGATGTCACTTTTCACCTGCAAAGACCACCATGACAGAGCTTCAGACAAAAGAGACCCTACACATCCACAAAATCATGTAATATCATGAGTATACAGTTTAATTCTGATGGAAAACTCACCGCTAGCTGATGGTTTCTGGGAGCTGATGAGTTTGTTCTAAGTTTGGCAGAAGCTTCCTTAAAATGACCCTGTGCCATGAATTACACACGAGTCAATGGTTGATACTTTTCTAATTTAAGATATCGATAAATAAGTCTTTTCTTTTACTTGTATTTAATTACAGTGCAAAAGGTTATTATGCTATCTTATTTTGGAAGGTAGAATATTTCTGCACACTGAGCCTAGCCCAATGTGAATCTTGTTACTGTTATATACTCACTTGGTAAATGAGATAATCGACTTCAAAATTGTTCAACCAAGACCAGGTATGAGCTTTCCAGTACTGACACAGCTTATTGAATTCTGTCAAAGCAACCAATGGAATCATCAGAAATAATGAAGACCAGGCAAGGTACGGTCCATGACAATGGTGGTAACTACAAAAAGCAGATTCCACAATTCACACCTTGAAATACAAAGGTAGTTAGAATCAGGGTATACCATAACCTATGTTATAATAAAGCACACCCCAATTTGAAATTACTTATTAAGGTAAAATAAAGCAGACCTTTTTCTACCGTCTCTGTGGTATGTATAAGTTCCCAGCATTTGACAGCCATTTGGAAGTTGTGAATCACTTCACCGGGCTCTAACACGGCTTCACTACACTCCACATCCCGACTGTTGCCGCCGCTGCCACTTTCCACCTTCACCTTCTTATGCTTGTGTCTGCTTGTCACACACAAACATACCTCAACTTCTACACTACTGCTATCGAGAAACAGTTTGTATATCAGGTAAATAGGTGAATGGTGAGGAATTTTGAAATGATAACAACACAAACTGAGGATTGCATGATGGTAAGGACACTTCTGGTGTGTGTAATCAATCTGCACCCCTTATCAACCCCTCCCATGAGGCACAGAGACATTTGTCTCCCATAGAGAGGTCATGAAGCTCATTGTGTAACTGCCTCAAATGGCAACTAATGATACCTCAGGCAGCACCGTCTGTTAACAATCAATTCCCCTTGTTAATTGGTCATTTTAACTAGACTGCACCCAAATAATAATCTTACACTAACGTTTGATAGCTTGTAAGATACCCAAACGAAGGTTAAAGCGATAATTAAGTATAACTGGTGCTGCCAGAATGCAGTGGTCATCTTTGTGACCCCCCTATCGAATTAAAATGCATTGAACCTCATGCTGCCCGCAATGGAACTACAAACCATTACTGATCGAAGCAAAGGCCGTCAGTTTTGTACATATGATATTGTGCAAATCTCATGCCTTGCGGTATCATTTTCTTGCTAAGTCATAAAAATGTTAAGTACCCGATCAAGATGACCCCCAAAAAGCACACCCTCATTAGCAAGTGCTAGCATTATGCATTTAACTCTAGGAATACCAGTTAGATCCCAACAAATCAACAAAACACGGTGTATGGGCAAGTGTCGCTAAATCCAGCATGTTATGAGTAATCATTAGTGTGACTCACTCGGAGAGGTCTGGTTTGCCATGTCGAAGGGATTCTATCATAACGAGAGGGAGTTGCTGACTGCTTGATGATCCTGCAGGTGGCATCAACAAAGCATTGATTAAGGTTGCAGAGGCAGGGAGATGTTTAGTTCCCTTTTTCCCCACATAACATGTGATCATTATGTTAGGTTCATGATGGTCCAACAAAAGTGTTGCAGGGCAAACTACACGACCGACATCACCAGATATGGACAACATGCATCATATGTTTCACAGTTCCAATACAGGATGGCAAGGACCATCATGAAGGGGTGTACCTGTGATGAGGTGGGGTATGGTGCGTACAGTGTGATGGTATACATGGTGAAACATGACCAGCATGGTACAGTAGAGCAGCTGTTTAGCGTGAAGGCTCGGGTCAGTGTGATTACACAGTGCTTCATTCATATGCTGTAAACACTGCCACTTCTTCTCTGTACTACTGCTTCTGACAAAACAAAACAGGCACCATGATCACTCAGTGGTACACATAGAAAACCTATCAAAGTAGATTATGTTCTTTATGTCGCTTGGTTATCAAATAAACCGATATCACAGGAAGTATGAGTATGTAATTCGTTTGTCGCAAAGAATCTATTATTTCATTCACCCAGCTTTGTCAAAGAGGTCTCCTATTTGCCAGCCCAGGTGTTCACCAATCAGTTTAACCAAATGAAAGAGTTGCTTCCATGGTTCCACAATCAGACTTTCAGAGCTAGTCAGCCCAGTGATAGACAGTCTTCTATTCCCTGCCAAGCTACCTTTGAGAGTAGGAGACATGAGCTCTAAAATGAACAGAAAATGTACTTTTGATTCTAGATTCAACATAGACAATTCAGATTGAGGAAACTATGTTCCATAGAAATATCGATAAGAAAAAGTCCCATCAATAAAAAAAAAATAATTTGACTCAAGTGTGATATAAGGATTAAAATCCAACACCTCCTCCCCTCTTCCCTTCACAAATGGCTGATATGACCTGAATTCATATGTACCTGGGGTGGTTGATGAGTGAGTGGCTTCAGAAGACAAAGGCTGGGTCACATAACACACATAGAACTCTATAGCTTTCTGCAGCCATCGGTAGAGGTGCTTGTGACCAAACTTGGGGATGGGGGAGGCTACCACTAGAGGCAACACATCACACACTGCAAAACAAACATAACAAATCACAGGTACACATGAATGATTCATTCAAAAGATCCTTTGAGTCATTGGGATAGCTTTATATAAAGAAAGCCCCAGGGTACAGCGCTATCGTGTGACTGATCAATGATCTCACACATAATGTTAGATATCTCAGCACCATAGGTGAAAAACAATATTAACTACCATCACTTGAATACTGAGTCTCTTCCACTTTCATTGGTGAAACCAGCAGTGGAATGGCTGCCACTCACCTAGGTATTTGCGATAGCAGTTAACGGGAGACAGCAGTTGCATTTGTTTCTCCGCAATTAACAGAGACTCGATCAACTTCACCTGCATTCAATCAGAGCGTTGTGTTACAAAGTATTGGCAACAAACCTGAACACAAATTCAGTTGAAAGTAGCAGCCACATTACGAGATGCCATTAGTTTACACCCTAAAAAGGATGCAAATTAAGAACAATTCATACCAATCATTCAGACTAGCAGCCAGCCCTTAAAATCGGCCGGTCCAAAATTATATTTAATGGTCAATTACACCATTACTATTAACAAAATATTGCTTTTATGGAATATATCATAAATTGTGCGAAAAAAAGATTCAGGATCATACTTGAAAGCAAAAAGAGGGGATAGCTATCACCAACACTCAGACCAGCACAAACTCAATAACATTGACAATGGCACCTGAACTAATGCGAATACTGAAGAGATAAATTATAAATTATCACACAGCTTTCATTGCCAAACTGTACTATTGATCAGTCAGTTGTGGCACCATAAAAAATTGACATCAGAGGCAACTCTAGATGTCAGTAACAAAGGGTACTGAATTACATAAGCAGACAAAGCAGGATTTAATGTGCACAAACAAATGATGATCATCTGCTAAAATGCATAAGATAAGAAGATGCAATGATATACACTGTCAGGACACCTGCCCCAAGAATAGCAGCAAAAATCATATGCCCCAAAAGGCATTACTTCTATGTCAATGACTAAATAACATTCCAGGAAGTTATGGCTGGTTATTAAACTGTTCATATTAATTATGTTGGTAATAATTTTAGGGGTAATAATGTATATGACAGATAGAAATCTGCTTCTTTAGAAAGAGATTTGAAGAAATAGGAAATTCATTGTTGATTTAATAAAAGCTGCATTCAACAGTTTATGATAGACCTCAAACGAACCCCATGTTCTGCAACTTGTTCAGGATGTCGAGTTAGGATGAGAAGCATGAGTTTACACTGCTGCAGGACATCGGGGGTGGTCTCTGTGATCCTCAACAGAATATGGCACTGAATTGCTGATGGCAGGGCACCAAAGCAATCTGGACAAAACGGAAGTTTGCAATATCATAACAATTCTAGACTCTAAAAAAGTGCAGTCAAAACTAAGGCAGCTAGCCAACAATGTATTTTTATCAAAATATATAACTTACCCATAAACTCATATTGGAATTTCAAATATATTTACAACTCAGAACCATACATGGGGTGCAATCATGGGTTGCAACTTTACACAAGGCATCTTGTGCCCGGATGATAATGTTTCGATTATTGGTACTGAGAACTTATTGCACACCTCCCCAACTAACGAGTGAGTTTAGACATACAGCATAATCTGTCATCATCCATGTCAATTTAGATGATAAACATTTTGGGCCAACTCTCAATACACATTGTTTTGTGCCACTTATTTACAAGTGTGACCTATGCAAAGGATTAAAACAGTAATCAACCTAAGTTATTGTAGCCAACAGACCATAACGGCGATTGATTGATCAATATAATTTTCCAGTTTTTACCTTTGAGAAATAAATCCTTTGCAGCGGTGCTTTCAGACTGTAAAGCATCAGTCATAATTTGAATTTCGGCCCATAACTGTGGTTCTCCTGGAAAACTTCTTAACCTACAAAAGCATGAAATTGCAAAAAGACATTTACCATTCAAAGTTAAAATCAAGTCAATATGAGAATTAGTGACTGCTCACTGGTGGGTTGCTAAGGATAGTCATACATGTCATCGATCAGTTTGGCCACTTCTTTCACATTCTTCTTGGATTTCTCTATCTGGTACGCTTCATACTGTCAGCCAACAAAGACATACAGGAAGAATAATTCAGCAGGGCTGTCATTAAAAAAACACTTATGAAACACAGGTTTGATTGCAGTTTCAATATCTCACATAATTTAGGTGTAAGGAATCAAATAAAACAGTACAAAAAATGCAATTGCATTTGGGTCAAAATTTCCATTTATTTCACAATTGCGGGGTATAGGATTGAACTGAATGTCAACTGAACATATCGACTTGAGTCCTCAGGTCCATGGTTGTTACAGAGAGGCAAGATTTGTGGCATTCTGACCCGCAAAGCATATCGTGCCCGAACTTGTTTAGATGTCACGTAACTGAATGAAACAAAGGCTCTTGCTATTTCCATTTTTTTGTTAATACAAAGAGGAAGAAGAGGTCATGACCTTTGACTATGGAGTTATAGGGCTTTCAATTGCCATGTGTGTTAAATGTGCCACTGCTATTGCACTTATTTACAAACTTCTGATGGGTGCCCTGCCTTACTCACTGTACCTACTGGGCAATATCTACTGTTTTCACTTATAAATATCAAGCTGCGATTGATTCAGAAGGAGTGTCGAGTGTATGACCATTTGTGAGTTTGGGCTCATAAACAAGGAATTTACATAAACCCCTGCATTAAGAGGCTGATGATAGGGATAAGGGCAATATGAAGATAAAAGTGATGCATTCAAAGTAAATTTCAATGTATACAAATGTGATCCAAAAAATCACCACGTTGTAACTGGGGGTGTCAAGCGGCGACGCTTGTGCCGCAATGCAATTCTTCCATGTTTTCAACTCTCTAAATACATAGTATTTCTAGTCAACACTCATGTTTGATATATGAGGGTACTATTTTAATGTCATACTTATGATATTACTTATGGGATGTTTGTGACTCACAGGTGATCAACAGCGATTTAGTTCAGGCAACTAGCCAGAATCGCAGCACCATTTGTGAAAGATTTTTGATCTGGTCACTTTTCTATTCTTATAATTGCATTTGTCCAGTTCATATTATACTAATGCGATTGGTGAATTTGATATGTTGACCTTCAGATATATTTTTTGTGAAAATTGAACACCGGGAAGTTTATCTTACTTAATGATAACAAAATGCAATACAACTAAAGAAAAACATGTGATAAAATTATGTGAAACACCGCATGAAGAAATTTAAATCAGTCACAAAATGTTTGTCCAAATATTTTTGATATATATTAAAGCGCATTTGACCTGAGAGCATTGAAATGGGTACCCAATTAGTCAACCCGGCCCATAGCCGCGCACGATGGTAATATTAACAAACGTCGTGCACGGCTACCCGGCCCATTGATTACAACGGGGCCCACGCTCGTGAATCGCACATCGTGAAGGTAGGTCTTATCATCGAATTTTATACATTGGCGAGGCCCTCCTTGAGAACCAGGATGCAGCGCAAGCTCAACTTGGTTCAAAGGAGCTAATTTACACCCCTAGTGTAACAGTGTGGAAGTTAGCCCAAAAGACCAACGTCAGGTTCTATTAAGAGGGAGTGCATACTCCCGTACTTAGTTCGAAAGAGCTAGTGGAAGTCAGACAAATCGTAGATGCATCTTTTATCGCTCGGAATACATAACAGTTGCCGATTTATTTAACAATATCACCTGAAATACAAAATTTCGAGGAAACAGCGTTCTTGCAACCAATAACCAAGCTCTTGCTTCATAGATATTTTTCGAAAGGCATGTCTTGGCTTGCGAAATGAGCCAAGATTCATCTGAAGGGGCTTCGTCGTTTACCGACGCCATCATTTACAACCATAAGCTTGAATCTGTCACATATCATAATGTATCTTTGTTTTCGTTTGCGCATTGATAACGCTACAAAGATGTAACGTCATGATGGATCTTGAAAACAACCTGTCAATTCGGAACATTAACAGCTCAAACCAGCAAACATGATGATATCAGCAACTGTGCCATTTCGTCGGATTTTGTCGTACCGGCATGTAACTTGTACTCGACGGACGCTAGCGACTATGGTTGGTTTACAATTCGACGTAAAGTTACAGACAACTCGTTTTACTTTCTCGATTCATCTCCTCATGGACCTTTCATCTAGCCCAACACGGCAACAGACTAACGTCATGTTTTATCACCTTGTTGAGGGAGTGCAGCACTACCGTACTTAGTTTGAAAGAGCTACTTCCATCGGCCGCTAACGCAGTAACGGAGATACAACAGTAGTTAGCAGGGTTAGGTCTGGTGCCGGGCTACATCACGTTGGCTAGAGCTGAAATTTACGCTGTGCAGTTATCCATCTGTATAGGCGTGCACGACGTCTTATTGATAGCTCTTATGAACCAATTGGAGCTTGCGCTCCCTCTCAGAAGGGAGTACCCGATCGACTCTTGGTCTGTTGATCTACTTATTGACATCTATTTATATTACCGTTGTGCACTGCTACCATCTGTATAGACCTACAGTAGGCTTAAAGTAAGTAGTTAGGTCTGTTTACCGGGCTACCATCTGTTCTGTAGACTAGCCCCGATCGGACGGTGATAAAGTTATTGTCAACAAGGCGTCCTGCAGGGCAATGTGTAGACCTGCATTACAAGTACTTCATAACTTGTCTACATTAGTACAACCCGATGATGTTGTCATTCGTGTTTTATCAATATACTTGCTAAAGCTAATTACCCTGTGTCAGCCTAGTTTGAGCACAGGAACCTGTTTGTGCGTCTGACATAGAGGGAAGGAAACAATTGAACCTAGTGAGACAAGTGTGAGATAACAATGTTTCTCGGTCAGTTACTCAGGTAACAAGCATTGCTGGCAGAGGAGTGGTGCTTGTGTTGACTGCATGCATGTTTCATGACTTCAATCGAGGCGCTGTAAATCCCTGTGCGGATCAGGAAGAAGAAAGAGAGAAATACCTTTATTTTTGCCATGCTGTTATAATTCATTAAAATTCTTCCGATTCGTTATTTTCAAAGATTTTATTTAAACATAGCCTGGCACCAGACCTAACTATCATTGACTCTAATGCATACATCTAAGCTAATTGTTGGTCAAATTTTAATGTGATTATTATGGATATTGATATGTCTGTATGACCAATTATGATGGCCATTGAAGTTTATCACTGCTTGATGTATTTGAATTGAGCTAGATGGGGGCATTTTGTAGATACACATAAAGCTCCTTGGTTCTTTTCTTGATGTTTACTGTAAGGTACCATTTGTTTGTTGTGGTCAGGCCCTGTCAGGTGAAGAGAGGGGAACTAAACTAGCCCCATTATTGGATAATGGCTGGACAGAGGTAGAAGGAAGAGATGCCATCTACAAAGAATTTGTCTTTAAAAATTTCAATCAGGTTTGTTGATTTTTAACTTTGTTGCATTCACAAGCAAACATATCAATAAATGTTTCATGCATAACAGCTGTAGTTGATAAATGTCCCATTAATATCTCCCATGGAGGTTTTTTTTTTACATCAACAGTGTTAATATTCATGCTGTTTTTAAAATACATTCAGTTGGTCTCAGCATCTTCAAATGCCACCTCCATTTATATATAGCATTAAATAATCATTTCACATCTATGATATTCCAGGCATTTGGCTTTATGAGTAGAATAGCACTGAGGGCTGAGAAAATGGACCACCATCCTGAATGGTTCAATGTTTATAACAAGGTAACCAAGTTGGGGATGAATTGAAATGGCTGCTTGTGAGGTTACCCTCTCCATAATGTGCTTAACATCACACCTATTCAAGGCAGTGTTATTTGTTTAAGTTTCTAAATTTCATATGCAAAAATGAAAAAGTTGTATATTGTAACATTACATCATATTTGAACAGCCACAAATATATTGCTTTGAAATCCTTGATAAATAGCACTAAGCTGATCTTTTTGACCAAATGATTGACATTGAATGTTTTGTTCCAGGTGCAAATCACACTGAGTACACATGATGTCAGTGGTTTGTCTGAAAAAGATGTTAAATTGGCAACATTTATCAACATGGTGGCAAAGGCTGTCTAAACATAAGAACAAATGAGCAATTTTTCACCTCATTGTTTCAATCAAAATATATGATTTATTTTGTGTAAACACACCTTGATCAACTTTGCAACAAAACATAATTAAAAAGGTTGATGTGTTTTCATTTTAAAAAGATCAGAATAATCAATGCATACTGTGATCAGCATCTCAATATGGTATACATGGCAAACTGGACAGCTAGACAAATGGACGCAACCAATTAAGCTTTTTGGGACAAGGGAAGGCAAACAAGTCTTGTTACATACAATCATGCTGAGTAAGCCTATATATTGCACAAAACAATTGGTGCTGTTGGCCAAAAACACTTTAACATGAGATGTAAGCATCACTGCCAGTCATTATAACTCACTTTAACAGTATAATCTGGCTATTTTAAGCCTGTCTGTAGTGAATGTGAGGTATTTTGGACTCCTCTAGCCCATACTACCACATGTACAATTTTCTCAACCATTAGCTGTGGTTGTTTGCATCTTGACTTGCTTCCAATCGCTTTACAAAGAAGGTCAGCTCATCATTTGTTTCTCTCAAGTCTTCAAATTCATCCTCCTCTTCATCCTCCTCATCTTCATTGAAGGCTACAAAATGATAACAGTGTACTGTACATGTGATATTCAGGTGTGATTTCTAGATGTATTCTCAATGTATCTCAAAGAAGTAATTCATTGAAATTTAATATGGGTTGCTCAACAATGATAATGATTATTTGCTGTATGCTTGCTTCACACATGAGTAGTGAAGTGATAGGCAGTATTTACCAATATGATGTTGAAAAACCTCAAGATCCAACAGGGGCTTGGCATTCTCAGTCTGAAAAACCTGGAATGAGAACCAATTACAAGCTTCTTATACATATAAATTCATATATATATATATATATATATAAAATGCAGGCTGTTTTAAGGTCAATCATCAAATAGTCACAAGTACCTTGGCTGGTGTTTCTGGAGCAGTTTGGGTGTCTTGCACAGAATTTTGATTTCTTATTTGGCTGAGTAGGGCTAGTTCTTCAACCTGAAAACAGATAAATTTGTTTTATTCAGTGGTACCTGATATGGTGACTACCTATGATTACTCAATCTTTAACATCATCTATTCCGTATCAATTATTTATCTTCTGTATTCAAACAGAGGTTTATAAAGTATATTGCAAGCATCCTTGCTAACATGCCACAACAGTTCAACACGGGCCCAGATCTGACCAACTGAAGGCTTGTGAGCGATGCTTGGTGGATCCAAGGACCAAGCATGTGAGCAAGACACATGAGCAACACAATGGAGCAAGAGTACAGTGAAATGACAAACTGGTCTGCTGCAGTGGGGTTACCCAGTTATAATACAGTAGGAATGACTTGTAAGAACAAAGCTTGGACTGTGTGAGTTGTACACACAAGCCTAAATCCTTGGGATTGGTCCTGGTGATAGTGCTACATAACACATGGACATTCTGGCTATACACAAATACTTGTACCAGCCTTTCAATGTCTCTTGCAATAGGAGAAATAAAACAGAATGCATAGCTTAATTCCAATATTCAAAACCTGGTAAATATTATTTTTTCTCATTTCTAAAGATGGTTATGGGCACTTGTACCCTTACCCTTAAGAAATAAATCCAAGAGCATTCTAATGATGAAGACTTACGGCTGAAAAATGGGCACCAATCAAATCACATGACTGAACTTACATTATCAATATTTTGAATGGCTTACTATTTGACAGACTTTTAGCAACCTGGCCATTTTTGTCCAACATGTCATACTGTTTTGCCCATGGTGGACAGGGACAAGCATGCACTGTACAAAGATGCTGGGGGAATAAGGAAGCACAAAAGTTTTTTGTAGATTAAACTAACTCGTAGACTGTCTGTGTGCTTGCATATGGAGGAAAAGATTGGCCAAAAACCATACAGTGAGTTGAATGAAAAAGGTTGCTAACATTATGTTGATTAGTAAGGCAATATGTAGATAACAAAACAGACTGTCAACAGGTGTATGAGATAAGAGCAGTAGAAAGTCAATGATAGTTAAGTCTTGTTACCGGGCTACTCATCAGAAATGACCCGTTTACCTTGATGATTTTCCAACCTCAAGCATGTTAAATATATAACCATCAGTGTTGATAGCACTGTTGGGATTGACCAAGACCGAGCACCTGGGCAACTATTATCTATATGCTCAATCCTGCATGGATCGACTTATCATTTCATTGTAATGCCCTGGATTTGATGGCAGTCCTGTTTGTGGTCAAATTTTTTTGAACAGCTGTAAAATAGCATATAGGATTATGAATCTAGCGAACGACATTAGCAAAAAATCGCTTGCGAAGAACCCTTGTCTGCGCATAAACCGATCTTGTCGTTCAAAATAAACATGAACTTTTCAGAACAAGACGTCTGAGCTAGAACGGCATATATCCTGTGCAAGTGCATAAATCTCACGTTCCATCCCCACCCTCACACATATGTTTCATTATAAACGTACTTCCAATCTATTTAATTGGTCCTTAAATTGATGTTTGACTCTGTTTAAAACACGTTCTTCTTCTTTCAACATCTGCAGTTCACTATGAGCAGCCATTTAGATAACTTTCTTGAAAAAGCTTCGTCTTTTAAATCAGACTTTCACTTTCGGTTTTTAGTGCGCCCTCTATTGCTAGGTGTAAGAACCATCAAACAAGATATCCATAACCTGGAACTTCTGCAAGTATAAGATCGATGTGGAGGCCCGTATTACTCCCTGATCTGTACAGTACTGTACCAAATATATTTTTCATGAATTAAAACACATGTCTATGCGAGTTGTGAGAATCAATTGAAAATCTCATCCTCACTGGCTTTGAGAGTGTTAACAAGTAAATTCTGGAGCGAGCTTAGTTAGCCATTTTCTCCCGCAAGGGGCCGCTTCCTGTCCCTTACAGCATGAGTGCGAGAGAGCGCGCCACATTTCGGGCGAATACGAGCTTAGCCCCGGTCAAACGGTAATACAGACGTCTTGTAGGGCTCAGCCCTGCATGCGCTCCGTAGGATCCAGAATTCAAATCACACATATAAAACTTGGCATGCTATTAGGGTTCTCTTCTTGGAAAAGGGTAGGGGTGTGCCACCATGGGAAACAAAAACGACCATATCTATACCAAGCAAAAGTGAGAAAAGGGAACCATTTAAATCCCAAACCTCAGAAAAAAGACCATATACGAATTTTTAAAATGGTCACCAATACATATACCAAAATCTTATGACCCCAAATCATATCTAGACCACCTTGAGGAGCTACAAGGGACCCATCCATATACCGAAATAACCATTCACAATGAAAAAGTAAGTTTATTAAGCTTCACAACTGAAAAACAACTTTGCTGATTCCGTGGTCAGTCCTGGTGATGCTCTGGTTCGTAAAGGCAAGGCAGTTAATTAAATATCGGCCACTTAATAAACAGATTTGTGACTCTGGCCCGCAGGCTATCAATGAGGGCCCCAGGACGTCGGGCCCATGCGGTAGACAATATTGCAGGAAACAGTGGAAGGAGAATGTATATATGGACTTGACCTTTCTGTTTGCTTCTCATGCCATAAAAACTTGTCTTTTAAACAATCCAACCATTGACCCAGGTTACTTGAGCAAACACCCAATATTTAGCATCATACGTTAATTAAAGAATACAGATCCATTTGGATACCCATCTCAAAACAAATATTATTGCTATACCTCACTGTCAAAAACACGTACCTACTGGTAGACCAGGTCATTGCAAAAAAAACTGACCCATAGCTATACCTGTCTTCAAGAAATAACGACCCAGTTGTATACCAAAATGCCCAAAAACCCACCCAAATTGGGGGCACATCCCCACTAACCACCACATAGTGAGAACCCCCGCATTCCCGGTTACACACAATCTTCAACTTTTATATCACAGGGTACTTCAACTGGCACTGTGGTGGTCACCTCTGAACCAGCATGTAAATGTCTTACAGCCTCTTTGCACGTGTTTGTCACCGTTATTGTAGCTTTGAAGTAGACCATACTAAACAAATTCCTGTGATATAGACCAACTATGTCTAATTATCACCCATAGCAACATTCACTGAATAAACATTGAGAAATGGGAACCACCAGCAATATATGTCTTTGTTTACGGAAAATTTCTTTTTGATAGAACATGTGATTATATTTCTTCAATTAATTGTGTGTTCAGTAGATGATGTTGCTATTTAGTATCTTATTAATGTGCTTCGGTAGAAATATATTTGCAAGTGTTGAAACAGTAATGGCATTCATCCATCTTATTGACTCCTGTGTGCATGTTTGAAGCAACGATAACAAAGGCATGGTTTTAATGTCATATTTATAACATTACTTATCATATTATTATGATTTTACACATTCAGATATGATGCATATACAAAGCAATCATAACCTAAATGTATAACCAATTTATTTCAGTAATAGTCTCTTGGTGGACAAAACCATAGCCACTATATTTAGCAAAGGAGCATAAGGTTTTAATAAGGTAAGTCAGCATTAAACAATTAAATAATTTTTGGGATATATAAGCATCCTCACCTTGGGAATGTATTTAATTGCTGCTCATTTAGTCACCCATTGAAGTTGTTAACCGATTACAGATGATAATCATTGTACCTCACACATCAACCCTATTGTTCAACTACTCTCCATCACATTGATGCTCTGATCTATGTATGACCAGTGTTTAAAGTTATCATATTTGGTTTGCCATATGAAACTTTTATTTGCCAGCAGGCTATGGATGGTTTTAGTGTTTGCTTTTGTGTTATTCTATAATATTGCAATAATAAACTCATAAAGTTGAGGTGGCCATGCCTTATTTTAACAAGGCATCTCTTAGTAATAAGAAATTCATTGGTTTTCATGATTTTATAGTGAGAAATAAACACTGTGACAAACTTAGCATACAACAAATAACTGACAGAAAATTCCACATTCCTCAAACATAATACACTTCACATTATCATATAACTACTTATATGATGTAGTTTTAACTACTTGAACACTGATGTTTGCTCTGAATGTTTGGCATTTCTCATTACAGACCAACACACTTCAATTACAACAGTTAAACAGCTTTATTTTCCCCCGAATTACATCAATCATGTGGTACAGCTCCTGAAAAAGGAAAACAATGTCCAATTACAACAGGTGGAAGTCAACTAAGTAATAAAGACTGGTCTAATAATAATAAACAAATTCCTTTTTTAGCGATCAGCAATTGTTAAAACAATATCCTACCTTTTCCATCACATGCAACAATCTTCACTTTGTCTACTGTTGCAATCTCTTGGTTTTCTTTAAATTCTACTTTATTCAACACGAATGTCCATACATTGTCGCAAAATCGGTATGTATTTAAGTGACCCTGAAAAAAAAACAATCATTACAATCATTACATTTTTGGAAAAAAATGTTAAGTAAATCAGATATCAAGGATACAATTTTGTAGCAATAATCATAACTGCACCCAAAAGCATTACTTCGTTACAAATAACATAGATTATGTTTACAACTCTGGTATACAGTAGGTGTCCATTTTTTCTGGAATAATTTTGTCAGGGTTAAAATGCTTACCTTAAATGATATTTTGTTTTTGACACGATTAGCGAGTGCATTATTGATGGCCTTGTCAAACTGTTGAAGTACCTTCAGGGCCAGCTGAGGAGTGATTTGTCCACACTGAAAGACAAGGATTGCTTATTCTTATTCAATTATCGAATACAGCTTGAACTTCCAGTTATCCATGGCAAACAATGATTTTACACTAAAGGTGTCATTATACAATGCATACAGTGGCAAGCAGCCTAGCATCACACATTGAATAAGTGCACTGAAACAAGGTTCATCAAACATCAAAGTTTATTTGGCAGTTCTTGAAGAATGGCATTGAAAATTAGTAAAAATGTATGGCTTACCCTTACAATTATCAACTAGAAGGAGATACACAGTGTTTTCTAGAAAACATAACCCTGGGTTAGGCTAGGCGAATTGTTCAAGCAAATTGACCAAATTTGAATATTATTGTCTGTCCTTTATATCAGGAATAAAAATTGGTAAAATTACACCTCCCTGTCTTATATTGTGAATGATGTCGAGCCTGGGCATGCTAATAATATAGCTTACCGTGCTCAATGATATATTAACATTATCAAGATCTCTCATTACATGCACAATTTCAGGAAAAATTTAGTCAACACCTATGGCCCTATTCCTGTTTAAGCTATTGCGGTTTTTGTTGAAGACCACAATGTGCACTACTTGGGAAATGATCCCTTCACCAGGCTATGTGCTCACATCTTGAGGTCTTATTCATTGCCCCCAACCAAATTGTCAACATCAGTAGAGATTATGGGTCCAAGAATCATTCAGGTTGACATACAAGCATTAAATTTTGCGAGTGGATGACAATCAATGATGATTCTGATATTAGGTTTTTTCTGCCCTCAATACCACATGAAGGAAGAAATTTAAAAAAAAAAAATCAGCCTCGTTATCATTCAATTCAAGAAACTTGCTACAAATTTCTTTTGTATGGTAATTTACACGTGATAAAGTGTTAGCATTTTTTTAGGCTTCATAGAATTGGGTGAGCAACAATTGAGTTGAAAGAAAAGATAATGCGATGTACATTACAAATGTATAAAGAGTAGGATGTAGAAATTCTACATCCTACTCTTTATACATTTGAAATGTAGAATTATCTCTCGATTGACCAATATACCACATTTGGCATGGCATAGGGTAGGTGTCACAGCAGACTTAGCTGCAGATGGCAGGTGGCTAGGTCTAATGCTCTTCTTCTTCTGCTTGTACAGTACTGGGCCTTCTCCGAGGCATCCCTGTGCTAGCCCTACAGGAAGTCTGCATAGACTTTCTACAATGACTGCATCCAACACAATGGATAAATCCTCAATGGAAATCAGATTCCTTGTATGTCTAAAACCTGGCAAGTAATTTGGTTTCATTGAAATATTTTTGATGGTGATGAACAATTTGCACCTATAATCACAAGTGATATATCCAGCTGACATAGATTACCATTATGATAGTGATCGTGGTCACATCATCGATGAGCACACCTTGCCATGTTTATCTCTACAACGAGGCGGAAGCTTGCATGCACAGTCAGGGCTATTTCAAACAGTTCAAATTACATGGTGGGTGTTCAATACCAATCTGGGGGCACAGCCTTTCGATACGTCTTTGTTACAATCGTGATGGAGAAAACACTAAACTTGTATGGAGCTATTCAACTGAATCAAAAGTGTGCATACCTCGAAATATTCACCTCAAAAGAACCAGAACATAGGCTAGACAGCTAGCGAGACGCAGGTTCGCAGGGACTATTTGTGGCATGGCTCTTCTTTATCAGCATCATAACAAATCCGTTTCCAACCGACTTACGTTGCACAATCTCGCCGCCATATTGAAAATTAGTTGGAAAGTTAATCGCCTCCCACATTTGAGGCAATCACGCATATTTACAAGTTATTGCGGTTGCTGAGACTCATTCACCGTACAATAATACCGATTACTTATTAAATTGGATTAGTTACATAAAGTGGACATCGTGAAGGTAAGGTCTTATGACTGAATTTTCTACATTGGAGAGGCCATCCTCAAGAACCAAGAGGGAGCGCACCACTTGGTTGTAAAGAGCTAAGTAAGATGGTCGAATAATTTCGATTTTTGTTAAGATAAGACAATTTATTTCGTTGACTGTTCCTAGTACCTGTATAAGTTCGTCGAGGCTCTCTTGTAACGTGTGACCTAAGGTCGTATTTCGATACAATTGATAACTCATGTTTTTTTCGCAGTCACTGCAATATGGATTGTGCTTTGTGTTAACCGGTTTCCTTCTCGGTCAACGACGCCATTGAAAACCGAAAGCATATATAGTTCGGTTTTTCACCGATAGGGGATATAACTAGTCATCTATTGAGCCAACTAACAAATGCACCTTACGATATTGTAGTGTGCTTTAAGCCTTTATTAATGCAATGCATTGTGAAGTTCATTTATTATATATTTGTAACACTTCTTATGTTTATTTCTTATATATTTATATATATACATATAAATACACATATATATATACACACAGAGGTATATATATATATATATATATATATATATATATATATATATATATATATATATATGTGTGTGTGTGTGTATATATATGTGTATTTATTTATATATAAATAAATATAAACATAAGAAATGTTATTAATAGTAATATAAATATATAATAAATGAACTTCACACCCCAGCTGACGTCTAATGTGTGTGTATTCAAATACATATATATATATATATATATATATATATATATATATATATATATATATATATATATATATATATATATATATATATATATGTGTGTGTGTGTGTGTGTGTGTGTGTTTGTGTGTGTGTATCTATATATATATATATATATATATATCTATATATATATACAAATATATATATATATATATTATATATATATATATATATATATATGTGTGTGTGTGTGTGTGTGTGTGTGTGTGTGTGTGTGTGTGTGTGTGTGTGTGTGTGTGTGTGTGTGTGTGTGTGTGTGTGTGTGTGTGTGTGTGTATTACGTCCTCATGTCCGCGAAATATGGTGATATTAGATCGTCAATTATCCGGTAGAGGATATTTGCCCACCCATCCCACAGTATTACCCATTCAATTACTGATTCTCTGTGTTATAATAACTGATCAGTTATCAAGTCCATGTCGGGCACAAATTTCCAGCTTGATTCCGTCGTCAGATGCTCAGCATCTCATCCAGAAAAACACGATTATGACAACACACTGACTTTTAAAGTTTTCAACACGGCGCTGTTATTGTGTCGATCTGTTTTGGACTACCTGTTGGAATATTGTATGTGAATCCTTGAAATATGATTGCTTAGATAATCAATGATGTACAATTTATGAGGGTACGGCTGCTAAGTATCCGAATATCTGAATATGGCGGAAAATGGAGATGAAAGAGCCGGACTTGGACAATTTGCCAAATCGCAGACGAAATATGGAACAACGACCAAGTTGCCGTCTAATGAATCGTACCTGAAACATATTGTATCTGATGGCGATACTCTTCAAGGGATTGCCTTAAAGTACAGTGTGTCTGTAAGTAATATAAAACATCATACTTTAACTTAAGTTTAACTATCTTAACATGGTATTACTTGGCCCATTGGATTAGCCCGAACACTTCAGTCGAGCCTGGTGGTACTATATATTGATCTGTTAATACTTGTTAGGAAAACATTTTGTTGTAAAACCAAGGGTTTGTCCATAATGCAACATCCAACATTGACTATTTAACATGTAAGATGTTAAAGCAAATTCGTTGATAGAGCTAATACCTGAATACAGCCAGGGCTGGACACTAACGGTTGTCCGCTTGCCCGGGACAGGTGGGAAAAGTGAAAAGTCCCAAGTACTTGTCCGACCGGACATGTTAATTACTTTGCCGATCGTGAGTTTTATCTTGAGCCAACACTGAATCCTTGAAGACTGAGGTTTCAGCGTTGTTCGATGTGCAGCCGAGCGTGTAAGACAAAATAATCAATAACCGTACGGCACTGATCCATATGTCAGTTTCGTGTGTGTGAAGTTCTTTCTTTGCTAGTAATTATCCCAACAGACCAACAGTCGATCGAGTACTACCAAGAGGGAGCGCAAGCGCCACTTGGTTCAAAAGAGCTACTATTAATTAGGACTCACTCATTAATGTACGGTTTAACCGCTAATTGCTTTATTCTACCAGTACCCGATGAATCGAAATGAGGCACTTGTTACGTGTCTTAGTATGCATTGTCTCGATAACTAGCTAGCATCATGACAATAATGTAAGGTCAAACTTGTTGCAGGAGTTTCGTGACACGTGTATTTTTGACGTATATTTATTGAACACTATATATGTGCGTTGTGACTTTGGCGCATTACGCACTGCGCTACGCGTGTTCAACACTACACCCGGAAATGATGGATAGGTTCATGACCATTTCAATATGTGGGCCGTCAGTGGATGACTTTATTCCAGCAGAGCTATACAACTGTGGTTGGATGGTGGGAAACGTAAGCGACGGTATCAAGGCATTGTTGTGGGTGATGACGAACAAAATGCTTAGCTATTTCTGGTGATGATTTCTATGATGATGGATTGTGATGAACTTTTTATATACAACCAGGTTTTGAAAGTACAAGTGAATGCTGGCAGTAAGTGTGTAACCCTGAAAGCACCTTTACAATGACAAATGTTCCACTCTTTGACTCAGAAGTGGTCCTTTTGACGGCAATATAATTTGAATTGATCAGATATATATTGTAAGATTTCTTTCTAAAATGCTATAATGCTACCAGAAGGATTTCTTGTGTGATTTTTATCCACGTTGGCTTCCCATTTATTATGTTACTACCTTATATAACAAATTCAATGATTATTTAAGACAATCACCAATACAATCATTGATGTTCTATTCTAGGCCTGCACAGTACAATGATTATTAGATGTAGTTGGATCATGGAAAGGAGCTCCCACCTTTGCACCTGATTAACTCTATTTCACATTCTAGCTTTCACCTGCTAGTGGTGACTTAAATTGGCCCCTCCTTCTATGTGTTGTTTCCTCATTTTCCACCACTGACCCTGCTCTCCCCCTTTTGTGGCATAACAATCGGGTCTGAATGACCATGTCACTGGCTTATCCATTTGGTTTTCCAGTCAATGGGGTGCCCAAGGAGTTTGACCCATATATATATTTGTGTTGATTAGATCCTCACTGTTTTATTTTTTTCCCTCTTTTGTGCCCTCATGAGAGGGAAAGATACTATGTTCCCCTTTATGCATTGTTTGATAGCGGCTTTTTAATCAATGGCCTTTGTGACATACTTTGGCCAAGTGCTAGTTGATATCAAAATGGTACCATGCATGGCTGATATTTCTTACTGTTTAAGCAGATGTTGTGTGTCATTTAAATGATAGGACACAATTTGGTTTATTCTGAAATCAGCTCTGGAAAGTTTATAGGATCTATGTAGAATGTCTGGAAATGGTTCTAATTATACTGGTCATTGCTGAATTGGGAATGCAGTTGATGCTGGTTTTTGAATTCAACAAATAACTACTCCTTGGTCCAGGTCTTTGTGGTTGGACCCAATGGCTCGGTGACACCACATTTGACTTTCCTCCTAGCTGAGCAGGTTCATAACCAAGTTGGCAATGAAAGGATGCTGTCCAAGTCCTAACCCATTACTGTCCTGATTTCACCATAATGAATATCCCCATTATTATAATATCATATGACAATCATTAACATCTAATTTTATTTTTCATTCCCAAGTCCCCTAAAAAATTATAAGGGATAAATGATGAGAGTAAATGATGTTATATTTTGGGTTTCCTTACTTGGATTATTTGTTTGGTTTCCAGGTCCAAGAATTGCGAAGAGCCAACAACACTTGGACAAATGACAGCTTATTTCTTCGTGAATATGTACTAGTTCCTTTAGGAGCAAGTCCAATGCAAGGCAAGAAAAACTTGGTTGTCAATGGCGATGTAAGACCTAAGGAAACAATGGATGGCACAACCACACAAGAGATTGTCACTCGAAGAGACATGAACCAACTTGCCAAGAGCCACAGTATGACCAGCTCATGTGCTAAGAATGACGAGAGATTACAAGAGAATGCTCTCTCTGCAAAAGACTTCTTGAGTAAATTTGACAATTCTTTGGCCAAGATCAAGGACAATATTCAGAAGCTAGAGGATAAATCACAGTGAGTGCTCGCCTTGTGTCATTGGTGTGGAGTTACTTATTTCACGTGTTCCTTTTACTTGATTTCTTCTGGTTTCTTTTCTCAGTTTAGATGCCACAAACTTAACAATTTGTTAACATCTGACATAATTGCCAAACCATTAAATTCATGGCAGTTAATGGGTGTATAGAATGAAAATGACCTGACAGTTTGTACAACTAAGAGCTCAGATTTGGTATCAAGTTGGGTGCTTAAGAAGCAGTTCACTTACGCCCAATTAGTGCAAACAGTGTAAGATGATGTCTGTCATTCAAGATACTGATACCTATATTACCAGTCAACTCATTCACTTTTTGACAACAGGAAGCATGGTTCTCTCATGAAATCGGCCAATACATTCAGATGGTTTTTATTTTATTTACTTAGGCCCTGCATGGCTGTCATTGTTTAGTCTCAATTTAGTTATGTATACATATAAGACAAGTTCACTGAATATTGCTGCTTGGGGCTGGAGTCTTCTGCTGTACACAATGTCTCACATAGATTTGTATTAATCAATTTCATGTTATGGATGCATGGTTTCTTGGACATATTGCGGGCATGATATATGAGGTCTTATTTGTTGCTCAGATTGTATAGAATCATCACACAATCTGTGAATGTTTGCAAAATCACAACTGTGCCATGATTGTATGATTTCTATGTACCTTTTATAACTTGGAGGCTGAATTGAAATAGAAGTTCTGATTATCTTTGGTTTTCATTTAGGCCTCAGTTTCACTGGGCCTGGGATATGCAGTGGGTTGATGCTTGGATGTGTTCTTTTTCTGTCAGGTTAACTGACATCTTCTCCGTGTCTTGCAGAAACTTACCTTCATCTAACATGTATAACAGCTCTGACACAACCCATATGACTGTCTAGGCTTAAGTAGACTCAGGTAAACTCTGTTTTGATGTTAATTATTTAATATGCCTGACTTTGACCATGTTACACAGTAATCAATCACATGCACCCTATATTATATATATATATATGTATATATATATATATATATATATATATATGTATATATATATATGTATATATATATATGTATGTATATATATATATATATATATATATATATATATATATATATATATATACATATGTATATATATATATATCTGTGTGCGTATATATATATATATATATATATATATATATATATATATATCTGCATGCATATATATATATATATATATATATATATATATATATATATATATATATATATTTATAAGTTTTATATATATAGATATGTATATGTACTAATCACCTTACCTCATGAGTTGGCTTTTGTACAATTGTCAGGACGAGGTCTAGTTAAGTCATTCTGCACATTACACTTATGATGCATTGCTATGGTGGAAATTGATGTAGTCTTATGAGCAGCTGCTTATGAGATCATTGCTGATCAGATATTGATTTTCTTGGCTTATTAGCAAATCATTTTGATAGTTCAGCTACATTTCAATTGAACTTGTGTTTTCATCAACTGACATTACTGCAGATCGCTCCGTAATCAATCAATGTAGGTGTTGTACCATACATACAATAACTGTATTAGATATTACATTTAACCTGGCTTGTGTGCTTAAATTAATATGCATATTTGCTGCAGGGATGGTAGTTAACATTTATTATGTACATTGAGAGCACCCTAAATATTATTAGTATCACAATAACATTGTTACTATTTATTTTATAATTTTACCCCGAAAATTTATTCCAGGGTGTAGTGGTCATAAGTATAACTTGACTTTAGTAACCATGCTCATCTTCAGAAATATTGTTAATCGTCCTTGTGATAATGGTTTGGTCTTACAATTTAACTGAACAGCTAGAGTATTATACAAGAAATACCCTGACTGCATGTTGTTGGTGAACTCCAGGTTTCCAGAAGATGAGCACAATCCCCTTAATTTGCTGCCAAACAAACGCGGATCCAAGTTTTACTCCCTCCAGAATCGGCGCAGTATTGACTTGTCTGATGATAGTGACTGCTGTCGCGAACCTGAACTGGCTTTCAAATCATCAAGGCATACCCGCAAAGTCCGTGACTCTTTAGAACAGCTCGAGAAAGAACAAGATGATATTTTCCAACTGTAGCCGGATGTCATTGTTTGCTTCACGTTGATGAGGATGTTAGGATTGACCATGTGATACGAGCAATATGAGTTATTCAATTATCAATTGTACAATGTAAGCTAGCTTCCACAGAGCCAGAAAGTTAAAGAACCATTTTCTCACTCTGTAAGGTTTTTGCGGCTTCCATTTCAGATAATTTTCCTAATTACAAGATATTGCTTGGTAAAAAGTACATTGTCTCTGATAACTTTGAGGTGTTACTTACAAAGACTCACATTTTCCCTTCTTTATTTTGTTCTGATTGGTATTTGTGCTTTCAGGGAAAAGCCATTGGGTGATGAGATATATTGCAATGCATAATGGTAGTGATAAGTTCTGATGTACAATAGGGTAGGAACAGCTGTAGTTTGTAGGTTATGCCTAGGAATGATACAATCTGCTGACATTACTCATATTAAGGAGTGGACTTGTTTTAGGCAGTTTCTATATTCAATATATATGTAGCATTACATTTAGGTATCAGATTTGTTGTGGGGCAACAGAGACTGATTTACTCTCTGTATGAAGAGTAGACCCAGAAATACCAGGTTATTCGCACCAGCAACCTGTTGTATGGCAATACCTGAAACTGGCAGGAGAGTTTTCTATTTCTCTGCTGGTAGTGCCGTGTTATGCTCGTGCTAATTTTGCATTAGAACTGTCATTACTAAATAACACATGGGATATATATACTCGAGTTGCACGGAATCCTGATTTTGTTTTTTGGTTATATGGCTTGGTTCGTGTTCTTCCTCTTAACACCTCAACTTGATATGTTAGGTTTATTTCTTTTGTTATGTGATAGGTTTCTGTCATACCCGAAGTGGGTTGGGTATTTAATAGCTGCCTGTTGCAATATATTTATGTTTGCATGATGTGATAATAATGTTTGATTAACAATGCTATGAAACATTCCTCGTCTAATTTGGGAAGTTATGCTGACAAGACTATATTCCTGTCATTGGTTCCATTACAGTGTCTAAGTAATGTACGTACATGTGAAATAGAGTTACTTAAGATGGTTTGGATGTAGCTGTCGCTAGTCTCACAAAAGGTGAAATTTTTGTAAGGTTGTAAATTGTACTGTTGTCGATTAGACATATCATCTTTAGTGTCTGTTGTCTTCAGCAACAGCATCAGCAGCCAACTGCATGAAAGCAATTAGGTTGAGTATTGGCTTATGTTTTATTACAGCTTAAATCAAAATTGTCCATTGTTACAGGTTAGTCAAATGCATCTTAAACTCATAGGTAGTATTTGCGTTTGTTGTGGCTATGTTTGGTGTTGATGGAAGACACCTTAGATTGACACCCTTTTGAATAGGCACTTCTTTATTCAGATGTTCACCTCTGGCTGCTGCTTGCATTTGTGGAAATCTATTGGATATTGCCACGGTAAATTGGCTTCAGATTCTTTCACCCAAATTCTACTAAATATTAAGTGTATTTATTGGCTTGTATGCCCCTGGCTGTTTATGTGCAAATGTTAATGTTAATTGGCTGTGGAGAACTATTTTAATAAAAAAAACAATCAATACCAGTGATTTGGTCTCGGTGTAAGTATGAAGCCTTCATTATTTGGTCTCGCTATAAGTGTGAAACCTTCATTGCCGCTGTCTTTTGTCCCATGGTTGGAGAATATTTTATTCTGTTAGATTTCGGGTAAAAAAAACAAAAAACATTCAACTTACCCGGTATATCTTGTATCATTATCTTAAAATTGATCAGATTAGATTAACACCCTTTATCATGCTGTTTATGAAGACCGAATACAAAACGATTGTAACACGTTTTGTGAGCCTAGATTGCAGGTCAAAATCATTCATGGCCCCCTCTTATGTCAATATCTCTATGCAAACTTTGAATTACTTGTTTATGACCTTTAACTTTTTAAGGAAAAAGTGGTTTATTGCATTTACACTGTTGTTTCTTATCAAGCAGAAGCCCTACCAGTACTGTGATTCCTTCCAGACCAAAGTCTGGTGAGATCTTAAAATACGACACAATTTGAGAGATCTTACCTCTCAAGTTGTGCAATTACTTGGGCAATATGACAAAATATGACGCCAAAAAAAAAAAACAATATAAAACCAATAACGTTATGATTTAGTTTTGTCATAATGATTAATTTTCATCCATGTCAAAAGTAGCAGCGCACACGAGGTAATTTAAGGTAAAGTAAGTGTAGGGTTTAATGGCACATCAACACTTATGTGTTATATCTGTTATCGTTCTTGTGAAATATTCTTCCCTTGGACCCACTGAGGTGACCAGGGTATCGTGATCCATTGATACAACATACATGTTTACCCTTTGTTTGTAATGGTTATCGCGTAATCACCGCTCTGATGTCTCATGGATCATCGAATGCTTTGTGTGATCTTCGTGCGATTTTTGACCTTTACATAAGTCGATACAAATTAATATTATCAAGTATTAATGCATTATCAGATTAAGAATGATAACGTCACCACTTTGACCAGGTGCCCGTCATATATGTGCGATATGTCTATCAGTTGTGTTATCTTGTGTAGACTCTGATCTTTCCTCACTTACTGCCGCTCATTGATATCTTCTGTCTCATACTATGAGCTATATATCATTGAAATTAATAGCTGTAGATTTATAGAAACTTATTAGTTTACATAAATCTGCCGCTAATAGTATAGAAATAACAATCGAGTAATTAGTGAAATCACTCGATGCTTGTAACAGGTGTACACGCATTTACATCATCGGTAAAATACTTTATTCAGCAGTCCATTCTCCATATTGGTCAATCGTTGCTTACCTCGTCGAGAATGTATCGACGCTTGCCAAGAGGAAAACGGTCACATGACGTTATCTGCAGTGTGCATTGTGCAACACCACTACAGGTGCTCGGTCCGTGGTTTCAGGCGCTAAAGAGCTTAGAGGGCTCACTCCCGACAAAATCTATGAACTGTGTACCGCTTGACATAATGTCTATTTAAAATGTATGGTTAACTGGGGTCATATAGTCACCACGATTAATAAGATGTCTCCATTTCTTAGCATAAGCTGAAATACGTCCATCCCATTATAGACGTTTGGACGCTATGACTAAGAATGTCTGGCTGTTCTAATATAGCAAATGCTACCAGATGCTTACTTGTAATGAACACCGTAAGAAATATCTGCGACTGTGTCTGTGGTGTGTGGGAGATGGGGGTGGGGATCGAATTCTTCTGCGCAATAATTAGTTACACCATGTTAAACGATGACAGCAGTCACGTGTATGTATGGTGAAACCCATACACGACCTACTCTGAGTTGTAAGCAGTGGGGCGACCATTCCACTCCTAAATAGCGTAAACATCCCAGTTGTAAAGTAACAGACTATCCGCAAGCACATGCTCAGCTAAAAGACGCATTAAACTCAGCATGCACCGGACATAAGTTTTTACATCTGCGTCGTAATAATATCACCATCACGGACACGAAATATCGTGGGCAGTCAACGAAATTTTTTGGCCGCTTTTTTCTAATAAAAAAGTCCGACCCTTTCCTTAATCTGGCAATTGGGAATTATCGACCCATTGCTATACCTGGTAGTCTCAAATACCTATTCATTCCAATTCGTACATCACAATGGGGGAGAACATGCCATCGTCCGGTGGCGCTACCATTAAATCAATAGAGGCATGTTTTCCAAACCACAAACGCAATACACGACGCGGAACGTAGAGATTTAAGCTGTGGTGAATATTGGTCGTTTTATTTTTGATATTGGTGTTATTTTGGAGAAATATCGTTCTATGGAAAATATAGACTGCGCGGAAGCAACCAAGCCCAGGTTTACTTGCGCCGTAGTGGACTGCAAGGCCGATGTTCGTAAGAAAACGAAAAAACACCCGTAGATGACAGTAAAGTTTTCGTCAGTTGTATTACTGACGTGACAAATATATAGACTGTGTAATTGCAATTGCCAGATATCAAAATAATCAAGGCGACACGCCGTGCGACATGTCTCTTCATCAGGCGGTAATGCTGGATTAGACTTTGCATTGGTATTGAAGTCAGCCACTGCAAACATCATGGCCACAACATGTTTGCAACCACCATCGTCTCTGCAATGAAAGATGAAAATATAAATAACAAACTTTTTATTTCTCTTCCATCAAACGACAACACCACATAAAACAAAACGCAAAGTTAATATTGTACCAGCAAGTCTTCATAGGTATTTATACATATTAATGAGATGTGTGACATATCTGTATTCAACTTTCTTAAGTTAAATATTCTAATTATATAAATTAAGAATTACCCTGTGCACTCACATCCAGCAGACTCGATGGTACCAGATGGGTACATTGCATGGTTGCTCGGACTGGGACAGCTCCCTAACACATTTCCGCCTCAGATAACACCTACAATGATTCAGGCATTTATATTCAACTGCATGTATGTGTCTGTTGAGGAACAGCTGATATCCCTTTCGCTTTCGAATGATGACACCCTGCATTTGGTCATCAAATGAATAAGACAGTAATTAAGCCTCGGTGAGCTCAGGTGCATTTTGACATGGCGGCCTGCCATGCAGAAAGTTTGTTGGGATCTGGAAAATTTGTTTGCTGACCCTCTATGCCAATAGTTCTTCATTCATTGTAAATATTTACGGTGCTGCAGGCATTTCTTACTAATCTTACGCACTCAGTTTTCTTATAACTCGAGCAAGGGATTCCCCTATCTTTGAGGAAAGTTTTCAGCTGGGGTACTTTGCACTTAAAAGGGGACAGTGATGACATGGTGTAGCAATAGTCACGCATGCTAACTTCGAAATGATATCGAGTGAATATTGATGTTCTTGCAGAATACTTCCCAGACGACTGTAGATAAATGTAGTTGGCAACATTTTGGATCACTATATATTTTATGATTATCTCTGCTATGTGACAGCTTCGGCGACGTCTTTGAAACACGCAACAAGAATGCGCGCAACAACACAGGAACTTAAAACAGCAACTGGTAAAGGGCGAACAAGGCGTTGACAGCTTGCAAGGCAGAGAAATATGCCCCCAGTTCCGGTAAAAATCTCTGTGCGCGACGGTGGCCCTCCTAGCGGCCGCGACGGAAACCCGAGAATGTGAAGGTCCCTATTGTCTAGTTGGAGTGAGCCTAGCTGTAAGCACTTGTTCAGGTCAAGGAGTATATGTAACTCCTTGTTCAGGCTTTCCAGCTGGCTAGATTGACATATAAAAAACCTTGTTAAATATATATCCAGCCGCCCAACCCTCTTAGTCACGACTATACCAAAGGCTCATAGAGCTGTCATGACATGCTCGTACATGAAATTGTACAGAACTGTTCCGCATTTGTAGGGTCGCTATATAAAGAATGAATAGGGTTTCACCCAGTTGTGTAATCATAATGTTCAGTTATTTTCGACCATCTCGAGCCGCTAACTTGCCTGTCACAGGGATTGACCTGTAACCCTGTTTTGATCAGCGAGTAATGTACCATGAATCGTGGGATTTGGTGAGTTTTTAAAGGTGACCGACACATCAAAGCTGAACAAAAATTACAGAAGAGGACTAGAAACTAGTCGGCATGAATCCTGAGGTAGGACGATTTTGGGGTTTTTGAACTGATCAGCAGTTATACCATTTACACTAGGGCGCTTACCAGTATATGATTCGCTGTGGAGTGTGTGTGTATACGTCTGTGTGTGTGTGTGTGTGTGTGTGAAAGAGAGAGAGAGAGAGAGGGGGGGGGGGGGGGCAGGAGGGAGAGGGTTGCTACTCTAGGAATGCTGGTTTGGCACTAACATTTATAACGCACGTATTTATCCCGTATTTATCACGTAAGTGAATTTTGTCGCTATTTATTTCCATATGAAGTTCCTCATCACACAGTTCCTCTCTATGTACCCCCTTACGTTTCCCATTTATTTGTTATCCTGGAGTTACCTTTGATATGACTGTATATTGTTGTTAAATGAGTCTCTGGCCTCATAACACCTCAACCTATATAACAGTACTGGACCTAAGTACTGCCGATGGTTGGTCTACTGAACCGATAGCCGTGCATGACGTCTTATTGACGTATATATTTATATTACCGTCGTGCGCGGCTACTGAAACGAATGTGTGAACGATCATAATAATAAGAGCTCGCATTGTATGTAACCCTTGTTGTGTGTTATTGCCAGGCACTGGAATTAAAGGAGAAGGGGAATGAGTGTATGAAAGCTGATAAGCACATTGAGGCAATGTTGCATTACACACAGGCCATTAAGCTCGAGGCAGACAATCCTACATGCTATTCCAACAGGTAAAACTTCTTGCTGTCACATTAAGTGCTTTTTGAATGAAAGATTTAAATAAGAGTAACCACGTTTATGCTATGCTATCTGATTTAGAGGCTTTTGACTTGTATGTCTGACAGGTCACTGGCATTTTTGAAACTGCAGCAATATTATTTTGCTCTGGAGGATGCCAAAACAACAATAAGGCTTATGCCCAAATGGACCAAGGTTATCCAAATTTTCTTCACTTATTGCTCCATGTAATATATCTGTCATCCAAGAAAGCATTTGTCATGCTTGTTTATACTTCATCACTGCTTGGCTAAAGCTGGTGACCACGTGACAAGCCTCTCACGCTGGCATTGACTGTGTGACAGGGGTACTATAGGAAGGGAGAGATTGAGTTTATCACTCAGCACTACCAGGATGCTGTTGAGTCGTATAAGGTGGGATACTGTTAGCTCTCTGAGAACCAGTTATTGACTGGTGATGTATCATATTGCATTCATTGGGAGATAAGTTTTCTATACTAGAATGATACATTATCTATTATGAATGAATGTGAGCTATTGAGATCACAAGTTGGATATCTAACAATGTAGTTTCAGTTATATCCTTTCCTGACCTTCTCCATCTGTCAAGTCTTTGTTCTCATTTAGGCTGCTTTAGCCATTGACCCTGAGGACAAATCAATTCAAGCCCAGCTGGCCAAGGCTACAGAGTTATTGAAAATACAACGGAAGGGTGCGTTCATGAGTCCTACATATCCCCTCTGAGTGAAAGTTGGGTGAATTATTTTCTAAAGTAATTGAAAAATGGATTATAATCCCTGAAGTTACCAGTAAATCCCTGGCTTATTAATTACTGTTTGTCTATCTGGTTATGCAGTGTTGCATGTGCTTGCCTTGCAGCTGAGAATAGAATACCACTTTACGGGATTGCTATTGGGCTTCTAACCAGTCTTGTCATTGTGCTTTGTGATCAGCATCTGACCAAGAAGTCAAGCATTCCTGTAGGTTTGCCTCTCTCTCCCAATCATAGCTGTTTAATATGGTGACTGGTGTGCCACTGAATGGGGCTGGAGGGGTGAGGTGATTGGCATTAATGAGAATCAAAACAAGGATTATGGTGAATAGCGTGTTGTGAATGATAATCTTTATTTACGAGAATACCTGCTTATGGTAGTTCTATGAACTTAATGGTGTTTATTTTGTGATGTTTGATAGAAACAGTAGTTAAATCACGTGGCATCATGGCCATGATATTGGCTTAGGTTTGATGTAAATTCATCCTGTTGATTTTATCACTCTATTTTGCTTATCATACTAGACATTCAAGATAAGTTTGGAGTTAATGCACCAGTGGTATCTGTTTCCTTCCTGGGAATACTTGTGATGTAATGGCTGTCTGTAGAGCTCAACTGTGTGATTTCAGAGTGGAGGTATTCAGTTGCTGCTTGTGCTGGCTTTCACATTATTGGGATATGTAGCTGCATGTATTTATAGGTTTGTTCTTAAAAGTCATTTTCAATATTTTTTTCATTAGCATGTGATATTTGAGCATTGTTTAAAAGTTGCCAACAAATCTGTGATATTTAAGGTGGTACCTAACAGACTCAAGACATGGCAATCTAGCACCACCGCTGGAATTATTTGCAGGTGAGGTTTTCAGCTCTTGTTCGACAGAGCTTAGATATACCTTTGCTTCAGCATCCATCCTTCTTTTGGTAAACTTATGATGGCACATTTGTTATGAAGCCAGCTGTATGTCAGGCCAATATATCCTGCTGTTTATCAGGTCAATTTGTCTTGCTGTATGGCTGGTAAATTTACCCAGCTGTATGTCAGGTTAACATGTCCTGCTGTATGTCAGGTCAATATTCCCTGCTGTATGTCAGGTCAATATACCCTACTGTATGTCAGGTCAATTTACCCTGAAATCCTCTCACTGAAACTTTCCTGATTGTTTATATGTGTCTCTCCAGACAACAAGCCTACCGCCGGTTATCCTGGTGACATTCCAGTTGCTTCTAAATCTAAGCCTCCCAGCTCTGCCAGGGTTCGCCCTGCGACAGCTAGACAGAAAAGAAAGCAAGCGAAGTGATCGTTGATGGACATCATAGTGTACTGCACGTTATGACAATGAAATGTTCGTCTTTACATTTCCCCGATAAGCGACGCGTTGCAGGAAGAAATGGAAGCTTTGTCGAAGGAATTAAATATTTAAAATTGTTTATTTACATTACCTTTTTTTTATTAAAATGAAAATAAAGATTATTTTTCGAACACTAGGGAATCTAATCACTTCTGTATCAAATCAGGGAGTTGCATATATGTAACTCTTGATCAAATAGAGGTAATAATACACCGATAATCGGCGGGCCGATCAAGTGGGACTGGAGTTTGGTGTGTGTTGTGTGTGGGGTGCGGTGTCTAGACTGATTTTTTTTTCCAGCCAACATCAAAACTGCGAATGACCAACATCATCGAGCGCAACGCAAGCCACGAGGAAACCGCTTGTGTGTCAGGGGTTAGGGCAGGTGAAAAAGCCCACGTTTTAACACTCTAGAAACAGGTTCATCGAGTTCGGCCACGAGTTGGTCGCCTCGTGGTCTCCATTAACAGTTCACGCGTTTTCTGTAAATTGCGGTTACGCCCTCCCTTCCCCTACTCCATAATACCGCATGTGTCACAGTAAGGGTGTGGGGGTGGCTTGGTAAACATTGTCTACACAGCCCTGTCAACTTGTCGATGTGAATGGTTCACCTCCCATCTAGACACTGTGATTTAATGGACGCGCGACACGTTTTTGTAATAAAACAAACACCGCTACCCTATTTCTCTGTGTCATATCCTGCCATTAATAAGGCTGTTGCAGTCATAATAAAGTAACCTATTTTATGATCTGTCAAACCGATTCGTTCTCAGCACTGTTGCATTTCTAGAATCAGTGTTAAAAGTGATCATGGTTGGTGTAAAAACGGTTGAAAGCATATTTGTGACAGATGCCGTACCGATCTGCAATCCTCCATGCCTAAATAACTCGCGACACTAAATCGATCGATCGACTAAATCAACCGCTGACTTGACCTTTATGCTGCGCGTATGTTTGCACTATTTCATGATTATTTGTGGAGTGTATAAGAACAATTTGGCGATAGCATTATGAATCAGCTGCTTGTTGCACGAATATAGTAATCTGGATTGATCTTTTCATGTATCGGGCAAAGTTAGTTTAACATTGCAATGCTATTACCTTGAGACGGCTCCATTTTACCGTGATCATAAGAGAAGATAGTATATTTGTTTTAACTCTTATACATGCCCCACATGTTTGGACAATGTTATGTAACCTACATTTCACCGTGCGTGCCTACTGAGCAAGCTAGTGATACTAGTCGTGTGAGTGCCGCCTTAGATCAACCCTTAAATACATGCCTAGTTGTAACTGAGGGACAAGCCCCGGGGACAAGGATTCCTGTGCCAGGTTGATTACGTGTCTGTCTCGCAGAAAACTTGGGGATACGACCTGTTGCCGATATAAAGAAGTGACTATAATTCTTGATTCAACTGTCAGTCTAACGCATATCTTGTGAATGATCATAAAAGAACATCAGAGCGTTTATTTGCTGGGCATGGGCGTGATATAGTGCTGTGAAGCCGGGACACACCTGCACCAAGTTTGTAGTGAAATGCGGCGATTTCTAGGGAAAATCATATGGGTGGTATTCTGACGAACGGAAAGTCATGAATTCTTGGTAGGGTTGCATTTAACTTTTAAGTTACAAACGACTGTGCATACACACTGTAGGATGCACCAGTTTTGTGTTGTCATTCTGAGAAGACTATTCTGTAGTCGAGTTGAATTTATTGTCAGTGCATTGGTGCATGATCATAACGAGTTACTTGGAATCGCTCTATTGAACGACTCGCCCAATCAATCACCCCATCTATTCACTCTCAGATATGAACGAGTGTACTACAAGCATATATTTAATATAAAGATATGAACCTGCCATAGATCATTTTTTTGTAACAAGCTAGCCCTTACACACTGCTCTGAATTCGGTACATTATCGGAATTCTCTTATTTTTTGGTGTATATAATTCTAGCTGGCCGTGGCGTGGCAGGGATGAGATAATTACCGGTGGACCTGTTTGGCGCAAGCTTTTTAACCTGCAGCACCCGATATGATTGCTATGTTTGATTTAACAACAATGCTAAATTTTAACTCAAGGCTAGAATAACAACCGATGTGAGATTTAGACGCACACAGCATTTCAAAATTACCAACGCTGTTAAATCTAGAAGTGTTGTTACAATCCAACCTTTCACCAACCCGATGAGTGAGTCGGTTTTGTTGAAGATCACGTTCGTCAAATAAACCAATATATCTCTTCAAGGTTTGTTACTTCATGTGACTAACTTATATTCGTGATCGGTGTGTTGGCATGAACTCAACCAGGATATTGATTTAAACCAGTTGTCGTGTAAATGGTGCGGCCGACAATCGTGAGCGTCGGGGAGACATTGAATCATGTACGCTGAATACATGGTGGTCGGTGCGTAAACGTGCTATATATCTGGTGAAACCAAATGACTCACTCACTCACTTACTCACTTACTCACTTACTCACTCACTCACTCACTCACTCACTCACTCACTCACTCACTCACTCACTCACTCACTCACTCACTCACTCACTCACTCACTCACTCACTCACTCACGTACTCACTCGCTCACTCACATACTCACTCACTTACTCACATACTCACTCACATACTCATTCACTCACATACTCGCTCGCTCACTGACTGACTGACTCAATCACTCGCTCACTCGCTCACTCACTCACGTACTCACTCGCTCACTCACTCACTCACATACTCACTCACTCATTCACTCACTCACTCACATACTCACTCACTCGCTCACTGACTGACTCACTCACTCAATCACTCGCTCACTCACTCGCTCACTCACTCACTCACTCACATACTCACTCATTCACTCACTCACATACTCACTCACTCACTCACTCACTCACTGACTGACCCACTCACTCAATCACTCGCTCACTCACTCGCTCGCTCGCTCGCTCGCTCACTCACATACTCACTCATTCATTCGCTCAATCATTCTCTCACTCAATCATTCACTCAATCATTCACTCACCTACACTCTCAATCCGTCACTCATTCTATAAGTCATTCGAAACGTCGCTAAAGTAGCCAAATCATTGACAATGTTTAGGATTCCAATTAGAAAAAGGTAATGAATTTATGTGATTGCTACCAAGTGGAAACAATTTGAACGAACCCACCTCCAATTCTTATTATCTTCATTGAAACTCATCACTCATATCTATCAGAAGAGGCGAAATAGCTTACACTGTATTTGGCATATTTCATATACTGAGTAGGCACCTCTTTTTTACTCATGTTATAAAATATCACTGTGGGTTGTTGCTATACTTGCTTATTCCCAGGCTTTTAACCACACAAGGTAAATCTAGAATTATAAACAACTTCAATGGGCATGATTGACTGATTCATTGAGAGGGTGCGATCGAGGTAAAGGCGAGGGGTCATGACTTCCTACCCTGTCTAATCTATTAAGGCTCGTATAATGGCGGTCACCAACACAAATGTCTGTGAGTTATATGAATTAAGAATTGAGGTTTTTCTCTACACATTACATATTCCGGATATACACCAGGCTTATAACCATAAAGAAAGAAAATCGGAAACCTATGACTGTTTTGCCTCTTCGTTGTCGATATTTTGGAAACAGACCGTCATATTTATTCTCTGAAGTACCTCGACTTTTTTTTTTTTTTTTTTAAACTCGATATAGTCATTCAAACTGTAGAAACCTCTTTCGTCTTCCACATAGTGACGTAAAGGGTTGATAATTTGTTCTGCACTCTTAGATATTCAGAACGAACCGATCCGGGGTTAGGCTCAGCGGGTTACGGTGCGGGGGTTACTCGACTTATTAATTCAAGAGTCACCCAAAACTTGGAATACTTTGGGAATATTACCATGGAGACTAAATCACAATATGTCCTTCCAATCTCTTTATTTACGAAGTTCATCTTATCTAACTCATATTAACCAAAGAAATACAAACATACAACCAGATATGCCGATTATTCCAATGCAGGCCTATCTGTTTACGGCGCACGCCTTTTTTGGTTCATTCACTAGAAATCTACATTTCGAAATATGAATATGATATCACTAAAAATCATCATTGATGTTGCCCCAAGCCTCGCAATTCATGTTCAGGATGATTTGAATATAGGCATTATGATGGCCTAACCTTCCGTCCCGGAACCAAGAGGGCACCACAATAATCGCTGGAGTGTGACGCCCTACACCCAATAAAAGGAGCTAAGATCAAGACACGATCATTCGAGGAACAAAGAGTTTAGAAACTGGGAGGACAAGCCGAACTTTGTTTATTCATATCAATAATTTGGTAAATTCATTTCTGATAGTATTAAGAGGAAAACAATGTATTTAAAATATTTTGGATCATGGGTGCTATTTGCTTGCTGTTTCCTCGAAATCCACAGCGCAGCTCACATCAATAGGCAAGGTGCCATGGTAAGTAAAATGGTATTACCTTACCTTGGTAGGACCAGCATTTACTGTTTACATTTATTCTATAACATCAGAGATTAGTGAATGAAATGTGTTTTCTTCTTAACCTTACGTTTAATAATTACGATGCAAAACCGGCGTATAGTTAAATCTTACCAGAACGAATTATCTTCCGTGAAATCGAGTAATATATCACGAACACTTCCTCGGCTTCCGCGTCACTCAACAGAGGGCGAATGATACGTACTTGTAACCAATGACATGTTGAGAGTTTCCGCTTCAATGCACTCTTTTCAACGAGCGAGGCAAACCAATTGAGTCTTGTTTGTTTTTCTTCGTCTGGATGGGTTCATCATTTACGCACAGAGCTTTGTTCTGCTAGGTAATATATCCTGCGATATATAATACAACGACGGCGTATGTTGTCCTGTTCCCACTTAACTACCGAAAGCGGTACACCAGCATGCCAGGGTTGGTATTGTTCACGTGCTTATCAGCTTATGCAATTGACTGAGATGCCGTGTTTTGTGTAACAGGATTATCTTAAGCATTATGGTTACTACACCCAGCCAGACGACACGACACAACACGACGACACCCGGGCGCCACCTTCACAGTCGACAGCAGATGATAATGTAGGACGCGCAATCGCTCTATTCCAGCAGGTGGCGGGAATCGCAGAGACAGGTGAGTGAAACCGCGAAATGGAGAGAAGGAATAGTGGGGTACTATGAGATTGGGTTAGAGTGTGGTGGGGGTGGAGGGCGCTCTGAGGGAGGGGTGTTGGTGGGGTTAGGGGTGGGGTTTGTGTTAGGTTTTGCTGAGTGGTGAAAAATGAGCGCAAAACCACAAAATATTGGGAAAATGTCTGGTCATATCAGTTAGAACCGTAAGTCATAAATGGTCACCTTGCATTTGTTAATCATGTATTCTATCATTACAATTATAAACTGAACAGTCCAATATTATTGTTTGTGCAGGTCAGCTGGATAATGACACCTTGACGATGATGGAAATGCCTCGTTGTGGCGTCAATGATACCACATTGACCAAGAGAAGGCACCGCCGTTTTATCCTGTCAGGTAGCTCAGTGATGCGACATTTCATTTGTTGAAATATGACGAAGATGTAATTATAATATGAAATAAAAATTCGAACTTGTATTGCAACGTTGGAATTATATATTGACATTACATATTTCCACATATACAATTTGTTTAAATTTCACCAGGAAGAAAATGGGGAAAAACAAAGCTAACATACAGGATTGTCAACTTTCATCGCAACCCTCAATTCAGTGACGAGCTGCAGAGGTCCGAAATCAAAGAGGCTTTTAAGGTGAGAATTTTAATGCAAGGAATGACTGGTTATCGTCGTGGGAGTGTGAGAGCTACTCCCCAACACGATATTAACAGTGAAGTTAAGCTGGTTTACGGAAGCAATTTTAATGGGATGTTTACTTTTTCCTATTTACTTTCCTCTTTGTCAGACGTTTATACATGTGCTGTTGATTATACCTAGTCACCAGAAGCATCATTCATTATGGTTGTAGCTGTGGTCGAGCCAGTCATCACTTACATTTGAGGAAACCGATGGCCGTGGGGATATCTTCCTCAAGTTTGTAAGAGGAAACCATGGAGATAACAATCCTTTTGATGGGCCTCGAGGTATGCTTGCCCATGCCACGGACCCTCCCCACGGAGAGGTGCACTTCGACGACGATGAGAGTTACACCGCATTCACGCCTTTCGGTGAGAGAGACGGAGCATTGATGCGTGTTCATATAGTTGACAAATGCTGCGGATAACGGATAGACATAAGCTTCACTTTAAATCAGTAATATGTGTAATTTCGGTCGTCAATTCATACATTTTCCATATTTCGATACAGGTTTTGATTTGCGGACTGTTGCTGCGCATGAGATCGGTCATGCGCTGGGTCTGTCTCATTCGCGCAACACACAGGCTGTCATGGCATCGCGTTACAATGGATATAAGGCTAATTTATCCCTCCACCCGGACGATATAAAAGGTATCCGTGCTCTTTACGGACCACCAGCCCTACAAACGACGCCACGAGCAGCTATCACAACCCCTACAACTGCACAACCCACTACACGTCCTACAACTACACAACCCACTACACGTCTAACAACTACACAACCCACTACACGTCCAACACCTACACAACCCACTACCCGCCCTACAACTGCACAACCCACTACACGTCCTACAACTGCACAACCCACTACACGTCCTACAACTACACAACCCACTACACGTCCTACAACTACACAACCCACTACACGTCTAACAACTACACAACCCACTACCCGCCCTACAACTGCACAACCCACTACACGTCCTACAACTACACAACCCACTACACGTCCTACAACTACACAACCCACTACCCGTCCTACAACTGCACAACCCACTACACGTCCTACAACTGCACAACCCACTACACGTCCAATTGAAGTTAGCCCTGGAAAAACTCCGAAAGTTAAAACCATGCAAGACGTATGTGATGACCCGAGATTCCAGGCCGCTGCTGTTTACCGACGCAGTAGCTGGAACACAGCAGCTTATGCCTTCAGAGATGACCAGGTCATCCGCCTCACAGGAGCAGGAGCACCGCGTGTAGAACCAATTCTAGGTTCTGTGTTTAATGAGGACGGAAATGGCCCTAACGGAGACATCGATGCTGCCATGTACTGGCCCCCATCAAATATCAAAAGAAAAAGTGATGGTCTTATCGGTGAAATCACTGCCAGTACTTATCTTTTCAAGGTTTGAAATTTTCTCTGACACCGGGTCTTTATCTCAGTTAATTACACGAGTTCGCCAAGATCGCACACTTAACAGTCTATATAATAGAAAATTTGATGCAGGGCGATTCATTTTGGCGTTACAACGGGAAAGGATTGATGCCCGGATATCCGGTCAAGATATCTTCCGGTTTTCCCGGAATTCCCGACGAATTGGATGGTGCTCTACTCCATCCAGAAAACGGCAGTCCCTATTTCTTCAAAGGTAAGCCTAGTCATTCACATAGAAAAATTCGGATAAATCATAGAACACACAAAAAGAATTAGAAGAATCCTAACTGGTCGGCTCACTCTATGGATGTGTGGTTTTCAACAGGAGACAGTGTTTGGCGTTATGATGTTGATCGTAGAAGTGTGGCAAGGGGATATCCGGAAAATATATCCAACGTATTCCCTCGTATACCCACAGACTTAAAAGGGGCATTTCGTCTTGGAAGTGAATATGCGTATTTCTTCAAAGGCAAAAGTGTTTATCGCCTTCACACACCTAGTGAACGAGTGGGTATCCATGAAAATATTCACAATATTTAACTGAATAATGCTTTTCCATTAAGGAATTCATAAGTGCGTTTATGTTTCTATCTTCGTCCTTCCTGGTGATATAATGACCGCTTTTGTTGCAGGTTCAAGTATGGCCATTCAATGCATTGTTGAGATGCAAATGAGACCAAATATATCATTATATGACCTGCATGGTACCGCTTTCATATCAGGATCATCTCAGATCGGGAAGAGTGCAATAAATAGAAGCCGCTAATTTGGCTCCCCTGTCTCCTCATATTTTCACTGCTGATTGTTCGATATTGTTGTTGTTGTTAAACCCTACACATGATTATTTATTTAATTTGTTTTCAATCCAATTATCGCTGTTTTCTTTCATTTACCTAACGACTTGATTGACGACATCGAGTTCAATCGATTATTTATTTATTTAATTTACTTACAATTTATTTATCGCTGTTTGTCTTTCAAGTACCTAACCACTTGACTGTGTATTCAATCGTATTCAATCGTGTGCAATGTCATTGGAAATACTACCTGATTAAAGTACAGACAGTCAATTTGTCGTGTCTTTTGTTCGATAGTGTGAACAGTAAAATCAAATTTTAGAAATCCACCTTATGGTTGACAGCCAATCACTCCCCCAACCCCAGCCTTCCACCAACACCCCCTGCCCTGAGAGGACCAGCAATCAGTACCGCATAGCTTGTTATTAAATCAGCACCGGGGCGTTCAAAGTTCACCCGGACGACATGACATTACTAATCAGGTAACTTGCCGACTCTTGGTTTGCAGATGATCGAGTGATTATCACTTTGTAATTAGAGCATACAATCAGATACACATGCGACCCGCACAGTGAAGAGCCAATGACCTACATCCTGCTAATGCCAAGTGCGGTCTCATTATGTGCACATTACACAGGGGATCTAATTATAGAATGGTTTCATCTCTATGTTAACTGCTTCATGACATTGTCATGTAGTCAGATATGTTAAAATGCTATTAAACCACGTCATATTAAGCCCATTTTTACAATATGATCCCGCAGAAAATTGTGCACACGATTTGAACTTGGCTTTAAGTGTACGTGGGCTTTAACACCCCGCGTATGGTAGGTGATAGTGTAGTCTCAGTAGACAGACAGAGCGTGTGCCATTAATACAAAACCCGATTGTTATCTAATCACGGACTACATATTCACAACGGAGTTTACATATGCTAACAGTATGCTGCTTTAATGCATGATACCATGTAATAATGAGGTGGTGAATCTTGGTTTAATGAGATGGAGGGCCTGCATGCAACATTGGCTCGCGCTGACACAATTCGTATGTTATGATTGCTCAAGAGGGCCATTCGTTTTGGTAGCCTAGCCTCGGTAAGTTACACTCAACGTCGACGTCTTCGAGGGTGATTGCGCTAGAACAGGACCGTTCGTCGGAGAAGACAAGGATCTGCAACTCTGCAGGTTACATGCAGATAGAAGTGTGAAGTGAGGTCTCCTTCCCACCCTAATCACCAGACTTCTGACGAACGATAAACATTTTGAAGCCAGCTCCTGAATCTGGTGTTAATTAAGTAACATGTTTTGCCGTATTATATGTTTGGACACATGAAGAAACTGTAGTGCTTCGAACTAGTTAGTCTAAGACATTGTCTTGGAAAATGGACATAACATTGGAGGACACCGCCAGGTTGAATGAGGTCAGTGTCATTTTTAGTGAAACGTACATTGCTGTGGGCTTGTTTCAGACGGTTGTTGAACTTTGGATAGCCGTGCTTTGATTGGTATCACAGCCGTGCTTTGATTGGTATCACAGAAGAACTTTGAATTGATCCACGATTAAATAAACATGAAGTGAGTTCATTAGTGATAAGTCGTGAGATTATTTGCACTGTCCTTTTGTCTAGATATATTCTAGATGTATAAGCCATTCTTGGAATAGCTGATTTATGATTTTGATTAAGAAATATCTTGACCTGGTTATTTTCATACTCGGGAATAAGTGAGATCCAATACGGTCTTATACAAAATTGTACATCTTTTTAAATAATACTGTTGAAGTGTTTTATTTTGTGACAAGTTTGAGCAAATGCAGCGTATATAAAATTTTCGCAATGCAGGCTCAGTTTTCAAATACAGTTTTTGCAGAGGAAGTACATGTACTGATTTTACTGCTGGATAAAGTTCGCTGATGCCACAAGGATAAAGACGAGAATAATGTGTAGGTGGCTATCGGATGCCGGCGTTTTCAGACTGGAGTACCAGTACGCCTTCGACATTTCTACTCCTGTCGCACTATGATAGCATTTATGATCATAACGCCTAAAACATTTACATGCACGATAAACAACTGATATACGGGTAACGGAAATAGTTTACATAGGATAAAACGCGCGCAAAGATATTTCAAATATTGCTGTGTCTTTTACTTTTATCTGTTTATCCATGTAAATCATTACCAAACCCGCTGAACAAGGTAATGGTCACAGTAGTCGGTAGAGCGAAGGGCAGGATGTAGGTATATTATATTTATATTACCGTCGTGCGCGGCTAGGCAGCAGGGTGTAAAATTGCTCAACAACTAGACACTGATACAGGCTACACTAGTCACTACAGTACTGTCACTAGGCCTCTAGGCTCTGTCTGCAGTAGCCCTACAAGACGTCCGAGTAGACGTATAAATTGATGTTACCGTTACGACCGGAGCTATGTCTACAGTAGCCTGGTTAACAGACCTAACTACTAGTACTACCTGTTAGGTCTGGCGCTTGACCTATTCAAAATGTGGTTGACAACCAAAGATTGATCTCACTGACTTTCATAGCTAAACAAATACAAAGATGAACCATATCTGGTTATTCTTAAACATCTTACGGTGCTCACTGAAAAATCCAGATCGTCATCAATCTACATTTTATGCACAAATTAAAAACATATCGCAAACATTAACGCTGCTCCTTTTATCGCCATTTTTGTCTCGGATAACAAAGTATGTTATGACGAAATTGCTTCGTTTTCACATAGACTTGAGCAGACGCATTTGTGGACGATATTCCGCTTCGAATTTGTTTTCCACTGATATTTACAAGTGCTATGTATTACAGCTTTCCTACAACTTCAGTGAACAAGGTAATCAACAATTGAATCGAACACAATGACATCCGTATGGCTATTTCAAATAGATAAAAAAGTAGGTCGAAGAAATATTTTCATGATTGACCAGTCCACCACATTTGGCTTGGCATGAGGTAGGCCTCTACTGCAGACATAGAGGCCTACTGTATGTCTATGTCTACAGTAGTTAGGTCTGTTAATCGGGCTACTCAACAACCTGTTTTTATTACCTTGGCTTGTCACAATGATTTGAAGTTTCAGTTGATCTAGCCGCGGTCAGACATCTGTGATATATACATATACATATATAATAATAATATAGTATATAATAATTATATACCAATATGGCGGCTGCAGTTGATCTAGCCCCAGCACTTGGCTCTTTTGAACCATGTTTGGAGACTCTGGTACTGGGTGAGAAAAACAAATACATCATTGCATGTTGATTTTTCAGATTCCTGATTGTCATATGACTAATGGTGCTGTGTTGATGATGAACCCGGGCCCGTTTCCCCATTCTTCCCTTGGCAGCTGCTTACAAGACCACAACCAGAAGAAGCGCAGAATCAACGAGACGTCGCCTTCTGCATGTGACTCTAAGGAGAACAGATGTAAGTGACTTAGTACATAATCTTCAAGTAAGGTGACCAAGAAGATAATCTATGCAGGCTCTCTCATGGACCCGATTTTGTTTATTAAATAGGTTTTAGAGAGGGTGCAGTGGAACCTCGCCCTACGACCATCTCACTAAAGCGATCACTCCGCTATTACGACCACTTTTACCCGGTCTCTACACTTTACATATGAAATGGTCCCCACTTATGTGACCACCCCGCTCTTATGACCAATTTGGCTCAGTCCCAAGGGTGGTCCCCTAAATGAGGTCACACTTCATATATGGGTGTTGGGTGAAGGTTGTGATGTTGATCAATATTTGTCTCTTTCCTTCCTGAAGACGTACCAGCTGTCCGGCAGCGTCGGTTCCTACAGCTGGCTGCTAATGGTCATGTCTATCAGACGGAACATTATAAACCCAAGCAGGAGTCTCTCTATGTGCCAATTGAGGAAGACCTACTGGTGAGCACGTCCAACATTGAGCAAATCTCCTTCTCGTCTGGAAGCTTCTTTGTCGGGAACAGTGAGGGAGTGTACTGCAGCACCATGGCAGGTGATGTTGGCAGGTGATCTGCCTTTCATTGGCATCATTCTATACTCCATCTTGCATGTCCCCACTGTATAGCTTTCTCACCTCCTATGAGCTTGTCGTCAATATTTGTGTAGTGTTTCATTAAAATATTTGCTATAATTACCAAATATTACGAATCCTACATGATGTAAGTATAAGTGTATGTACCCACAGGTCACGTGATCTACCTGTGGCGTTACAGCGATTCAGAGCGCCGTCTCTACATCTCACGTTCCTTCCTCGTCACAGACACCCAGGTGAGTCCTCTATTTCCCAGTCTCATCCCCTCTAAATCAATGTTTGTAGAGGCAAGCTTGGATGGATCTCAAGGATTTAAAACTTAATCGCAAATCAAAAGCTGATCAACAGCATTGTGTGGCTACAACTTGTACGTGTTTTTGTTGCAATACTCATTGCTGACATTTTTTTGGCTTCATACAGATCCTCCAATCCATCAAAACTCAGCTGAGTGAACTGTAATTGCCACAGAGATGTATAGCTATGAAAACTTCTGATTTGTCCGGTGACCATTTGTCAGAAAATGATGAACTGACTTTGCACAACTTGTTTCATGAGATGGTCTCTGAAAGTGGTCGCATTGCTAAGTTTTGATATGGGATAAAGATTGAGGCATGTTTTATTTTGATATGTATTGTGTTGTTTATGTTTCAATAAGTGGGCTATAAATGGCTTGTAGTACCCTTATACTGTTTTCATTCATGTTTATGTATTTTATACCTGTTAAATGTTCTTGGCAGTTGAAAAGTCTGCTGACATGGATGTGGTAGCAAGGGGTCTCTAGAAGGGTTCATTTCATGTGATGTTATTTGCCACCCTATGTATGGTCTTTCTGCCATCTATGTCTTCTTAAGAGGTCAGGTAATAGATGCTAGGCACGCATCTCTAAATGATGGTGCCATTTTAGCCACTTGGAAATTGTGTTGATATTTTATAACCCATTGCACATGCACTGTAATATTGTTTCTCCCATGAATCTGGTGCTGTGTTATTTTGTTTAAGAAAAAAGAAGGATATCTATTGAAAAGGCTGAACTAAGAAGTTTGGTTTATTATGAACACCCATGCATGTATTGATAGGTACATGCACATTTGGTGTTTACAGGCACACCTGCACTAGGTTGATACGTACACATATAGATGTAGACACCACAAGCATACAAATATAAATATATGATATCATTGTCATGTTAGTCTGAATGATTCTATGACCTGTTTATAATTTGTGGAATCTTAACAAAATATGTGTTTGTTTGACAGCAAAAACAAAGTAGGATAGTTTTTTGGCTACTAATATTGTAGTAGTACTTCATTGATTTTGTGCCAAATGATATCTTTCTAATAGAAATCAAATCTATTATATATTTGCAAATGAATGTCACTAAGGCAACCACCCTTTGGACTGGGGCCAAATGGTCCAGATAGCGGGGTGCTTGTCTAAGTCGGGTCTACCTTACGTGCGAAATATTGGGATTTACAAAAATGGCACCGAGTTGGAATGATTGTCATAGCGGGATGGCAGCTTCACGGAGGAGGATGTTAGGTGAGGTGCTACTGTATATATTTCTTATTATATTCTACTAAAGGCAGCTTGAATATTCCCACCCTGGGTACACCGCAATAAAATATAACAAATTGCGAGCCACACCAAACAAAACGCCAATTAGCTGGCAAAATGGAATCAATATCTATCCGAGAGAGAAGGACAAAGAGAGAGAGGGGGGGGGGGGGGGGGGGGGAGAGTGAGATAGAGAGGAGGGAGAGAGAGAGGAGTTAGAGAAGGAAAGATTGAGAGGGAGGGAGAGCGACTGAGTGAAAAGAGACGTTGAATGGATGAGAAAGGAAGAATTGGAGTGAGAGACAAAGATAGAGAAAGAATAGAGGGATGGACAAAGAGAGAGAGAGCATTTGCTCTTGTGTGATTGAGTGAAAGAAATCAGAATTTGCTGGAAAGTAAAGTAAAAAAATAATACAAGTAGCCAAAAGGCCTTGAAGCTCAGCTGTTTTGACAAGATTATTTATTGAACTTTACTACAAGAATTTATCATAACGTTTACAGATTTACATGGTATTCAATTGCACACTTTAAAGAGTCACAGAGCCCTCAAATTATGTCACATTGTTGATATGACGTGTTGATAAGCACATATACAACATTTCACAAGCTAAACAGACAAAATATGCCACCTAAATGAACCACATATTCCTTATTTTATTGTGCGACATTGAGAATGAAGCCATGGTCACGGATAATCTCTTTTATCTTAAATCCCAAGAGAGTTCATTTTTGCTTGAAAGACATTATAATAGTGATAGCTTAGAAACAGCAGTTCAAATTCCGCATTCGGATTAGAATTAAGAAGAGATTTTTCCAATAATAACTCAAGTGTTGGTCAGGTAGGGCTGACTTTACTATACAAAGAGCCATCATGTGTAATTTAGAGCAGTTGGATTACTTTATATGAAAACGAACAATCAAAAGTTTTCAACAATAATTTGGCGGTCAAAGTTTATGTAGGGCTGTTTATAGTTTGCAAGAAGCTATTGACATAAGGGGATCCGTGTGTAATTTTGGCCAGCTAGCTATCTTCATAATAATGCGTGCCATAAAAAGTGTATGTTTCACACACTCCTTATTTGTGGCTGTGACCTCTAAAATAAGATCAGAGAAACTGATAACTTCTCTAATATGACATCCCACCTTATATTCCAAGCTAAAAGGTGCTAGCATGTGTATTTATATCATAACATATAAGCCATATAGACAAAATGTGCCACTCAAATGTACGAGATTAAAATATTCCTTATTTTTGGCTGTGACCCTGAAAATATGCTAAAGGTCTTTATTAATCTCTTTTATCAAAGGTCCCATCGGACTATAATTTGATAAAAAAGAAATTGCTACCAAAACGGGTAGATGGGCGACCCCAGGGGCACCCACGCTGATGGTCTGGGCCATGCAATCAGCAACCGATCATTTTGAGCACAAATTATAAGTACATACCAGTTTGGCATCAAGAAGGAATGTTCTTTGTGTGGATCAACCCAAAAGAGTTTTGTCAGCAAAGATTTAACAAAACATAAGCTTACCGACACATATGGCCTCAATAAATACCTAATCTAAGAGAAATACACTTTTCTCATTTTAAAAGATATCCCTTTATTCTTTTACAGGCGTGTGTTAAAGTGACAGTCAACTAAAGAGCTTTTAGCTATGCTATACGGATTCACTCCAAATGGTTTATGAGGGGAGCATTTCCAACACTTCCATTGTCATGTGGCGCTACCAAAATATAAACAAAAACAAATGGGACTTCTTTAAGTTGAAGAAGTGGGGAGATATCTTACTGGTCGAAGCGACCTCACATACAGGTCGGAATCCTCGGGCTATCTAGTAATCAACGTATGGCTTACAACCCAGATAAAATCTACCAGTCAAATTCTGCCTCATATCGAGGAGTTATACATTATACTCCTCGATCAGATCAAGCCAGCATCAAGCCAGGACAAATTGTACACTAGTAACAACATACCCAAATCGTGAACAATATGCTAATTTCTCGTGGTTACTCTGCCACTAGTGTATTGAAGAACGTTTACTGTGAGGCTATGGCGCCATACGTTGAGCGCGACTGGACTGAGCTCGTAGCGTTATCGTCGACGGAGTTAGGACGAGGTTCATTGTCAAGAACCACCTGTTCCGGTTCCTTGATCAGCCGCTTTACACGCAGAAGCAGCAAAGTAGATATAAACCGGAAGTATATACAGGCCGGTATGCAAATGTGCACAATCACCTGCCAAATATCTTCCTCTTTAACTAAGACATCATTGCGCACAGAGAGAAACTCGACTTCCAAGAAGGAATCTATAAACCAGTGCATGAAATTGAACATAGCCAGATAGGAGAGTCGACCTTGGAGAAAATTATAATGTCGATGCGATCTGCATGGCAATCGTCGTTGTCCGAAATACAACAACATGGCTTGTGCTAGAAACTGCACAGTATAGAGAAAAGCTTCGGTCATACCAATTAATAATGACACTCTGAAATGTATCCTACTTTTCACTATACATGTTATAAATTCGAAAGTTGTCAGCATAATATTTCCCCCTCTCGCCAAAGCGAGAACCATATAATCAGCATTAAGTCTGCTTGCTCCAGGGCGGATAATGCGAGAGGTGGACAAGATATATGCACAATGAAGTGATACAACTGTAGAGGGTAAAGCGCTCGCAAATAATCGAAACACATCGGTTGGTATATTTACAGTTAAATCAAACTCTTCTTTGCTCATATATGAAAATTCCGAAGTTTGTTGCCAGTCATGAAGTATATCGTGATGCTTGTCAGCGTGCCAGGCAGGAGCCGCCGCGTTATAATTCAGCATGTAGTACCTCAACAGCACAATCTCAAGGACTCCCAAAAGAATGCTGGAATATAAATTGCAGACGATTCGCAAGAAATTGAAGTAGATTTTCTGCCAATCATTTGTGTTGACTATGGCTTCGTGGCGGTCACTTAGGTGCTGTAAATCTTGTTTGTGAGTATTAACCATGACTGCATCGTGTTCCATGTTGTATGAATGGACCAAGGCCGCACTGTCTGATCCAGTGTCTTGTGAATCTTCTTCGCCTGTGGAAGACAGAGTTGTCGTTGCAGTTTCACGTCGATGAATGGCTGTACTTATCAGAGGACGACGTTCGTCCATTTCATTGCGCTCGTCGCGTGGAATACTTGGCAAAAGCCAAACATGCAAGAGTACTTCAAGAGAAGCCAACATGAATTCCATTGCAAACGGAAACATAAAATGCTCAATGGACTTATTCACATAAATATCTACTGCTGAAGACATATTTTGGCACGCTTGCTGCAAGGTATGTGTACTTGATAAAGGAACTTCGCCGTATGGTATTGGATCCAGGTTGACAAGGTGTGACTCTTTGTAAAACAAATAGAGCCATAGAGAAACATCTACGCACGCTATAACCAGGACGCAGTGGTGCATCTTGTACGCTGCCCTGCGATATTGAAGGTGATGAAGGCGGATGAGAAATGGAATTTGTATGCAGAAGTAAACCAGAGTTGATAAATTTAAGACGATTCGCGTTGTCGCTTCTGTGAGCCTGTCACTAGAATCCACGGGGCTTGTGTCATTCAAAATTTCATATATAAAATTATATTTGAAGCACTGGAAGTCGGCCAGTAGATAAAATAAGTAGAGCATGATGCTTGCTGCGCCGAACACGTAGATTCCAAGAGGCAGCGCGAACTCTTCCAGTATGTGTCCCAGCTGATCCTGGTGGGCGTAATTGGTGGATGCAACGTGTAGCTGGGAATGTGAGGCATGGCATGTGTACTTACTACTGTAGTTGTAGGAAATGATGGCCATACAGACTACAGCCACCAGAATGCTTGACACCACAATCCAGCGAACATCGTGACTGCGCATTTCCTGAAAAAATAATAGGAAAAATCTAGCATGTTCATACAGTGGTGATTTGAGGGAGATGATCCGATAATGAGACGAGTGGTCCACTAACTGTAACATAACCCTGCATGGTGTTATTATTGGTATAATTTATTAAATAGTTCATCATGTTTTTTCTTAGAAAATCTATACTTTAGACACAAAAATACAATATCACTTGGTTGCCAGAACTTAAAGATACGTTGCGATGTTCAACTTCAGTCAAAACACCCGGCCTTATCCCCACCACACCTATGCTATTCACATGCCCAGTACTGTATTGAGTTTTTTTCATTACCGGAATAATGCCTTTGCATGAAGTGATGACGAATGCCATAAAAAAGCCGGCTATTAGGGCCAACACTTCACGGAAACCCAAGCTGGATGCCATCTTCCCTGAAACATATTCCAAAAACATTAAATTATGCCAATGTAATTTAGAAGTAAGCAATGAACACAAGGCACATTTTACAACAACAATAAATAACTATTGACAGTGTCACACTCACAAATAAGTCCACTATCTTTTACATTTCAGTGATAGATACCTTCTCATGTACTTAGTCAGTCGCATTTTCAGTATGGCTTGTCAAGATCCCGACTATTGAATCCGAAGGCACTCGGACTAGACCATTATGAAAATAAATATGCTGTAGTATTATATACAAGAACACTTCTATATTACACTTCTCCATGCGACCTTGATGTTCAGTTCTTAATGGTCTAGCACTAAGCCCTGTGATTGAACCAGTGATGACGGATCTTGAGTGCTAAGCGAAGCAGCCATATGGCAAAAGGTAATAGGGATCGGATTGCGTGTTTACAAAATCAAGCATCGGAACTGCTATGTACCATAGCCAGGGTAAACGGAGTTAGCACGCTGCATTATCTTTCGACCGACACGCAAGTACAGGCGCTTGAGCTAGAGTATACGAGGAAAGTGTAATCATACTCTTCTATATAATGACACAATGCGATCTTGATGGTGGAGTCATAATGGACAACCGAAGCGACTGTGCGCCCAAATCGCCACACAGACACGGCTTACCCCGGATATAAACATACATTGACGGTAAGCTTAGTCATGTACGTCGTCAAATGCCACTCGTGCACGTATAAACCAACGTTGCCCAACTTTGGACGATTAAGTCCGTGATAACTGAGCAGCATATATGTCACGAGCATGAACGTGTGCCGAGATGATGAATTATTACCCACAATATATTCAAACAAGCAACCCATTGCCTAAGTATTTGTGTTCGTGGACCTTCCTACTTGTCTGCACCAGGCGATTAAGGTTTACTTACCGTATTCTATGGTTAATGGGTGGTGTGGTACTGACTGGCTTTCCTGTTCTAACCCTCTCCGCCGTCCCGCGTTGGGTGCGACACTGTAATGCTGATCTGCTTTCAGAGTGAGGATTTGTCTCTCTGATCAGTGATCCCCCAACCTCGGCTTCTGTACACTAAATGAAGATCAGTCGAATAAACCACCGAGACAACCAATGTGTGTGGGACAGAACCCACGCATCTTAAAATCCGCTTTCGTTTTCTAAATGCGCCAAGAACCACGAAGATTTCGAGTGGTGGTTACCTATGTTACATAGCTAGCTGGATGAAGTGCAAGCAAAGTGAATCGCCTGTACAGACAGTGAGTGATACCTAACCATCGAAGACCAGCTAATGGCAATAAGTTGTCTCTGTCACAACCCATCTTAGAACGACGGCCCGTCTGAGAATGGGACGGCCCAGAGAAGAATTCCTCACTGGGCCGTCCCATTCTCCGACGGGCCGCTTTATTATGCACGAACTGAATTGTGCATAATTAACGGTCTGCATTTATATGACTGAACGATGGTGCTTTTTTTGATTGGACCATACTTTAATTTCGGTTAGGGGAAGTATCAATCCATAAGTATACGTTACCATCTAAAGCGAAATGAGAGCTGGTTCTGTAGTTGAAAATTAAACGTTCACTGCAGCTACCACGAAGAGAAGCGCTGTGACCTTAATTGGATACTAATTTGCATACGAAGGTAATTGAACCCCACGCTCAGTTCGTTGCAACTGACTGCATTGATCACCATCAGCGCTATTTCTTATTGGTAGTACTCTGTTTATCTTGAAAATCAGTTTATGGATCATTATATGCGAACTGAAACAATGAAAACTACAACAGAAAGCGACAATCGATTCGCCAAACCGTGACGAATTCTACGACCTTGTATGGGAACTAATTAGTATAAGTAGATATTTCACCAGATACGCGATATGTAGCAATTGATCGCGATGATCATAATTTTGAGCGTTATATATGATTGTTTACTACAAAAGCTGCACCTTAAATCCATTTATGACTCGGTTCCAGGTGTATCAGAAACTATAACAACTAAAAAAAACAATTTGAAAACCCGTCGGAGAATGGAACAGCCCGCTGAGTAATTGTGAGGAATTCCTAACCGGGCCCCGTGTCCCATTATCCGACCGGCCGTTTCCAAGACGGGGCGTGACAGTTTCACCTTTGCGGGAGTAAGGAATAACTATTTAGATTTAGGAAACAATGACTCTTCTCCGAAACGGTTTACACAAACCCTATAGCGGGCTTGCCACGACGTCAAAATGACATATAAACCTGCATATGTAATACAGATATCCCCTGAGGGAGGAATATAGTTAAGCTCTTTGAAAACATTTGGGATGTGGACACACACCGACGCCAACCTTATATTACCATTTTTTGCATGAATCCAAGATTGCCACGACCAGCTTGTAGAATATGCTTGTATATTTCCATGATGGTATGGTCTCTATGTAAGTTTGAATGGTTGGCTAACAAAAAGAAACCCTAGTGCTGTGAGGTCACAATGAGTACGACAGAGTTCAAGGTCATTTTCAAATAATATCAGATTATACCTTCAAGTGAGGTTGAGATACCTCTACAATTTGGGATGTTTGCGACGACGCGATATCCAATAAAAAGCACAGTGAAGGTCCAATGTGAAGGTTGCTCCCCACAGCAGAGGTCTTATACTATCGATTTATTGTGGTATTATTTTGTTGCTTGTACGGTGCTCCTTCGTTATGGTTTTCATTTGCTGCTTGTTGCTGGAGTGGGGAATAGCCAGAAATATCACACGAGTTCAGGATCGTATAACATGGGTTTTCATAAATTAATTTTACAGTTTATGATTTCTGTTGCATTTCTGAGTCTAATACAGATATTTTTTACACTCTTGGTGTCTACATGTACGTTTAGGATGATGTGCAATGCCATTGTAAGTACATTTTGTTATCATTGCGATATTGGCTTTAATTTAGTTCTTATATCTTCTTACCTCGGGATACGCAACATCCCCCTTTTCAAAGAGAAGCTTTAAGAGTATTGTCAGTTATGTACAAAACATAAAATAATTAACTGCTGTTGCCGAGTTTTGCCTATTCCTTGCAATACAGTATTTGGCTGATGAATCTATAGTCAGGGTCAAGCTTGAACTTTAGAATGTAATGAATATTAAGCAACAGTATTGTCAGTTATGTACACAATGCATAAATCATATGTCCAGTTTATCTGGTGGTCTAACAGTTCGACCCAGAGATCATGGAGCTTTAGAACTGCGAGTCCTCCCAGCAGACCTAAATCTTTCGATACTGTTGCTGGGAGTCATTCACGCTTCCCTGATTCTATGGGTTGCATCCTCACATTAATGTGAAGCGGTGTCAGCACCCTGCGATCATCGTAGAAACATCATGGCATCATCTTGAGTTTCAATGTGGCCACTTGTTGGAGAGAGCAGTTTTGAGTTCATGGGAATGTCACCTCTGGTACGGCGACCAAAGAGTCTCTGGACAGGGCTCGATTCCACGCCTTCAGTTGGCGTGTTACGGTGATTAAGCAATCCTAAGTAAGGGTCATCAACAGCTTGGCAATCTTGACGGCGGCTTCAGCAGCACCGTTTGCCCTGCTGTTACCAGTAGCTGATGTGACGTGCTTGAATCCCCACTTCTGAGCGAAGATCTTGAATTTCGAGGAGGTGTATTGATTTCCATTGTCGTTCACAAGCACATCTGGGATACCATGTCTGGCAAACTGCATTTTGATTTTGGTTATAACAATTTCAGATGTCATATCTGGTAGATAGTCAATTTCAAAGAATTTACTATAGTAGTCCATCGAGATGAGGTATTTTCGACCTTCTACTTCGAAAATGTCCGTCCCAACCTTTTGCCAAGGTCTGTCAGGTACTTCGTGAACCATCAATTGCTCAGGTGCTTGCTGGTCTGGCATTGAGGCACAAGTGTCGCTGCATTCGATGAACTGGCGGATTTCTACCGACATGCCTGGCCAGAACACTAGCTCGCGTGCACGGCGCAAGCAAGAGTTTATCCCATATGGTCAGTATGCAGGCGCTGCTTAATGTCCTTGCAGAGTGTCCTTGGAATCATAATGCGTTCCCCTCGAAATAAAATTCCATCCTGGAGGGAAAATTCATCTCTGCGATGGTAGTATGAAACAAGGTTTATCTGCAGTTTTTCTTTTGATGGCCATCCACACCGGATCACAGTGATGATGTCCTGAAGAGTTGAATCACGAGATGTGTGATCTCGGATTGTAGCCAGTTTCTCTGGGCTAATGGGCACATAAACCGGCACTGAATGGCTCCTTGAACAGGGTAAGCGAAAAAGCTCACAACGCTCTCCGATGAGGGAAAAACTTAATGGTTTTATTTGGGGAAATATTTATACAGTAGATTTTGGAAATTTGCGGGTTAAGATGTATGAAGGACATGAAACAACTTCTGTAGCGGTGATTGTTAATATTACTGATGTGGCTGCCGTTGATTTAAAAAATCACTGCAGTTTGTGTGGTTGTGATGGAAAGCAAAGGTAACTCATGTGTGGGCATGCATTCATTTGACAATCTCACACACGAAAATCTTCTGCTCTTGCTCACGACCCACCACAAACTGCGCGACCAACTGTGTGTTGCCGCCCAAAACAATAACTTCTCTCAAATCTTTTCCCATGATTATCGTGGAGTTGGGGGTAGGTCACAGGACCTAGCTGGATTAGTTCCAGCGGTGGTATTTTGCAACACTGGCCCCCATACCATCACAAAATCACATTTCTTTGCAGATCTGGATGCCGACCCTTTTTGGGTGTAAGGGTTGTCCGGGTCTAAGTGTGAGCTGAACCTTCTGATGAAGGTAAAGACAATGCAATTGAGTGGCTAAAAGATTCATAATACTGGCTCAGGGTGAGCAAATATGTGCTTAGAATCTCCTACAGCAGCAGGCTTGGTGGTGGTGTGTTTTTAGCTCTCCTTCCGATACAAAACACAGAGATCACCTAAACCCATCACCAGATTACATATTAAAGTATGGGAAGCCATAATGATGTACTGGTACATGTACTGAACTGGAAATTTCTAGGATCTGATAATGCGGAGCGTGAACATCATGATCAAAATATTGAGCAACTCTGAGAATTTTTTTTTCTGTGCCAGTAATGGATATTAAATAATAAGTCTACAATTTTTTCCTTTGGTGGAAATGGAGTAGAGGGGCTTTCTGTCAACCTTTGAAGTTATATGGGAGAGCGGATGTGATGTTAGTTAAATTATAGCGACATGCGACTTTTTATGTATGAAAATTACACCAGAATCCCTATTAAACATACTACTGATGCGTTTGCGAAAGTATATCACTCATTATGATATCCAGTCATTATGATTCAGTAAAACAGTGGCAGTTTACCTGTTTACTACTTGTATTATTAGTCAAGACTCCGAAATTGTTTTGTTTTATCTGAAGGAAGTCTGTCACTTGAATAAAATTACTGCAAAGTTTTAAACTCTTGTGTGTGATCACTTGAATCGGAATATTTTCAATTGTTTAGGTTCGTGTTGTCTGCAGTGAACTTAGTGTTATACAATTGTATTTGAGCGATAATTGAGTTTTTTATCATCAATGAAGCGCAGTAGAGTAGACTTGAAGGCCGACTGTTCTGTCTGCCAGTTTTTGCTCCAACAGAGACTGATGTTTGTTGTGCACCAGGTCAAAATTTTAGTTGATTCCATTTAATTCAGCTGCATTCATATCTAGGACTTAAGCAGTCATGCCGATAAAGCTCAGTAAACTTTCCACAGAATAAACCTTTTGATAGCCTTTTCCCCTCGAAAATCTTCAAGTGTATGGATTAAGTTTGCTCCTATTTTTAAAAAGATAGGAAAAAGCCACATTATAAAACAACAGCAAACAAGTCAAGTTATACATTGAAACCCTCTATTTACATTCATGCTGTTTTATTATCCGTCTGCCCTCTGGGCAAATGGTTCTCCTCCTGTACAATTCAAGTCCTGCAGGGCTGATACCCACCCCCCCCCCCACAACCCCTGTTACAATTCTTGAGACCTCTGAGCTGAGGATGGTCTTACCTACTTATCTTTGCAACAGACTTGAAATGCTATGATGATGGCCTCTCTCTTGCCCTTAACCAAAGCAAATAGTCTATGACTATGTTAAAGGAGATCTGAAACATTTTCACAACTTCAGCCTAAATAAAATACTGGTTTAAAGGTAAATTCCTGTATAATTTGCTTTACAAAATCACTTATTGTTGAATTTTTAATTGGATATGAAGAGTAGACCTTATATTACATATGGTAAACACTGTTGGATATTTGAAGTTGATGACAGGATTTTTTACAATTTGGCCAGAGAATGATGTTATTGTATATGATTAATTACCTGACCCTTTTGAAACTTATTTGCATACTTTTTTAAAATAAAGTCCACAGGCTGTTTTTTTAGGTGTCATCATTTATTAAGTGTCCATGAATTGTTGATCTCATTGTCATAAAATGATTACATTTCAGGCATTTAAGCAACAACCCCGGAGGTGGGGGCACTTATGTGTATAGAGGTAGTATATATGTGCCGCGCGACGGGGTATGTTTTTTTCGGCCTCTCGACTTGTACGACAGGTTTTTTGGCCTCATACTTGTACGACGGGGTATGTTTTTCAGCTTCAATCTGTACGACGGGTTATACATTCGCATAATACCTTGTACGACGGGGTATGCTTTTGGCCATTTTGACCTTGTACGACGGGTTTTCGAGGTCCCGCGGCACACCCCTATCCAAAATAAGGCCAAGTGCCCCCCCTGGGGCAACAACCAAAACCTACACAAAATAAGAATAGCTCAAAATACCAAGGGCGATTGATATGTCTGGACATGACATTAGAGGTTTTAGCCCAATACATGAGATTTTAATAACCTTACAAGATGCAACACATCAGCTCTTGGTCCTGATTCAACCGATCACGATGGGATACAGAAGTATTATTGGAAATATTAGTGTACATTTTTTCATTGATTCAATTTGTGCAAATCAATTTAAAGAAGATGGATTCATAGAAATATTCCGATGGGGGTGTTTGAGAATGCTAAATGGCATGGTTGTTATCCTGTGTGCATGTGATCCTATTTCATTGTTTAGTCATATATATACATATTTGTTTCTTACATAGCCAGATACTATGGAGGTTGAACCACTTGCTAAGACACGTGAACGCCGCAGTAATGCTGGTGCTAAAATGGGCCGTCTGCTGGCTGGGGAGGAGGAAGATGACTTCTACAAGACTACGTATGGGGGCTTCGATGAGGTCAGTTTTTTTGGGGTTTAGTCTCTGTTGGTCTATATTTATCACTTGCAAATGGAGATGTTTTCTGAGATATTAACTCCCACATTACTTATTAGTTTTTGATGCATAATAAATTGGATGATGGGATAAAAATGGTGCCCTATAAAGTGGTCTGTTCCTTTTCAAGTAGATCGATGTATTTAAAAAATCATGGTTTATGAAAATCTTCTTGTGTGAGAATAGGAACAAGTTCCCCTTTTATGTTGACATTTACATCAAGTAGTTGAATCATGCATGTGAGGTACTGTTTGTGATCAAATGCCAAATGTGCATTGCAAATGGGTATGATTCAGTATGATGAGAGTGGGCTGGAACTATTTCTTATCACATTTTAGTCAAGAAGTTTTATCCATGTAGCATTATTTCTTACAAATTGTATCAGGATGAAAAGTGATGAAATTATCATTGATCTTGTTTTGTTCTGCCCAACTAGGTTGTCATCATATCCCACATAATTTACACTACCAAATAGCTCGGTTCAAAGCATTGTCATCTTGGCCTTTAGAGAGACAGCTCTCAGCGTGTTGTGGTGTACATTGCAGATTATAAGAGCAGTGGTTTTTCTTAGGGCTTTGTTAAAATGATGAACAATGGTTTTAAAAAGTTTAAAGGGCATGCTTTATTCAGTTGAAATTAATTCATTTGGAAGAGCAGTTGAGGACCTACCAGGCTTCCACATTATGATGGGACATTGTTTTGATATTACGTAACATGTAAGCCAGAGTTACTTACCTCTCTGATATCACAATATGGCTAGGTTTAGCTACAGCTACAATTGACTTAATGATGTAGTGATAACTGTATAAGAGCAGTGTTATTAAACACAGTAAGGGGTGAAAACCTTGATCATTTCAGCTGCATGGGTTCTTCATATGTGGTACATATAGGAGATATGCTTATCTTTATTGACAAATATGCCATAGCTGTCCATGTCATGCCCATGTGATTGATTGCAACAGGAAGCAGACGATAACGACTACAACTCAGAGGCTTCAGAAGAAGATCGTGTCGATTCAGACTTCGATATTGATGAAGCGGACGAGGTCAAAAGTGATGTGGAAGATGAGGGTCAGCCAAAACGCAAGCGAACTGGGGTACAAACCAAAGCTTATAAGGTAAGTTTACTCTTCTTTAGAAAACCATTGAACATGTCTTTCTAGTTCCATTAACTAGCAGGTCAATGTTATTATTTTGCTGCTATCAGGAACCTAAGAAAGAAAAAGAGACTGAAACAAAACCTAAAGAAAAGCCCGAAAAGAAACCCAAAAAGAAAGTGTCTTCTGTGCAGATCTACACTTCACCATGTATGTATGCATATACATGATTTTTTGGGGGCCTAGCTGTTTGAACCCATCTTAGGAAATGATCATTTGACTATCCCAAGGTCCATCTCCAAACCAGTCAAATCATGAATATAATGAATGCTCTTCCCAGCCAGAAAAATGCGACATACAACAAAAACCAAGTCGCAGGAAGTAGCCCACAGGGAGAAGGAACGAGAGGCGCGAGATAGATTGTTGAAGGACATGGCGGTGAGGAAAAACGTGACGGAGGTACGACGCTTGACGCAAGACGAGTTGCTAGCAGAAGCTCGTGTCACTGAGGAACTCAACCTCAAGTCTCTTGGTGAGTGATGCCTAAGAGGTGATTGATAGAGTGGCTTAGTGTGTTCAATCAGGTGGTGGTGTGTTTTGGGCATTCCATTCAGGGCTGTTGCATGTGTGTATGTGGTGTGTAACAGCCACATATCGGCGTCTGGAGTTGGAGAAGAAGCGAGCTCGCAGTCAGAAGCATGTTTACCGAGGCCCCATCATCAGGTATCAGTCAACGTCAATGCCACTGATTGAGGACAATGGGTCTGGGGAGGAGGTGGAGATCTCTGTTGATGTCGACTCAGACAACACGTATGTTGACCTATTTTTTATCTCTTGTGATATCTGGTAAGGAGCTTTGTATTGTGCATTTAACAAAAAGTGCATGTTTTATTTTGTGAATTTGCTATATCCTGTGGCCGTTCATTGTGTGTAGGGAACCTGGGAAAAAGAAAGCTCCCATCACATCATCTGAGAAATGTTCCCGCACTTTTATCACATTTACCGATGAGAAGCTCTTTACAGATTTTTTCCCTCGAAAGCGACTCAAAGTCCCTGTCCAGCAATACTGCCCTGTTACTCGCCAGCCGGCCAAATACTTTGACCCTATCACAAAAACTCCATATGCTAATGCTCAGGCTTTTAAGATTATTCGCGATGCTTATCAACAGCAGTTGGATGGCCAGAGCGAGAAGAAGAGAGGTCGAGCATCGCTCTCATCTCAGGTCTCACAGGAAGTCATATCTGCCAGCTGATAAGTTTACAGCAATGACAGGAACAGAATAGACTCGAGGGACATTAAGACTGATGGTGACAGGAATGTTGAAACAGTACAGTAGTAGCTGTGAAATAACCTGGAACTACGTCTGCACAGCTATACATTTTGGTGAACTTTGTATCTGCATGTGTACACTCCTGTACACAGTGATACTCATTTCCAAGGCTTAATGTATCATGGTAATAAAAATATATTGATTTTTGTGGTATAAATGGTTCTTAACCTTGTAAAATCAGGCTGCATGTTTCTCGTTGTTTTATTTGGGATCCCTTCTCTAGCCAGGTTGCTTGTTATGCCTTGATTACGCCCAATGTATCACTTGTCAGGGGACTGTGATCAATTCCCCCTTTATATGAGAGTTGATGTTAAAAAAACCCCACTGCAATACATCATACTGTACAACTGGCAATATGAGATGGTTGGCAAATGGCTTAATCTCAATGGACTAAGAAATCATCAGATTCTGTTATAGACACCTGTGTGCTACATTAATACACAGATATAGACCTGGTGTGGGAGCTTGGTAAGCCATGTGTGTATTTGTCAAAACTGCTACTGGCTTATAATAGGCGAATTACTCGTCCACGTGATTTTGCCTCTGTAACCATACACCAAGTAAAGTTTCATTTGTAGCAGTTTACACTATAAGTGACACCATAACACGCGATTATATCCATTTATTGGCATTATGTAGGATTAAAACAAATGCTTATCTCATATTGAAAAAGCTTATTTGATCATCTTCATCACTTCACATATCATTAAATATGGTTTAATATTCTCAAAATATCACAGACTGACAAGGACAGAAAATATCACCAGCTCGATGAAAATGTCACCTTTGGAACCACTCTGAAGGTCAACAGGTGTGATCTGAGTAGCAGTTAACGCTGTGATTCTTGGTCGGGGGACATGGGTGGGGGCTTGTAGAAGGGATCTTTGGTCAGCATCAGAGAACAGAGATTCTGTAAACTAAGGCTATCACGAGGTACTGGGTTTCTCTGCACATCAGAAGCATCTCATAGTCATTAGTGAAGATATGCATAAAACAAACATATTTATGTATTTGGTTATTTGAAACAAGTCGGATAAACACATACAAAATCAACTGAACTTGATATCAGAAAACTGGTATGCATTCACAAAGTGTAGCTCGGTGGGAGCTGATTAGCATACACAAGATTTACATGGAGTACTCACATTAAGACTGAGCCGCATCAGACCCGATCCTCCATTCTTCTGACTAGTGTAGTCAGCCATAGATGTCTGATAGCCCACAGCCAGATGCAATGCCTTCACACCTTCCTCGCCTATACTATTATCTGCAAACACATCACCATACTTGGTTTAGTAATTGTGATCAATAACACAAGAAAGTGTGAGAAGAAATGATAAACAAATTTATATTGAATTGAAGTACAACTTTGGCAAAATACAACTCTGAAATGGATATGAGATGTGATAATTTATAATTGAAAAAAAGGTCGGTACTGACGAGAGAGGTTTAGGCTGACAAGGGTACGATTTCCCCGCAGCAGTAGGACACCGTTCTCTAGGTGCTCCACCTGGTCCAGCAGAGGGTTGAGGATCTCTGGTAACTCAGCAGGCTAGCCACAAACACATTGACCAATAAGTGACACCAGGAGACATTGCAGCACACGGAAGTCTGATCATCAATAAAAACCAAGGGTAAGTGAAGGGCAATCCACAAAGATCAACTTGGTTGATAACAAAGCAGGAAAAGGATGTTGTAACAGCCCCATTTCTGACAGCACAGGGAGAAGTGCATTCCTCAACATGCAATGGATATATAACAGAGAGTGCTACCAAACGGTCCGATGCTTTCAACCAGGTACAAATAGCATACAGCAGTTGTGCATAATATTCTATGTCATACCAGTCTCTGATACTAAAAGGATGGCAATAACAGTATTATAAACCCACCTGAAACAGGTGTGGTAATTCAACCTGATTCAGGTGTAATAAGTCAACCTGATACAGGAGTGGTAAGTCAAACTGATACAGGTGTGGTCAGTCAACGTGATACAGGTGTGATAAGTCAACCTGATACAGGTGTGGTAAGTCAACCTGATACAGGTGTGGTAAGTCAACCTGATACAGGTGTGGTAAGTCAACCTGATACAGGTGTGGTAAGTCAAATACTGATACAGGTGTGGTAAGTCAAACTGAACAGGTGTGGTATACAGGTGTGGTGTGGTAAGTCAACCTTATACAGGTGTGGTAAGTCAACCTGATACAGGTGTGGTAAGTCAAACTGATACAGGTGTGGTAAGTCAACCTGATACAGGTGTGGTAAGTCAAACTGATACAGGTGTGGTAAGTCAACCTGATACAGGTGTGGTAAGTCAACCTAATACAGGTGTGGTAAGTCAACCTGATACAGGTGTGGTAAGTCAAACTGATACAGGTGGTAAGGTAAGTCAACCTGATACAGGTGATACAGGTGTGTAAGTGTCAACCTGATACAGGTGTGATAAGTCAACCTGATACAGGTGTGGTAAGTCAAACTGATACAGGTGTGGTAAGTCAACCTGATACAGATGTGGTAAGTCAACCTGATACAGGTGTGGTAAGTCAACCTGATGCAGGTGTAATCAGTCAACCTGGTGCAGGTTTAGTCAGAAAACCTGATAAAGGTGTAGTCAGTCAACCTTATACAGATGTATACAGTAAGTTAACTTGATACAGGAGCGGAAAGTCAACCTCATGCTGGTGTGGTCAGTCAACCTAATAAATTTGTGGTAAATCAACCTGATACAGATGGATACATAAGTCAGCCTGATACAGGTTTGGTAAATCAATCTGATACAAGTGTAAATATCTTAGTAGAGGTGCAATAACTTAATAACAGTGCAGTTAATCTTCTTACAATTCAGTTATTTATCTGGTATATGTGTAGTAAACCTGATACAGGTCAAGGAATTCTACCTGATACAGCATTACGTGAAACGTGATACAGGTGTAGAAAACCAGTATATGTAATAATTTGACTCTATGTGTAATAAACCCTGATATAGACATGGCAACTCTGATGCAGAAGTATTCACTGTGGATGCAGATAAAACCCTACAACAGGTAGTGTAGTTAGTTACCCTTTGCAAGTAAAGCCAGATGCATGTGTAGCCTACATTGGTAGGGTCAGTATGGAAGGTGGACGTATGTAAGGAGTGCAGGTCTATATGGGTTTCACACAAGTTTGTGTTTTTCATGCAATCAGCACAGATATAAACCTGCATCTGTATTGACAATACACCTTACCTGCTCAGGGATTAGTGAGGTCTAGGATGGTTCAACAAACAAGAGCAGGATGCATGTAAATAAAGGCATGATGAGCAATGCTCACACAATCAAACAGCGGTACAGTTGTAAGGAAGGAATCATGTGATATGTCAGACATCGATACTGACTAAGTAGAAGCTTCTTATCAACATCTATTGTATATTTACCTGTACGATTCATTATCCATCAGGGTGGGATAGGGGGTACGTTATCTATTTATTTGTTATTGACAGGTAGGGAAACAATGCTCCCTCCTCCTTCCACCAGTGTGATGTGATCTGGGGTTACAGGATTTCAATAGAAAAAACGAAACTACGTTCAACACCACAGAATAACACACACACTCACTTCTTGCTCCTGATTGGCTGGGGCTTTCTTTTTACCCTTGTCCCCTTTCTTGGCTGTGGACTTACTGGCATCAGCAACCACTGAGGCTGAATAGTAAAACAGATGGCTTATTTATTACATGAGGCCATGGGAACAGTAGAAATGTGATAATATGCTATGTTGCTTGTGTAACAGATACTTAGTTTGCATGATATAATTTATACATGTAATCAAATCAAGGGGAGTCGGGCAGGAAAATATTGCTGATATATTTCCAATTTGGATAAAGGTAACATAAAGGTGAATCAATATTTACAAGCAAACGACACGACTAAAGTATGTACAAATACAGCATACCATTATATAGTATGCTGTCATGGGATACATATATTTCCTGTGAAAAGTCTCCCACAAGCCATGCACCAATGCCCCCAAAAGAATTACAGCATACCTAAATAGGACAGACCCAGTTTTCTCTACACCCCATGCAGGAACTACTTTCTATATACAAGGAGATCATGTGTTGATCGGCGGTTAATTTTGATGTAGGATGTCTAAGGTTCTGGGGTGATTTAGGTCCTATCTCCATGCAATGGATCTAGACTAAGGTTGCTCTGTCCTGGAAATGATTAATGTCAGGAAACAATGTACTGATGCACCAGATTACCTGTCAATACCGCAAGAAAAGCTGTTGCAAAGATGAAAGTTATGTTTAGGGAGAAAATGATTGCATTGATTCAAGAGGAAACCTTTGAATAACAATCTTTAACATAAATGATCTATACTCAAAGTTAGCAGTCTATTATACAGTATGTATAACCCTGCAGATTTTCATTCATTAAACGCTGCTCAAGCGGAAAATTTATATAGACTAGATAGGGGTGTTTGAATTGAAACAGAGTGTTTTGTTTGGGACCTACCTCCTGAACCTCGACCACCACTGCTACCTGGGAAGGCAGGCAACCAATGACATGTGCATGGTAACAAAAATGGTTTCACAATTGATATGGCATGCAAATCGTGAAAATATCATATCTATACAGAGTGAGACATCTCCTGGCATCGGGGTGGATGAATCAAACAAATGTGTTTATCATCTTAACAAAACACCACACCCCAGATGGCAACAACTTTTCACACATTAAAAAAGTAAACCCAACTGTGTGCAAAACCACATGCAACAAATGTGCCATCTTTATTAATATTTACCAGCAGGGGTTTGGCTTTGTCCTGGAATGACATTTTATACAAAGCAAACGTATGAATCTTAACTGCATAAGTATATTAAAAGCATCTATGAGTATCAGTAAGGTAGATAATTTGATAATATGAAAGTTTTCAAGATAAAACATTTGAGGAATTGTCATGCATATCCATTAGAAAAACACTGTGTACTCCTACAAATGGCCCACTTGGATTGATGTTATTATCTAGAGGGACTAATAAAGACAAAGCTAGTTCTTTTAACAACATGGTGCTAAGAAAAAATAAAGTAAGGAGACTAAATTAATGAGCAGTGTTGACAGACAAAAATATACAAAAAGATCCATTTTAAAGAGGATTTATAGTGATGAGGATACTGAGGGTGAAAATAAAAAATGGCTTTATACATCTCACTGAGCAAAGTCTTTACTATTCCAGGTGACAATATGAAAGCAAATTGCCAAAGCTGCAGCATTCATCATGTGGTTGGTTCTGAGAAATTGTTGAATAATATTGATACACTACCATGTGTTAAGTGACAGATTAACTTTTGATTTAGGACTAATCATATCAGAGCAAGCGTAGTGCTGTATGCCTAGGTGACCACAAGCTGTGTGCCATGGATAATAAAGCCCCTGAGGTTTGACTTGAACCCATATATCAGACATGACCACCTGGTAAATACAACAGACATGCTTAGTGCCAATGATAATTGTCAACACGATTAAGAGTCGACAATAGAAATGGATATGTGCCTCATGCAAAATTCATGATCCAGCAAGTTACAACATTTACCCTATGAAATTGACATGATTGGAAGCAAGTGAGTGGCGGTGTTCAATTACGTGTCAAGGAACTTAACTACTCAGTGCATAACAGAAAAAGAGAAAGTAGTACCTGCAATACTCATGCGTCTATTGAGCTCTTCACACAGACAAAGCTATATGTATACACCTACTGAGTGCTTGGGGCAGACACATGCAAAAGAACGGTTTATCTACACGTTTTAGTCCAACCGTCTCCAGATCCTACCCCGATTCAATCAGAGTTAGCATGATGACATTATTTTTTTAAAAACCAAAATTATTCAGTGTCTTCCTGACCAAGAGAGTTAATTGTTGAAGTTTGTGGTAATTCAATGAAACAAATTATGAAAATATTTCATGCAATATGAATGCCTCATTGATCACCTAAAATTCCCAAAAGGCTTCCACCATTTTAGTCTTATAGTGGCACTTGCCAAGAGGATGGCATATTTCCTAAATCTCATTTGTGAGCATCCTTGTGCCATTTCTTGCCTGTATATCATAACTACTGTCAGGTAACTGCCTAATTTAGCACAACAATCAAACAAACATCTATTCTAAAACAGTGCAAAACAGCAAACATAGACTTCAAACTACCGCACATTTAACTACATGAGGCGTGTTGCAAAACACACTAATTATTCAGTGTATATTCCTAATCTTCTGGTGATATTAGCTAATTAAGACTAAATTAGACAGAAAGCTTGTTAGTCTTAACTATGTAGTGCTAACATCTTGGCTGTTAGATGCATATAACAAAAGTAAAAGTAACCTTTAGAGCCTCCCGAGGCTGCTGTAACAAGCGTGCAAAAAGCACACAGTGCAGATAAGCATCAAACAAAAGTCAACACAGGCTACAATCATCCAATCAGAAGCTGACCAACATGCAAGAACAAAGGCCCAACTCTGGGAATAATGTTGTTTTAGGTTTGTTTATTCAAATCTATATCTGATACCCTTCAAACAGTTGCATCCCCTTTTATTGTACAACACATGATGGACTGTTGGGAGAAATGTGATATGACAGCTGTGTAGCCATACAGTTAATTTACATGTCAAGCACACATTGCTGTTATGAGAAGCAGAGTAGCGCATGTGAATACAACACCTTATAGCTAGTGAATATTAATATCTGATAATAATCATGCCTAAACAACAGACAGTTGGTTAATCAACCATGGCATCTAGTCTATTTGGATTTGAACTCTTGAATGTTCAAGGCAGGAGTAATCGAGAAATCTGTCAATAGAATCATTTCCCTTGATTTTAAAATGCACAAATACCCTTTAAATTTGTAAGTGAGAAAAAGGTTACTGATTCACACCCAACAGAACAATTACAGAAAATAAATAAGCTAGTTAGCACCTAAAAGAAGCCCATAGGTAACTTGACTATTCCATTTGATGTTGAGCATACAGGAAATTGGCATCTACATTTACCAACAATATGTGACCCCAAAACCATCCCAACCAAAGCCTTCATATACACCCACCTGACACCCACCAATCACCCCTATTCACACACCAGTCACCTCAAATCCACCACAATTCCCACCCACCTCCATCCTTGCCACCAGATAATATTGTTGTATTCATCAAAAACACAAATCAAGCAACGACATGGAGGGTGAAATACAAGTAGATTACCTTTCTTGACCCCTTTATCGGTAGTGTCCTTCTTGCCTTTACTTTTATCGTGTTTCTCTTCCTCTTTGCCCTTGCCATCCTTAACACACAAATAGCTCATTGTCATTCCAATGCATCACGAACAAGATGTACAGCGACTTGTACACTGATTGGTTGGCTATCCTTACATAAATAGAGGTTAATCTTTGAGATGTAGTGTTAAAGCAATCCATCATAAGTACTTGTTTGGTAGTGTCATAACAAATAATGTAACCAGGATTGACTTGATCAAATTCATAGATATTTCTAAAGCAAAAACTTGATTGTACAAGATATTTGAAATTGTCTTAGTCTTTTTCCAGGGTGATTAGCTGTTGGTGGGAATGTTAAAACTGGGATTACTATGTCAGTACTGATGATAGTACCCAGCATATGGGATGCTAATTACTAGGTAGTACTAGTATACTGAAAGAGCTATCAGCTAGGGCTTAACATGCACAATGAAACAACAGATGATATTGAATGAAACTCAAAACATGTATTATAGGGTTCTTAATTAAAAAGCCAGAGGAAATGAATCCATTCTATCTGAATCGTTTTTGCTTCATAATAGCCGTTTAAAAATAAGTAACACAGGAAGGATCATATCTATCAATTATCTATCAAATAAAAACACCCGCTGTTTGGGGCAACCGGTGCTGACTCATGCATGGTAATTGCTATAAGACATTGTCACGCTATAGGCTGAGCTGATTAAACCTGATACCTCTTGTAAGACTTTCCAGTGCTGGGTTTGTCACACATTAAATGCTATTGTGCAATGTAGTCAGTTGTTATTGATTATCAAAAAAAAAAACCTACTTGCAGGCTCTCAGAGCCTGGACATTGTGACAGTGGCCACTTAGGTATCAGCTATCACAAACTACTACATAGCTCAAGATATGTAACAGCAAAGAAGAATATATCAATGTATATATATATATAATATATGACAAATATATATATATATATATATATATATATATATATATATATATATATATATATATATATATATATATATATATATATATATATATATATATATATATATATATATATATATATATATATATATATATATATAGGATATATATATATATATATATATGGGGAAGGACAACGGGTGGACAGGAGAAGGACTGTGCATTGGCAGGAGAGATTGATGTAAGATGACAAAAACGGACAAAAGGTTGACTTGGTGTCCAGCTGACATTGCCTCTTGTTGCATGATGATTACTCAAACTGACTTTAGTGTTAAATTATTACATATCATTAACACCTCACTGAAATGTACCAAATAATTTGTTCACAGTTATATACCATGTGCAACAATAGTAACCAAGATATGGTTAGTCCATGTTAGTCAGTTACATGGAGATAACAAATATATAGAAGACATGAACTGAACCAGATGAAGCAAGTTAAGAAGAACCTTTTTAGCTTTGGCAGACTTGCCCTTGGTTTGACCATGTGAACTCCTGACACTTCCCGGCCTGTCACGAGAGTCAGATCTTTTCTGACCAGGATGTGGCTATGAACAACAGGCAACATCATAAGGGCCTACATACCTCATTTCCATACAATCATGACAGTCAATGATATATCATATATAAATGAGCAAAGATATTGAGATTGAGAAGATAGAATACATACACTGATGGACTTTCTGTCTGGGGCTGAGCTCAGTAGTTTTCTGCGCTCCACAATCTCCTCGTGAGTTAGTGTGAACCTTGACAGCACCTGTGGACAACACATCAATGCATAAGTGTATCGACAATCAAACCTTTTCTACACCGCTCCTCATCAATATTCTGAAAAATGGGAAAAATGTATTAGTTTGTAAAACATACCTCACTCAGCTTTTTAGCCCCAGTATCAGCGATCTTGTTATTGCCTAAGCCAAGAGTGAGAAGGGTTCTGTTCATACGGAGACCCTACCACAGCCATGAACCCAACAAATAACACACCAGAAATATGGTCACAACATTCATATCAAATGCAAACAAATGCGTAGGGTTAAAATGAATATAATAAGGCATTGGGATCATCTTGTGTTTTGGTATATAACCGTTTGCAGAATCTGTTGCTGATGCTAGCACCACACTCACAGCGGCTAGATGAGCGCATCCAGAATCAGTTATGGAGTTGCCGTTGAGGTTTAATGAGACGAGCTTGTGATTCTGTTGTAATGTTGTTCCTAAAGCCTTGCCTATCCCCTCAGCCCCCTTATCTGTGATCCTGTTGTATCTCAGTGAGAGATGTTGTACCCTGTGACAATCACAGAACAGCATGCATTAACCGCAAAGCCAAATGTAAGTAAAACAATATCAAGCCAATGGGGAGTATTAACTACAACATATTAATAACTTGGTGAATGTCAATATCAATCCTTGTCAATTCTACAGTAATCAATGAATTAATTTTCGACATACAGGACTGAGAACTTACGGACTATCCTCCTTGAGAAGCAAGTGCCAGGCCTCACCAGGTACGGGGTTGTTGTCCATACACAAGGATCTGCCAAACCGAACACAACAGCTACAGATAGGCAGACACCACATACCTGTATTGTTAACTACAATAAAGACATGTGAAATGTGTGGTTTACCTAAGGTTGAGACATTCAGGGAGAATAGAAGCTAAAATTTCCAACGTTTCATTGGTCAACCCGGAATTCCACAGACTGGACACATTCACAAACCATTTGACTCATATTCAATTGTACATGGCTCACATCTATACTGACCAACAAAGCTTCATTACAATCAGTCTATTTCAATTTGCGGTGCTAACAGGTGGAATTAAAGAGGCAATAAAAAAACATTTGAAAGAAGTAAATAGCTGGGTGACCAGTCATACAATCATCATGCGTTAACATTCAGACAACTTCTTACGTGATTGAGTGCAATCTTTCCAGTTTAGGCCAACACTGCTTGAAAATAATCATCATTGGCTCATCCACCTTCCAACCTGCAAATACACAACTCAGAAAGCTGGAGACCATGAAAACCGGACTTAATATCCATGACTCGGGATTCTATCAAATTGCTACCAAAAGTGAACAATAGAATTAGCAAACCTTTGACATGCACTTCAGTAACTGTGTCAAGTTTATCAGGGTTGTCCATTTCCACTTGAACTGCTGGCTTAAAGAATTCAAACTTGCTTTTTGTCATATAAGTTTTCGGAGGTGGCTCAGGAGGTTCTGGGAAACACAAGATAAAAGAATCATAGTCTCAGGTCAGTTTGGAACTTATATCTTACTTCCATAAGATCTCATCACCACACAATGAATCAAACAGTAAGTTGTATAATGAAACGTCCTCTATGACAAGAACAGGTAAAGTGAGCCTATGGAATAGAAGAAATAGTTGCTGTTAGCAGTGACATCCATCCTTATAATTACTATCCACATATTGATGAAGCAGTAGTTACAGTTGATAGTACCCCCACCCCCCACACCACACACACCGTCTGCAATAGATAACCACCAGATGGTCATGTGATAAGATGCACAAGCGTTGAGCTCGAGCTTGGCTTATTGAGGGATACAGCCCAATAGTCAGGGATGATGGCAGAACACTAAATGATTGATTATGGGAAATAATCAGAAGCATTCAACCTAAGGTATGATGTTCAGGGGAAAAGATATGAATATGGAGTGTGAACGTGGGAAGGGTGGGGCAGCAACAGCTATCCATTGCACATTTTGTAATTATATAAAGATGTAGAAGCTCAGCATCGGGGACCAAGTGTCTGTGCCAGGCTAACCCTTTATACAATCTCAACTGTACTATGTGGATGTAATGAAATAAGCAGTGAGCCCTCGATCCTCATAATTATAACCTAAATATCGATTAAGCTGCAGTGACAGTTGAGTAGCTCCTTCCTTGAGCAATGGTCACATGTTAAGGCGTGCAAGCATTTAGCTAGGTTTAAGGAGAGATAGAGAACAAGAGACTGGAGAGAGCACTTGAGGGACGGAACAAAATATGCAAGAATTTTATAACTTTGCAATAGTTTATATGGAAGTGTATGATAGGGTATATTTATTTAGTATAGGTTAAATTGTGATCAGGTTTAGGAAAATCTTGTAAACAGGAATGATTGAATATAATAAAGATAGGTCGCAATTTTAGTTGCCAGATAATACCTGTTGCCATTAATCTAAACATACCCCCTCCACTGAGTCAAATACGCATTGGGCACCATACCTCCATTCTCATCAAGCTGAACTGGTTCAGGGTCGGGCTCTGGGGGAGGCTGGTTCTTCTTATCATCTTTTTTACCTGGTCGAGATTTAGCTTCATCAACAGCAGTCTGCAGCGAGGGAGACGGGGGGCGGTGTGGCCTCAACACAACGGGGGGTATCACAACCATCTGGTTACGGCGACACAGCTCTGTGAAATCATTCTGGAAATGTCCTGAGCACACATACGGTTCTGAAACAACAAAAATAGCATCACAATAAAAACAAAACCTCTGCATACAGATGCAAAGACTATTTGTGTCTTGAAGCAAATTACCATTTAAGTAATATTTTGAGAAAATCAGCTAGGTAAGTAAATGACTGTCACCAGGCGTTTTGTTTGGATCATCATCATCATGCTGAGTAGCACTCGCTTGACCTTTGTCACGTCCAAATGCTTTCTCTATCCGTTTCCCCATCCTCACCTTCTTCACAAAACTGGAGGAAGAACAAACAAATGAAGCATTGGGCACAACCACTATTGCCTGGCAATAATATTTACCAGTCAAACACCATGTTCACATAGCAAGAACCATATATTTATATTCCATACAGTATACTGACCTATGTGCAACAAGAACTAAAATCAGATTTTTGGATAGTTTGGTACATATTTATACCAACCATTTCTAATGTATATTATATACACAGAATCAAAAGGTGAAACTGATTTTTACAAAACAAATAAGAGAGAGAGAAAAACAAATCCCAACCAATATTAGCAGTTTTTCTATAGACATACAGCAGGAACATAAAGCAGAATGACAGCCACACACAAGATGTCCAAATAGTCACACATAATATATTGTACTACACTGAATTTGCAAATTATCAAAGGCAATAGTATGGAGGTCAATAGTACCCATTGATGCTGATGGGCCTGAAAATTTTAAAATGCAGCTGCAATATTTAAATGAAATATTGCATCTCTTTTGTATTGACACACACCCTCTTCTTGTAGAAAGAAATCCCAACAATGGAGTTACAAAGCCCTAACAACATCAGTATTCTTGTGTCCTTGACAAAGATGGTCAGACACAGCACGCGACAAATGTGCACAAAAATAATACTCCATTTACCAGGAAAACTTCCAACACCCATCTCATAAGGAAATTTACAAACCTGTCCATCTTGATTGGATGATTCTATTCCTAATACGAACTTTTAAATGGTGAATATGAGTTGTTCTAATAGAGGAAAATCAATAATATCCGTTATTAAAATGTCAATGGTTAATATATAAAAGTATAATGGAAGAATATATATATATATCTAATACCAAATTAATAATTTCCAGGGGTTCATAGCAGGCAGAAATATGTTGTATTAACATACATTTATGAGATTGTAATAATAATTTTAAATCACAAGCATAAAATGACATGAAAACAAATATATGTTATTTTACTCAGCTATGGAACCTTGATGGCTGGGTACCCTGCTCCCGTTAATATTAATAATAATTCAGTGTACCCAACTATTACCACTAGCTACACATACATCAAGGGTACCTGTTGATAGTCATGTGTGACCAATAATGTCTGAAAGGTTCGGGTCACCAAGATTTCATCGGGTACATTTAGACTACACCGATACAACCGTTAGGTTGTCAGGATACATCACCGGTTCGATCATCGACCAATAGCGGAATAGTCAATAGGCAATACATCTGTACATAGTGATGATACTATCAATCTATGGCGGTATGGCGAGCGAAAATGTCTCATCTGTCACCGATGGACAGATAAGAATTGGAATCGATTGAAACATTAGAAGAAATATATTAAATCATAGCATCACAATGAAAATTGTAAAAATTTACCACGCATTTGCAGATAACAGAACACGATTACGAGTGTTTCTGTTTTCGCATCAGAAACTAACCGATTTGGCTATTTCCGGTTTATAGCATCCGCAGACAAAACATAGCTCAATAACAATATCCAAAATTTACCTATTTTGTTTTCCAAATACTGAATTGAATACAAACCGGTTAAGAAACAAACAAATTTTGATCTCTACGTTCATCCAAATGCATCCTTTTCAGAATAATTGGCTTTCTCTGTTATCGATTTGAGCGTATAACTACACTCGACCTATATTAAGCTTGCCAACAGCGGTCGTCAATGTAAACATGCCAAAGGTAAATACGAGCACGTGCTTAGTTGTGACCGAGCTTGTCGGATGTAACCGTACAGCGCAATTCAGCCCGGGAATTCAACCAGGTATGAGAGGTGTAAAAACTTAAGATTGCAATGATAAGTTAATTTACATTTTGCAGATTCTTGGTTCACATCCATCGTTTAGGCAGTTAAGACTTAAGTTATTACACCATCAATGCTAAGACAATAAAATTCATCAACAAATATGAAATGTAAGTTAGAATTAAATGGAACATTGAAGATAAATGAGTGAAGATTTGATGAAATCTACATTATGTAACCAAAGCGGAAGTATACACATCGATAGCGAGGTAAATTCAGAGCGCGTTATGATTTACAGCTAACATTCGTGTGGTTCATGGTTCTAGGGAGGCACCGTTATCGATGGAACGACATAACTGAATAAAACAGATTTCCACAGTAGATCATGAATATTTCCAGTCAAATAATTATTTTAAAAACTTAGCAACATTATTTTTCATCATGTAAACTTTGCGGCACAAATTAGAAGATGACATTACTTACGTCTGCGTTAAATGTAATAATGTTATAACGAAATGATCCCTGATTGCCTTATATGGGGCTGAACAGTCTCTTTAAAGATATCATAGGTGCACATGATGGTTTAATCAAGGGAAAATTCCCAATGAGTTGGTAAAGGGAAGCTACCAACTATCCGCTACCAAAACAACCGTCGCACGTGCGCGCGCTTGCGCGCACACACACACACACACACACACATATATATATATACATATATATATATATATATATATATATATATATATATATATATATATATATATATATATATATATATATATATATATATATATATATATATATATATATATATATTCGCATGTAGGTTCGTGGATTATCGGGTACGGCCGTAGGGAATTCGATGTAGATATCGCAAATTTGCCATTTATGTAATAATACATTCAGGATGTTTTTCGAAACAGCACAGCGGTTAGGTTTAGAGTCTGTGTCCACCATAGATATGGGCTAGAAATCTACCTCTATGTAGAGTTCACTGTAGCCGAAACTAGATCATTGTTGAATCCCAGCTCCATATAAAGGCTCACACAAAAATGACTCTCAATTTTTGTAGTGCTATGTGTTGCTCATTGGGGTTCGAGGAGAAAACATAAATCAAACACTTTCTGATGTTGTGCCGACTTCAATACCGAGACTTAGACGTTATATTTATGTTCAGATTAGTCGTCTTCCTCTCATAACAAGATGGATAAATGATGATGTGTGCTGTCATCAGCGGTTTGACATATTCGCCTTTTTGTGAGCCCATGCACAAACTCCCTGCGTGAGCTTGTATGCATGCAATAAATGTAAATATACAATGTGCAGCTATCAATATTCAGACAAGAGAAAACGTTTATCATTTGAAGAAAGGAGGTACCTTATAAATGAAGCATTAGGACTATTATGGTTTGTGGCCAGCGTTCGTCCTTGTGAATGAGCAGACTTGGGTGAAGAGTTGTTTCTTGTGGGTCGAGAAGATGCGACATTCCCTTGGTTGCTGAGACTGGCAAATGTTCCTGATGGGGAAGCCATCATTTACACATGGACTTATTCCTGTGATTGAAAGCCAAAGCTTCTCTAACTGGAGGGAGACATTGTTTTCTGTTGTATTTCGATTCCCAAATAAAACAGGTACTCAGATGACAAATTCATTTAATCCAAGTGTGAGAGCAGCGTACACTGATTATGATAGTCCCATATTCCGATATATCAGCGATAACACATCGACAGTACGATCAAAATACGCCTAACCTGACACCGACACGAATGGCTGATCAAAAAGAATAGCATCGATCTGTTGGGAATCTTAGATGCTTCTGAGGTTAAAAAATCAACTTGAAGATATCCCTTGGGCTCCAATGAAGTCTGATATTCAGACAAATTGCGGAGCATCCACTATCTTACCAATCCAGGAAATTGCGATATGAAAGCGCACTAAAATCGGGTTAGGCCTAGAAGGACTGTTTTTGTTGACACGGGAGCCAGACGAGGAGGGGAATAAATTAAACCTCCATTCAAGTGATTAACATTCATCAGCAAACCCCGGTCGAGATATGATCAATGACTACAGCGCATTGACATTTACAGCCGTGTCAGACGAGCAGGTCAATCCCAGTCACACGAAGGTAATCAGCCGAATTCCCAATTCCATCAACACGAATATAGCTTCTGATGGTCTCTTTATTAGCAATATTCCATTGGCGTATCAAGAATATCCCATTTGATTAGTGGATTAGAATCCCGCTTTCGTATGAACTGATAATGGGACAGCGATAGGATCTTATGCAACACGTCCATATGCTACTTTACTGTGGTGTCACACTCTTTCAGCCCCGTTTATGCCCAAAAACTTCACTTTTGAGTTGGAAACACAGAGGCATGTTTTAAACTAGCTCCGGTGAAGTAGTCGGTTTGAGAGCCACTGCTAGCTTAACGTCCAAGCCGATTATACGGTGGTGCTCAACCGCGGAAGCCTGTCATTCATAGCACCAAGTCAACAAAGGGGGAGAGGAGAATAATCGAGACAACTTGACTTCATGCACTTCAGCATAGCAATTCCTGTGTTAATGCTGAACAAACTCGACATGGACCGCAGACATCCAACTTGGCAGATTTATACACGCCATACTTACAAAGTTAACGGAGGTGTGAAGGAGAAAAGCGTGGGCAATCTGGTATGTTCGCGGTAAGCCCAGTACCCCCCCCCCCCCCCCCCCCCCCCTCCACCACCAAATGCCCCGCCCTTCTTATCATAAGTTGGCGACCAAGAGACACTGGGCAAGTTGCATAAGCAAAAGGAACTCCACGTCTCATCACTTGTGTGTGAACCATGACAATAAACATATCCTCATTTGAAATGCGATTCCCCTTTTTTAGATTCGTGCTGATGCCGATAATCTGTTGGTGGAGTTGATCCGCCCGTGGCGGTGATCTGCCCAAGACGATCCGCCCATGGCGATGATTTATATATATATATATATATATATATATATATATTTATATATACATATATATATATTTGAAATGCGATTCCCCTTTTTTAGATTCGTGCTGATGCCGATAATCTGTTGGTGGAGTTGATCCGCCCGTGGCGGTGACGACGATCTGTCTACGATCTGTCTATGGCGGTGATCTGCCCACGACGATCTCTCCATTGCGGTGATCTGTCCATGACGATCTGTCCATGGTGTCGATCTGTCCATGACAATCTGTCCATGGCGGTGATCTGCCCACGACGATCTGTCCATGGCGGTGATCTGTCCATGACGATCTGTCCATGGCGGTGATCTCTCATTGTGATGATTTGCCCTTGACGATGATCGGTTCATACCGTTCATCTGCCCACGCCAATGATCAGGCCAGGGTACTAATCTGCCATTGCTATGATCAGCACATGACTTTGATCTGCCCATGGTATTGATTTGTCCATGACAATGATCTGCCCATGGTATTGATTTGTACATGACAATGATCTGCCCATGACGTTGACATTTTCATGGTATAAATCTGCCCATGATGATTTTCCGATGCCGTTGATCTGCCAACAACGATGATCATCTCACGAGGTCTATCTATCCATGACGATGATATTTCCTCGGGATTATCTTGCTATGACGATAATCTGTCCTTGGTGTTGATCTTTACATGACGATGATCTTCCCATGGCGATGATTTACCCATGACGTTGATCTGTTCATGCTGATGATCTGCCCATTATGGAAACCTGCCCATAACCACAATCTGGTCATGACGATCAACTTCCAAGGAAATAATTTGTACAGAACGTTGTTAAGCTTATGATGTGGTCTACACGGATAACAACTGCACTCATAGCATGATAAACGCCACATCTATGTGTAGCTAGAATTATATGATGGCGATGCCCCACTTTGATCGACCCGGTCGTCGATCATATCCGCATCATCAATCGTCGGCGCTATCAGAACACTCCTCCCGGTCACGTACTTAGATCGATAAGTCGCGAGTTCGAGACCTTGAGTCCGTCATAAATACGACCTCTATATGATAGAATAGCATGAGAGCTTGATGGTATGATCTAGGCCAAGCGACTGTGTGTCATATGGAATGACACCTGTCTTGTAAGATCTGACAAGTTGCATCATATCGCAGACACCTGTCCCTAGTGTTACTGCCGAAATAACCCATCGTATCATATGGCAGGCACCTGGCCCGAGTGTTACTACCGAAATAACACATCGTATCATATGACAGACAGACGCCTGGCCCAAGTGTTACTACCGAAATAACACATCGTATCATATGACAGACAGACGCCTGGCCCAAGTGTTACTACCGAAATAACACATCGTATCATATGACAGACAGACGCCTAGCCCGAGTGTTACTACCGAAATAACACATCGTATCATATGACAGACAGACGCCTGGCCCAAGTGTTACTACCGAAATAACACATCATATCATATGACAGACGCCTGGCCCAAGTGTTACTACCGAAATAACACATCGTATCATATGACAGACAGACGCCTAGCCCGAGTGTTACTACCGAAATAACACATCGTATCATATGACAGACAGACGCCTGGCCCAAGTGTTACTACCGAAATAACACATCATATCGTATGACAGACGCCTGGCCCAAGTGTTACTACCGAAATAACACATCATATCGTATGACAGACGCCTGGCCCAAGTGTTACTACCGAGATAACGCAATTTACGAAGCCAGTTGTTTCTGCCTCTCGATAATGATCGAACTGGACCTGTCATTACGAGCTGATGGCTGTGTGGTATCAACCGCCAAAACCCGCTATACCAAGCGAATTCGTGATAACATAAGCTGTGGGATGAACACGAGGCGGCATGTGAGCTTATACACTGTAGGTAGTCTAAGAGGAGAGGTTAGCCAGAAAGGGAGAGTTGTTAGGTGTGGCATGTTAGTACAGGCGCTACAGACACTGGCGCTGGAGATGAAGAGCTGTCCATTGACAGAGACGATGCAGCAGAATGCTCGACTCACTTGGATTTATGGTGTGTATCCATGCTTAGTCCTCGTCAAACCTACACGCCTAATCCCCTCTTAACAGACGTCCTATGAGAACGGAGTAACAGGTGAGGGTTATCTGGAATGTACGATACTCCTCACCTCTTATACAGCTGTTAGATTAAACACACACGTGTACATTAAGACATGACGTGCTGGATTAACTAGTGCTGATTCAGGTGCCAGTTGTTTCCAAGGCAGGGATCCGCTCACCTGGAAAAGCCCTGTCCGTCTGTCAGTGGCGTCTCTGTTGGCGATATGTCTCCCGCTCAGTCCTAGCACAACATATCACTCAAGGCAACGCCAAACCATGGATCTCGTCGCTTGTGATTACCTCTAAACTCAAGCAGGAGAGAAGTAAAAACTCCAACCAATATTAGCCTTCAGAGAACAAATATTGCAAGAGGACCTGACCATTTTGCTCAGCCTTAAGAATACAGAAGAGACCAGGGTTATTATGGGGAGGTGAGCCCGTGTGGTCGCCCGCTGGGCTGTGTACTTAAGAAAGACTAACATGGCCGACGGTAATTCCATGAAATAAAGACACCCAAGCGCTACAGAATGGATCGCATTTCGCCTGAGACAAATTAACAGGTCAAGAAAAAGTAATAACACTTTCTGGAACGGATGACTTAGTATTGAGTATTGATTACCATTGCGACGACCCTTGAGGATATAATATGGGAAGTGTGACAAAGCTGCAAATAGGATTTGTTCCTTTATCGCGTCTTTGACGTCGTTTCTGTTCTGTATATTCCATCTTAGTATGTTTCAATACTATTGACATAAAGGCTTACCATCAGTGTTGATTTCAGGGACATGAATTTAGGCTGTGATATCGATATTGATTCCATCGATCTCTGAACAAAACAAAAATGTCTGTTGCAAATTTAGACATTATCACCACGATAGACCATACATATCAATGTCTGAGATGAAACAGTGCATGCCACGTATGTATGTATGGTATATATATATATATATATATATATATATATATATATATATATATATATATATATATATATATATATATATATATATATATATATATATATATATATATATATATATATATATATATATATATATATATATATATATATCTCTATATATATATATATCTCTCTATATATATCTATGAATATATATATATATATATATATATATATATATATATATATATATATATATGTGTGTGTGTGTGTGTGTGTGTGTGTGTGTGTGTGTGTGTGTGTGTGTGTGTGTGTGTGTGTGTGTGTGTGTTTGTAGCAGTCTTTGTCATATATTGTTTAAAACACCGCGTGTATGGCAATTCCTGTCATATATTGTTTATACCGCCGCGTGTATGACAGTCTTTTTAAGACCGATTTTAATAAGATAAGCAACTAAGCTAGATCGCTTTATATTTTACAGCAGCTTTATTATCACTACATAACATTAAGTGTTACAAGTCAATATCTTTTATTTGGAAGTGTATGTAGGGAAATTTGATTCAAACTTCAGATTCACTGAAATAATTACTTATAAGTTATATAAGATACGTTTATTGTTGCATATTGTATTAGTATCACTATGATGATCAGGTGAGTAGCAGTAGTAATAGCTGTGGAAGAAGAAAGAAGCACAATTGGTGATACGAATAGTGGTAGCAGCAGCAGTAGTAGTGGTGTCTGCTGTAATGGTAGTAGCAGAACTGGAAATAATAGTATTAAAAAGTAGTAGTAGTAGTAGTAGAAGTAGTAGTAGTAGTAGCACAGGTATGACTTACAGAAGATGTGTTGAAGAAGAAGTAGAATCAGCAGTAGTAGTAGTAGTAGTAGTAGCATTAGCAGTAGTAGTAGTAGTATCAGCAGAATATGAAGTGGCAGATGAAAAATCGATAAGATAAGAAGACGTGGTGGCGGTCCCACTAATAATGGCGGTGGTGGTGGTGGTTCTCCCACTAGTTACGGCAGTAGTGGTAGTGGTCCCACTAGTAATGGCGGTGGTGGTGGTGGTCCCACTAATAATGGCGGTGGTGGTGGTCCCACTAGTAATGGCGGTGGTGGTGGTCCCACTAGTAATGGCGGTGGTGGTGGTGGTGGTCCCACTAATAATGGCGGTGGTGGTGGTCCCACTAGTAATGGCGGTGGTGGTGGTCCCACTAGTAATGGCGGTGGTGGTGGTCCCACTAGTAATGGCGGTGGTGGTGGTCCCACTAGTAATGGCGGTGGTGGTGGTGGTAGTCCCACTAATAATGGCGGTGGTGGTGGTCCCACTAATAATGGCGGTGATGGTGGTGGTGGTCCCACTAGTAATGGCGGTGGTGGTGGTGGTTCTCCCACTAGTTACGGCAGAAGTGGTGGTGGTCCCACTAGTAATGGCGGCGGTGGTGGTGGTGGTGGTGATGGTGGTGGTCCCACTAATAATGGTGGCGGTGGTGGTACCACTAATAATGGTGGCGGTGGTGGTACCACAAATAATGGCGGTGGTGGTCCCACTAGAAATGGGGGTGGTGGTGGTACTTATGCGACCAAGAATACAGTAATGAGTCTGGGAGTTCCCATAATCAAAGTGTCCTATTTAACCACACGAGTGAGGAGCATACGCAAGTCGCCCTCTGTGAGAAGATATGTCAATAGTCACATCGCCGCCCGACATGACCCCGTCATCGCGGACTGATATGAATTACAACAAGCGTACAAGTCCAGACACGGCCTCGTCTCAATCACCTTTATTTTCTTCAATATGCAGCCTGTTTCCAAGCGCGGTGGAGCTGATCAGAGTGAGAGCATCTATACACGATTTAAGGCCAATATCTTTTATACATTTTCTATGAGTTTGAATTGCGAGACAGCATTGTCCCTTGTCTAGATCGACCAGCAGATGTTGTTGTGAGATCTAACCCAGATAAACAACCACGCCGAGTCAGTCAGCCTCTCCATCACATCGTTTGTCTCTGCCACGAATACTTATTATGTCTTCTTTTAGGTCAACGGACTTTTTCGCCATCTAGGAACATTTATTGACCGATGAGGAATAAATGTCATCAACTTGGAGGTCACATATGGATGTTTGACCATATATAGATAGAAGTTCGACGCTCGGGAAGTTTGGGATCGATCGGGGACCAATCGTTTGTGGTCATGGGCATGTAACACCCGAGCTGCGGCTATTCGTTGAGCTCAGTATGATTCCCTGGACACCGATTCATGCAGATCACCTTTAATACTCTTTTAACATCGGACTAAATTTCTCTAATCAAACAGTAAAGACAGACGACGAAACGTTTGTGAATGTCATTTTAGTCGAAAGGAAAAGAAGAAATGAGAATTGGCTACCAATCCGAATCGATACCTCTTCATGGATCATAAATAACCTCACTTCTTTGTAATAGTAAACCGCCATTGGACAAATTGCAATTAACGTAATGCGCCGAGAAATGGTAGATCAGGCCACGTAATGTAATCACTTCCACCTGATTGTCGGGATAGGCGCCCTAGTCGGTAGATGGGCAGAAGGGGGGTGGTACGAACCGACGCTGCATCTTCCTCATCTTTACCTTTGTGGGCGCAACACGGGGTCGGGTAGGATTATGACGACATCGCTTTTTTAGCCCTGTAGCATTGTTATACAAGATTAGTACTTGTTTCTAGCTGGTGAATCTTACATATGTTACAGCCCGGTGATTCTCTAAATAACCATGTAAGTTTGATATTAAACCGAATCGTAGTAACTGTGATTTACCTCCCAGACATGACTAGAATGCTGTTATCAGAGAAGTGACGTCACACGTTGCAATCCAATTGGGTAACCAAGTTTAGCGTCATATTCCCATTTGGCCCCACGTGCGCCCACAACAAAAAGTGCGGAAAACCCATTAATGACGACTCTCTTCTGTCCTTTGAAAATGTTTTAAACTGATGAATGCTCTGAATGCTGTAACCCCAGTCATTCTCTTAATCACCATAGCCTATCGGTGGTTATCATGATATTGCCTTCCAGATATGACCAGTATGCTACAGAGAAAATGTGCGAAAAAGCCAGTGAAGACCGCTTATCAACGCACGTCACATTCTTTAGCCTAATCTACCAATTTGGTTTACTCATCGAACATGGTGTTTATTTGGATGACACTACCGAGCGAGTGTCAGGGGTTCGCAACCCCGTGGGGCGAAGTATTTTTTTGGCTAATGGACACTGTGTACAAGGTTAGGCATCACAATCACCCTAGTCATTCATCGTTGTTAAATCACCTCTTTGTCGAAATGATTTAAGCTGAAGGCGATAAAAGCATCACCTTTAGTTCCATAATGCTACAGGTTGTGAGTATTTGAGGTCTGACGTCACTCACTACTTCCTACAGTTATAAAAGCGGCGATCCATATCCGGTTTGGAGGCTTTTTATAACCGCGCTTATTTTTGTCATTACGTTTTCTCTAGGTGCTTGTTAATGGCAAGTGAGACGAAGTTGCTAAATAAATCACATGCAATGCATGCATGGTATGCATGAGTCGTTTTTACATGCACTATATTGGAATTCATATTACACGTCATCATGTCTCAAACTCTAGCGGTAGTTTCGAGCAGACGTAAGTGACTAGTCAGGCGCAGTTAGCAGGCGCAGTTTTTGTACCATCTATCTATCTATCCATCTTACCCTTAAAAGCTTTCATGGCACTGAGCATACGCGTGATTGGCCGCGATGCTTGACTGGGTTTTATTGGAGATGCCAATCATTCGCATGGTAAACCTGTCATGGCGAGGTGTCACTTACAACCATAATCAATCGATGTTTAATCTACACGCGCTTTTGTCGCCTCTATCTATCCTGGCTTCGCGCCCCCACCCACCCCCAGCCACTCAACCTACCGGTATGGTCATGTATAGATATGCGACCACACTGTAGATCAGTGGTATTTCGGTCTCATTCAACCTCGAGTCTTTTTCGCAGAATGTGCGACCTAATCTAATTATGCTTTTGGTATTTTCGTCTTATTCTCCCGCCAGTTTCTTTCACTCAATAATAATTCCATTCACCCGTGGGTGAATCTTTCACCGTTCTAGAAGCACTAACACAAATGAAATCCCTAGCGTATTATTGAGGTAGCAAACACATTAACTGAATCCGTATGCATAACGACAATTATTCAGATTTGGCGAGTAAGGCTTCAATATGAAGAAGACAGAGAGTGACTCCAGTTTCTTCTATCAGTTGTGACTAGCAATGTAGAAAAGTGGAGCAAGTGGTAAATGGAAGAAATTTTAAAAAGTGAATGAGATGGCGATGACGAATTATCAAAAATGGCAAACATTGATGTAAAAACTGAATCCTCACAATAACCTCTGAATTACTAGTCGTATATTACATATGGGTTCGGTAATATGTTAATTCCAGAGCATTATTAACACAACCATAGATTAAAATAAACAAGAACGTGTGTTCCGCACATCCTCGACCCACCACCTCGCACCATCCTTTAAGGTGACACATGTACATATAGGGCAAGTGATTACCTGAGGAGTTTGCCTGGTGATGGAGGGCTAATGGAGGTGACGCTGCGGGATCTGTCCCTCTTGGTATGAGGCACATCCCCCGGACGAACCGGATCTGATTTACCTCGCGGTTCCGGGACAGAGAAGCGTCTTGAGCGGAGAGGATCCATGACATCTTCGGATAGATCCCGTTTCCTGGCTGGATCTGAGGCAGGTCGCATAACCGGCTCCGCGCAACACGTGCTGCCTTGCTGCCAAGCCGCTCAGATATCCAACTCACATTGATTCATCGAGACAGTCTCTGTCGTGTCCACTTGGAATATCTTTTAACAAACAGCAATTTAACTGCCGACAAGCCCGATGATGGATTACCCTGCGTAATTCCTAGGCTGTACAATCCAATTGAACAAGTTGGGTTGTAGTGCCGACACTTGGCCGGCCAGTGTGTCGTACGGGCGCTGAGGGCCGTAAAAATGGATTAGCGTGTTATCACCAGCACAGTGACCCGAGTCTCCCATGATATGAAGGGCGCGGGCGGCGACGCTAGCGCGGCTATATCAGATAGCCTCTTTGGACCTATGATAGTTACATTGTTTGTGACGTAGACCATGTTTACGTTAAAGATCACAATAACGCGTCTGTCTCCGTTGGATGATTCAGACACACTTGTTATGAAGCCGATACATGGGTTCTTAAGCCGCCTCATTTTGTAATCTAGTGTATATCTGTCGTTAGTCAGCTGATTATCCACATTACGTAGCGTTAGACAGGATTCACCTCCAGACGCGTTTCCCCCACCAGACTGGGCTGATCACTGGTTTTTCACACAGACCATCATATTCATTGTTTCGCTATTTGATTGTATAACAGATTATTGTCTATTTCTGAGACGTCACGAGCATTAGCAGCAGGATGAGGAACATCAGCGAGTAGTCCCTCTCTGACGTCACGAGCATTAGCAGCAGGATGAGGAACATCAGCGAGTAGTCCCTCTCTGACGTCACGAGCATTAGCAGCAGGATGAGGAACATCAGCGAGTAGTCCCTCTCTGACGTCACGAGCATTAGCAGCAGGATGAGGAACATCAGCGAGTAGTCCCTCTCTGACGTCACGAGCATTAGCAGCTGGATGAGGAACATCAGCGAGTAGTCCCTCTCTGACGTCACGAGCATTAGCAGCTGGATGAGGAACATCAGCGAGTAGTCCCTCTCTGACGTCACGAGCATTAGCAGCTGGATGAGGAGCATCAGCGAGAAGTCCCTCTCTGACGTCACGAGCATTAGCAGCTGGATGAGGAACATCAGCGAGAAGTCCCTCTCTGACGTCACGAGCATTAGCAGCTGGATGAGGAACATCAGCGAGTAGTCCCTCTCTGACGTCACGAGCATTAGCAGCAAGATGAGGAACAGCGAGTAGTCCCTCTCTGTGAGCCTCGTACCAGAGATGTGCATCCAACAGGGACGTCACAGCATATATTGAGGATCAAGGTAGTCCCTCTCTGTAGCCTCGTTAGTGTATTTATATTATCAAGGTTCAAAGTCTATTTATTTATTGTGTCGACGACTATGCTGGAGGTAATGGGTTATTTTCGGCGAAAATAACTCATTACCTCCAGCATAGTCGATATTGGTGCACATACACATCTGTATAATATTATTGCATATATCATTCACACGTTGATTCTTCTTGTCCACACGTTATGATTTAATGATGCGAATTGTATCGAATGTCTGTACAGGTCCGACCGTACTATGTCATAAACGCCGTAAGAATGTATAACATTCTTCACACACACACAACCACACACACACACACACACACACACACACACACACACACACACACACATACACACACACACACACACACACACACATACACATATACACACATACACACACAAATACGCCCACACATGCATACACACACAAGAATACACACTTACACACACATGCACGCAAATACACACACAAACAAACACACGTATACACGCAAATACACACAAATATTCACAGGCGCACGCAACCGCATATACATATGCATATATATACATATGCATATATATATATATATATATATATATATATATATATATATATATATATATATATATATATATATATATATATATATATATATATATATATATGCGTGCGCCTGTGAATATTTGAGTGTGTGTGTGAGTTTTTGTGTGAGTGTGTGTTTGTGTGTGTGTACGTGTTTTTGTAAGTCTTTGTGTATGTATGTATATATATATATATATATATATATATATATATATATATATATATATATATATATTATATATATATATATATATATATATATATATATATATATATGTGTTTATAGTTATATATGTATATATATACAGTTACATTTATGAATATATGTATAAATTTATATATGTCTATATTTTTAATTAAATATATGTTTCTTTAAAAATATGTATATATATATGTATATATGCAAAATTTGGGAAAATTCACCTGTTGGAACATCACATGAATTATTCTGTTGGTGTACATTGTCCTCTAGACCAAACACACCAAGGTGATCTTTAATCAAAATTGTGTTGGCAGCATGCATGTGTACATCCGTTAACCAGCCAGTTGAACGTTTCAGACATCGAGTCTCTCGTTTTGACAGCTTGGCGGCTGGTTGTAAACTATTTCCTTATTTGTACATGCATGTTGCGGATGACAGTGAGTTGAGCTAGCGATTCCATTCTGACGGCAACATTTTTGAGTAGACGGGCATGGTCCAGTGCAACAGCATGAGCTCTTGACAAATCCTTTGCCACAGTTTTCTTTTCTAACTGCGTTCCGTAAGGAAATGGATTTTGACAGGTCAGGCACCAAACTCCCTGAAAACTCCATCTCCTGCTCTATACTTACTGTTCAGAATTCCGTGTCTGTTGGCTAGTGTATTAGACTTGACCTTCTGACCACGTACATCGGTTATACGCAAGGCATGCGGGGAAAATCCGTCGATACACTATCAATCTGTGGTACAGCTACACAGTGTCACCCAAATTAAACACGCGTGCTGTAGTACGTTTCTTATAGTGGTCAGCCATTTTGCTGACAGACTTGCATGTACTGTCACGTGCCTTGTCTCTAAAACTATCATGCTTCCTTTTTTTGGGTATTGATGAGTCGGATTCGTCAACTGAAAGTCGCTTTTGGCTAGCTGATTTTGTTGGTGTGTGATCTGGGGTTGAACTTAATTGATCTTCATGAGAAATATCATCGTCTGATGTTTCTGTGGAAACGTTATTCGGTTCCACTGTAGATTTCCGAACACTGTCTGGGCTTACAGTTTGCTTTTTATTTTCCAATTCTTCCTCGTTAACAACGTGGATCTTGATTCAAATATCATTAAATGGGTCAGAACCATCTGCAGATGGGCCGTTTTCAGTCCATCAAGAGATCTGCAGATGGGTCGATGAAATAAGGTGCAAATATTTTTAAGCTGAGGGCGAATATAATATAAACACGTCCACAACTTAATGAAATCAGCTCATTTTGCATTACACGTCGACAATCATCTCTAAAATCATCTCTTTTCATTCATTATGCGTATAGCAATGCTACTGACAAGTTTAACCCGCTAAAATAGGCGGATGACGCGCCAAGCTAGTGTTGCCTCTGTATATATATATATATATATATATATATATATATATATATATATATATATAGAGATATATATATATATATATATATATATATATATATATATATATATATATATATATATATATATATATATAATATATATATATATATATATATATATATATATATATATATATATATATATATATATATATATATATATATATATATATATATATATATCTCTCTATATATATATCTATATATATATATATATATATATATATATATATATATATATATATATATATATATATATTTATATCTATATATATAAATGCATTTCCTTCGATAAGCAATTCAGGCCAAGTATTTTGCGTATCTACTCTAAAAGTGAGTTGCACTAGTTATCAGTGGGCCCATTATATCTCATCAGATCTGTGGAATCAGGTCAACCCATACTTCAGGCGCTGTTTTTGCGTAAAAACTGAAAAAAGTGATTATCAAAGAATAGTTATCATGTGGAATCGAAAACCATATTATCTCATGAGCAGATCTGTGGAATCAGGTGACCCATACTCATAAATCGCTTCGTCTCCCAGTTTGTGTTAAAGGTTAAAAAGCTTGTATAAAACAAATGATTATCAAAGAATCGTAATCAATGTTGAATCGAAAACGAATATTTATTTGTCGGTTGAGCAATGAATAAATATTAAGGCCAAGTGACCCTCAATCATAAATCAACTTCGTCTCCCAGTTTGTCTGCTTAAAGGTGCTACCAAAATAGCTGCAGAGCAACTAAAGGCTGGTCGCACAACCGGTAAACCTTGTTTGTAACCTTGCAAATCAATGATTGACACATAATAGCCCTGTCATAATAGCCCTGTGCAGACGCATCCTTCCGTATGCGTCCAATAGGGGCTCTGTCATGCAATGAAGGACTCACGTGGGAGAGTCATTGTAAATACGCCCCGCATTAAAATGGGACACGAATACGAGATGAAAGAGGCGCGCATGCGCCTGGAGCCCGATAGATGGTTTTGATGGTTTGTTCAACACGGCTTGCATTTGTTCGAAGTGTACAAAGTACAATAAGCGACATACTTTGTGTATACTCACAGCTGCGACGTTTACGCTCAACCGGATTAGTTCCGATGATTGTCAGCTATCACTGAGGGGAATCAGCGAGGTAAGGTAATATTAACCACAAACAGACAGATAGGAATATAAAGAGGACGATGGAGTAGTTGATGGGCAGTTTGACTGACAGTCGGCAGAGCGGAAGAAAGACAAATCAGCTCGAGGTGTTGAAGAGTGATTTGACTATAATCCCTCGATCGAACTAAGTGACAGGCATTCCCATATACTCATGTTAGCAAAAGGGGGATTGAATGTGTGACTTGCGGCTGGGAGCTAATAGGCAAATCGTTGACACGCTGTGTATCATTAGGAAATTGTAACGGTCGCCAAGTGCTGAGTGTTTGAACGAAAAGGGAATAGCATTTAGAATAAAAGCAATGTAGATGAATTATTGGCTGTTTTATGGTTAAACAGGGAACAATAAAGTCATGTGTGAAACGAATCAGGAAAGGCCAAGACAAGTGATGCTATGGGGATCTCTACGCTGTGTGACAACCGCCTTCTTCCGAGCCATGACAAACCACCAGGTCTCCCTGACGTCATGGTGGAAGGTGAGGTCCTTCACGGAAACATGCTGTATAGTTTGTATTGCACTTCACCACATTGCACTTCACCACGTTATATGAGCCCTACCTATCAGCTTATTATCTGGGAGAGGAGCGCATAAGCAATCGCTATAAAGATACACCAATCCAGAAAAACTCGACATTCATGGACTCCAAAAAAGCATGCGAGGAGCAATATCCAGGTGTGTACTGTATAACAAAATGAATTAATATACTTGTATTATATAGTGTTGGTTTCATGATTATGATGGATTTCTAGACTTATCTAATATACCATAGCTCTTAAGCATGCATGCACTTTTTTCAGAGGCTAAAGTCGTGTTTGTAAAAGACATGGCGTATATTCTCAGAGGTCGCATGGACTCAGCTGAATACATACCAAAAGGCTTCACTCATACATTCATGATACGAGACCCGCGGAAGTCAATTGTATCATTCTATAATTTAATAAGCAAGAAATTATCAAAAGGTGACAGCGGTCTCAAGTCTTTATTTAAGAAAAGTTAAGTTTTGGCTTTGAAATGGCGCAACAATCAATGTTTAAAGTGCAACCATATTCTGTTTTTTGAACACAAACCTATAAAAGAAAGTGTATGTACAGTTTGTTAACCCATATACTGTCCATTTGATTTAGACGAAGAAAATGTCTCATAAATAAATTTATGGAATCAAGTAGTTATTCCTTTTCTTACCAGTGACAATTAATCAATAGAACCTTTTCCTTGTTAGTGCCCTGACCATCGATGGTTTTTGACTGTGGAGAATGATTTTTCTTTTTCCAGAATGGGGGGATTTTGAGAAACATGAGGCTGGGTGTAAGGAGCAGTATGCATTGCTCCAAATTGTGACCAAACAACTGGGCCAAGAACCAATTATTATCGATGCTGATGATATGCTGGAAAACCCAGGTGAATTATCGATGGATTCCTCGGGCAATATCCACGAGTGACAGTGACATGTATAATAATATAAGTCAGGCAAAACCGAACACTACCAACACGCTCGTTGAATGAATTGACTTGAATGCCTGTGATTGATTCCACCCGATATTGCTGAACCATCCGTTGACTATATCATTAAGCGCCAAGGATTATGTATGTTTCTATTATTGTGCATGTACATTGACTCTTAATTTCAGAGGGTAGGATGCGGTTGTATTGTCAAAAGACTGGTATAGCCTACCACGACAAGCTCATCAACTGGGATCACCCGCTAGATATTGAGGTAATAGCATCCCTCTTATGTGAATGTGGATTCAATACCTCAACAGTATGACTGTTTATTTGTCTTAGTCTCAGTGAATGACGTAGTCGTTTCTCTGGTGATTGAGGTCGTTTAGCTTGGTTCTGTAGTTATTTGGCGGAGAAAGCCATCGCATCTGGTTCTCTTCCTTGCTGTCAACATCAGGATTTGCAAAACATGTTTCCAAACCAATATCGGAAGAAACTCTGAGAAGTTTGCCTCAAGACGTCACTGATGCAATAGAGGAGAACTTACCCTATTACTTCAAATTATACTCCCTTCGTCTGCAGACAAAGTAATGCACAAGGACTATCGTACGGAAATTGTAGGCTTGCTTTACACCGTTAAGTTGTTTATTGAACAAAAATTCAACATCATAGATTAAATGTTCACAAGCATTTATTCAAAACAGGATTCTATTGTGTACGTTACGACTTCATCCAGATGCCTTGAATCTTAGCATATTACGTTCATATGTGTTTTATTGTACCCAGCTTTGTATAACATGCATGTATGTGTACGTGTGTATACGGCAAAACATCGCTAAATTATCAACTCATATATTTCTATTCCTTGATAAAAGTAAACGCGTCTGCAAAAGCCCACTCTTTCGTTTGTTATATGCTTTGCTATTCAGCTATTTAAACCGGTGGCAATTAACAACAAAACGAGTTAAGACTTGTCTTGCCATCGAAAATGTTTTGATGCCCGTTTACACATGATGACAAACATTCGAATGGGCGATGTCGAGGTAATGGCGAACACCATACCTGTTCACTGAACTGTAAACTAATGTACAAAGTAAATATTTTGCTCCAAACCCATTGATGACAGACATAACTCAGGAGCTCTAAGGGGCAAATAATATCAAGAGCGTCGTCGAATCATTGGGTTCAATCGGCTTCCAAGAAAATATCACAGGAAAAAGCCACCTCGAGAGCATTTATCTCACAGTAAACATTGTTACGCAAACTCTTTCCATCGAGTGTGATGAACCACAGATATTAATATAAACAGCTAATCCAACGCAGCCACATGTTTGTTATCTTAGCTGTATGCTGATATAACTTCAATATCCTGCGTTCAATAGCAGTTGTCATGGTGATATCACTGATACACACCTGTCACACAGGCGGGGTATATATGTGATACACAGGTGGCATAAACGGAGAGGTGTACATGTTACCTGCTTTTCTACACTCCCACTCACACGCCATGCTCGTGGGTGTCGGAATGTGTGATAGAGATAACTAGATGTGATCTACACCGGAGCTGCATGCGACATTGAGTGATGATGCTATAGTAACGCTTATATATCCTGTCTGATCCATAACTTGGAATCAATCACAGCGGATAATTGCTCTGTCTCACTTGCTGGGCCCTTGACTTATCATTTCAGCTGAACCTCGTACAACTTAAGGTTATGGCACAGGACTCAAATCAGGTAATTTGTGTTGATATTAAAAGAGTTATCATTGTGTTTTGAATCCGCACTTAATCTGTTGTGTAGTTCGCCATATAAGGGACTTTGGTTTTCTTATCCTACATCTATTCTTCGGACACCCCATGTCACAAGCTCTAACCCAGCTGCAGTCAAATGACGTCGCAAACGAGCGACGGCGATGGGTGAGGATGATTGTAATTCTTGTCCAGCTCCCGTTAATTGTACTCTCTCACTCGGTACAAGCCCGCTGCGGACGATCATCAAACGGTGCCATTGAGCCACGATGTAGGGAGAGATTATCACACATTGTGATCGCACCCACAACCTGTGGGCCGAATGGTGTCTCAATAAAAATGAGGTCATGATTGGCTGAAACTCGACCTTCGCGTTATGATTGCCATGCATTACACGGAGGTATTCGACAGTGCCACATTGTGTACAGTTGAGATCATGTGTGTGTGTGTGTGTGTGTGTGTGTGTGTGTGTGTGTGTGTGTGTGTGTGTGTGTGTGTGTGTGTGTGTGTGTGTGTGTGTGTGTGTGTGTGTGTGTGTGTGTGTGTGTGTGTGTGTGTGTGTGTGTGTGTGTGTGTGTGTGTGTGTGTGTGTGTGTGTGTATCGAATGATAGTCGTTTGTACTAACTAGGATAAGTACGAATAGCAGTGAGTGTAACTCTGAGGTTGGTCACTGACAGGGAGCACGTCGTCCTCAGATAATCTTTTACAATGCTTTTCGGAAATGTGACCGCCACTGTACGTGATCACCCGAGTCATGTGAAGCCTGTCAGGTTGTTACACATGGGGATCAAACTCACAGCATGTGGGGCGAAAAGGCGAGGCAGTATACCATTACGCCAAGAGGGCTGGCTTATAATTCATACACAATATGATTGGAAATTACATGGAAATCATGACCTGATATACAGGTGTTTTTTGTCACTTGGTACATTAATGGTCCGCAGGTTTCATGATGGAATGTTCGGGTGATGTAAATGCCGCGATTCTAGGTTTTCGTCAATATGTAAGAAATCTCATCGTTAAGACGTTGTCATGAATATTTCTTTGCTTAATTTTACAAGTACGATTCTGTTAGCATCACAGACAATATTTGAGGCCTATGCATGAGCTTATTATCAGGGAGAAGAGCGTACGAGTAGTCGCTACAGCGATACACCATTCCAGAAAAACTCTACATTCATGCACTCCATCAGTCTAGGTCTCCATTCCTTTGAGCCCCCGCACCCCGACTGTTACAACTCTCTCTGGTCTAAGGCGGTGAATAGTTGAGGGATGTAGACCAGCACTCCATACAAGCATTAAACGAATCAATAAATTATCCTTCTTATATAATTCATCAGACTTTACTCACTAGTGCAATGATTTTAGAGGCCAGGTGGTGTTATCAGAGACCTCTGGGGTCACCTGGCTTCGGCTCAATAACTACCAAGAGGCTTCACTCACACATTCATGATAAAAGATACATTGAAGTCGCTCTATATATTCATTTCCAAGAAGACATTACGGTTGTTTTGAGTCGCTATTCAATCTTTTAAGCACAATCATATTCCAGCGTATCAAAACGATCGAAAGTATAGTGAACAGCACTGACTCTGTCAAGGGTTAACGCCCTGGGGGTCAATTAAGTGTATAGGGGTAGTATACATGTACCACGAGACGGGGTATGTCTTTGTAGCCTCTCGACTTGTACGCGGGTTTTGTTGCGTACCGTACTTGTACGATGGGGTATGTTTTTCAGCTGCAATCTGTACAACGGGTTTTTTTTCTGGGGGAGGGGGGCTTCGTGTTGTACTATGGGGTATGTGTTTTTCTTCCCATCTGTACATATGTTTGATATAAATTTTGTTTCAATATGTCGAGATTTTCTCCCGGGATTTCCCACCGATCGTTGACAATACAAGTGCAATGAATGGTCCCTATGTGACGCGTTCGACCGTGCAAGCGCGCCAAGTTGTTACATCATGAAATGAAAATTCAGCTGATCAGTTTTGAGATTTTTCCAACACATTTATCTTATTTACGACGTACGACGTGTTAAACATTCGCATAATACACTCTAAACATGGAAGGTTCTACAAAGAACCTTTAAAGGTTCTATGTACCCGGAATAGATATGGAACCCCTAAAGGTTCAATTTGGAACCTTACTATGTTCCATAAATGAACCCTTTTCAAAGATTCGTTATCTGGAACCTTCAAAGGTTCTTTTCTCCCCCAAGTATATAGAACCTTCAAAGGTTCTATATCTTCCCCAAGCATAAATAACCTTCAAAGGTTCTTTTTGTATCGCTGTTAGGGTTCCAAATATTGAACCTTGAAAGGTTCTATGTATGTATTCATATATGGAACCTTTAACGTTCTAATTTAAAATAACCCGCATCCATATTACTTATAATTAATAAATACTACACAATATAAATAAAACCAATATTTGTTTTTCAAACCAAAACTTTATTTAAAAAGGATAGATGCATATAATACGACTTCCTATCTACACAGGCATGTGTGCTGCTTTGTAGCCGGCATTGACGGTTGAGCAGTAAGCTTGAAAAGAAAAACTCAGCATATGACAATGTGTTTTTAAGACCTTTAGGGTAGTGGACCCCAAAGGTCTAATGCATAGATAGAAGACATCTTAAGGCCGAATAGGGGTCCATTTCCGTGGAGACAATCACGACCTATCTGTCCAGCCACAGATCAGCACTGTAAGCTTGAAGAGGGTTGACGTCAGCTGTGGAGGTTCCTGCAAAGCATGTAACAATTGCAAAAAGTGATTATTTGCATAAAATATAGTATTCCAAGCAACATTACATCATAGCAATGTTGATGAAATAGGTTGAAATAGGTTGACTGTGGCTGACACAGATTATCCTCTGGAGCACTATTAAATGTTTCAAGCTATTCATTCATTGTTCCGAATCAAGTATGTAAACGAACCTTGAAAACCCCTATATTATTTCAAGAAACAGACACGTCATACCTTTCCTTTCCTTTCCGCTTCCTCTTAACTTTTACATGCTCTTGCAAAAGTTTTCCTGCAATTTTTTGTCTAGATCCTTCTTGAATATAAGGGTATGAAATCAACAACAGCGGCAATTAATTTCTAAATATTTCACAATGGATACCAGCCACCAACCATTGTGTCAAATATATGGACCAACTAAACCATCAAATTACCAGGGATGCTACTTTGAGGATTGGATAATTAAGTGAGTTTTAGTGAGTGAGTGAATGAGCGTTAGTGTGTGGGAGAGTGACGGACTTTATCATGCGAATATTCCCCGGGGAGGGGGGTTCTCTCCATGGAAAAGGGTAGGGGTTAGCCGCCATGGGAAACAAAAATCGGACCATATCTATACCAAGCCAAAGTGAGAAAGGGGAACCATTTACATACCAAATCCTCTGAAAAAAACCCCATTCATATATATTATTTTTCAAAAGGGTCACCAATACATATACCAAAATTAATGATCCCAATCCATATCTAGACCCATTCATATACCAAACTAAAGATTCAGCTAGTTTATTAAGCTTCGCAACTTTGCTGATACTGTGGTCAGTCCCAACGATGCTCTGGTTCGTAACAGAAGTTAGTTAATTAAATAGCTGCCACTAAATAAACAGATGTGTGACTCGGGCCCGCAGGCTATCAACGAGCGCCCCAGGACGTCCGGCCCATGAGGTAGACGATATTGCAGGAAACAGTGGAAGGAGAATGTACGGACTTGACCTTTCTGTTTGCCTATCATGCCATAATACTTGTCTTTGAAACAACGCAACCACGCTGACGGATAGGGCTGGCCCCCATTGACCCAGGGGACTTGAGCAAACACCCAATATTGAGCATCGTATTGGATACCTATCACAAAACAAATATCCGTTGCTATGGTCACCGTTAAAAATACATATAATAGGTCATTGCCCACAAAAAATTGGCGGCACATCCCAACTAACCTCCACATAGTGAGACACCAACCCCCGGGAATATTACACAGTGTGGTTAATTAAACATGAAATTAAACAAAGGAATCAACATTAACATTCTAAATAATTATATTTCAATCATGAGACCATCGGTATAAGCTCTATCGAAACAAGCAGCATTCGCAACACGGAAAACACAATGGTTGGGTTTAAATCGTCTTTGGGAACGGTAAAACTAAAGCACTGTGTTAAATTTGAAGCGAATGAACAATATCACCAATATACGGGCACAGGTTCTTGAACAAAGCAAGTGAGAACTATAACACGTTACACAGAATAAATCAAATATTCTTTACACACTTGCCGAAGAAAGTTAAGTTGGTCGACGGGATTTCCAAATCCGTTGAAGGCGCGAAAAATGACTGGAACGCTTCAATGAGGTCGAGCTTCCGCCGTAGACTGGTAAGATTATATGTGACGCAGTCGGAACCGCCGCAGCATCAGGTCAACGAGCCTTTGTAAATTGGGGAGGCACTTACCGGTTGACCAGGATTACGTACAACTGTATAGTCGGCATGGTATGCTTAGTCTAATAATATGGTTAGGCAATTCTACAAGTGCCCCCGTCTCATCAGCAGCTTTGAGCCGACTCGCATTTGATATCAGGCTTTATGACTTGTCTGTGTATTCGTATTAACCTTGGGTTTGGCGTGAGCGCATGTTAGTGCATACAATGAGAAATCAGCTGATCAGATTTTGAGATTTGTCCGACACATTTATTTACTACGTACGACGGGTTATACATTTGCATAATACCTTGTGCGAAGTCGTACATTTATTGCCATTTTCACGAGGGGTTAAACATTCGCAAAATATACCTTGTACGACGTGGTATGCTCTTTGCCATTTTCACCTTATACGACGGGTACGAGTTTTTGAGTTCCCGCGGCACACGCCTTTACTTTAGAGTGGTTGAAATACATGATAATATCATTGTCGCTTGTCACAGGGACCTGGTAAGAGATGCTTCAACAGACGCACACGCGCTCATCTCGCTGAAAAAAACGGGGGTCGGGTATACGAAGGAGTATAAATCTGGCAAAACAACGGGAGTTTGGATGGCGCGAAGTCAAGAGTCCCCTTTAGCAGATCAATTACTAAACCACAGTTCAATGTTGATTGGCATTATTTCACTAGTCATGTAACGTCATTCAGAATTTGTTATGATTTATGAACCTACGTGCAGACATGAGGTACTAAAGCATGGGTCTGCCAAATGAAGGGAATTTGAAACCCTGGGTATACGTGACCACGCTCCAGGCTGGACTGTATATAAACCGTTACACATCGCCGTCAAATTATCCTCATCTCGACTGCCTGATCGTCAGCAACCAGCTTGGCATCTTAGCTTATCTCTTGATCACAAAATCCGGACGGAAAATATAGTAAGTCTAGTCTTATTTCTATTATCATTTTTATATTTTAATATAAGATTGTTATTGCACTCCAGCGATAGATAACAGTACATAAACAATCAATTGTCACCAATTCGATTGTAACTTTAAGAAATCAATTTGATATGAAATGTTACCTTCATCCATTTTAATTTCATATATTTGAAGGGGCAACTTTCTAATTTATACATGTTTATAGGATGTGGGTTCAATTATATGATGTATTCAGCATATTTCAAATGACATAGCTCTTCCGCTGCAAAGTTCTGCTACTTGGTCATGCTGTCATTAAAAGAGTCGCGATATTGCCATTAAACAAGTATTTAAAAATGTATTTCAAACTTTGTTTAACAGGTCAGAATGGGTCTTACTGGAGCTCAGATCGACGCCATCAAGAGTCATTGGTTTACCAACATCAAGGGACATTTGCAGGCGGCAGGGGATTCCATCTTCATCAAGTTAGTAAAAACAAAATAATCTACTGAGTGGTAACAGTTCACAAAGCAACCAGTATTTTTTCTACACGCGGAAAGAATAAACCGTCCACATTCTCAATTTTCGTAATCTGAAATTATTGCAGTTTGTTGTATTATGCCTGTATGGCGGCCATTAGCAACAATAGTTCTGTCATTGTAGGTACCTCACTGCTTACCCAGGGGATATGGCGTTCTTTGACAAGTTTTCCACGGTCCCCATCTATGCCCTGCGATCGAACGCAGCGTATAAAGCCCAGACTCTAACAGTTATCAGCTACTTGGATAAAGTGGTAGAAGGTCTGGGCAGCGATGCAGGTGCTTTGATGAAAGCCAAGGTGCCAAGTCACGATGCTATGGGGATCACCACGAAGCATTTCGGAGTAAGTCTACAACATTTGGTTCTAATTGGCTGGTCAGCATGATAAGTACTGAATGTTGGAGCAAATGCCATACATGGATAATATATAAATTTATGATAGACACACTTCAGAGCACACTAACTCGACTTCTTATTTGACACTCGCCATCAGCTGCTAATTCGGATGAGTATAAACAGTTCGTCTCATGCGCCTTAACATGCCCCTGGGGTATTTCAGTGACTTTTTCTATGGTGGATTTATCAGTGCCCCTGGCAATCTGTTTGTAATACGAAATTTAGATTTGAATGCAATTTATCTCATGCACCAAGCCCATCACTTATCAATGCCTTGTGCAATTTTCCAGCAACTTTTGAAGTTGGTTGGAGTTGTGTTCCAAGAACAGTTTGGGGCATGCCCGGAAACTGTCGCTGCCTGGGGCGTCGCTGCTGGTGTCCTGGTGGCCGCCATGAAGTAAACCGAAGGACGCTTCTACGTCACAAGAACAGGTTCCCAGAGCTCGTGATTTAGGAACCGTTTTAGCCTATCAAATTCGGAGGCATTTTCTATTCAGCCGAAAATTCACATAACATATCGTTTGGTCTGTATAATTTATCTGAATCCATGTAATGTGTTGATAAAAATGTCACTCGAAAACTGATTCTTGTGAAATTGGAGTCTTTTATTTGAATAAAACGGATGCTTTAATTGATTGATCTGCTATTATATTTTCTGCACCAAATAACCAATTTAACCCATTTATGGACTTACACTGCTACATGCTTAATTCTTAGTACAACGATCAATACTTCAATTAGATCACTAAGTCATGGAACTAAATCCTAATAAAAAATAAATTTACATCATTGAACTTCAGTGGAGGACTACACCCAGTTCAACACTATTATCATTAGATCATGTAACTACAGTAATCATACCAGTTGGAATATGAGTGATGCTAAAAGTGATGTGTCGAAGGTGATGTGTTTGCATTGTTGTACGCTATTTGATGTAAGTTTCTTGCACAGCGTTATGACGCTGTTGTGGATATATTTCTGAAAGTTATGATTCCATGTCGCGCTCATATCATATGACCGGAAACCAGAGCCGGCTGATGCAGATGTACATTGAGTGATCGATGTATAATCACACCAAGTCATTATCAATTTTCTGCAACACATAACCCACGAGTCAAGTAAACTCCACGTAAGCATTTAAGGGAGAGGGGATTAATGAAGGGAAGGACAATGAGTATTTTACCCCGACAAACTAATTTAACCAGCCAGGTGGCTAGAAGATGAATCATGGGGCGCAAGGTGGTTATCATAATAATCGGCAATGACAAAAACCTACGTCATCAGAATACATCATTTGCTACGTCATCAGCCCACATAGCATCATACGTCATCATACTACATCACACCATGCGTGATCAGGTCGGGTAAAGTAAGTTCGGCATGGTTGTTGTTAAAGGCACAACAACTTTGCTACAAACAAAGAAGAGTAAACATAAAGAAATAAGATGGATCTGACGGAGCAGCAGCCTTCTAGGATAAGATGACAAACGAGGGTATCCTTGGGGATAAAAATGAATAAGAAGGTGGAAAAGAAAACAATACGACCGGCTTCTTCATCTGACCACACCACAGCCTTCTTCATCAGAACACACCACAGCCTTCTTCATCAGACCACACAACAGCCTTCTGTATCTGAACACACCATAGCCATCTTCATCAGATCACACCACAGCCTTCTTCATCACACACACACCACATCCTTCTTCATCAACACACCAGCCTTCCATAGCCATCTTCTTCATCAGACCACACCATCATCATTAGACCACACCACAGCCTTCTTTATCAGACCACACCACAGCCTTCTTCGTCAGACCATACCACAGCCTTCTGTATCTGAAAACACCTCAGCCTTCTTCATCAGACCACATCCCAGCCCTCTTCATCAGACCACACCACAGCCTTCTGTATCTGAAAACACCACAGCCTTCTTCATCAGACCACATCCCAGCCTTCTTCATCAGACCACATCCCAGCCCTCTTCATCAGACCACACCACAGCCTTCTTCATCAGACCACACCGCGGCCTTCTTCATCAGACCAAAACACAGCATTCTTCATTTGACCACACCACAGCCTTCTTCATCAGACCACACCACAGCCTTCTTCATCAGACCATACCACAGCCTTCCTTATCAGACCACACCACAGCCTTCTCACACAGCACAGAGGAATTGTTGATTCTTAGGAATTTGTTATCAACAAGTAAACACGCGGAATAAATCCAATCATCTAACAAGAATTAGAAGAAGGATGGAAAAGGCATAAATAAAAACACTCCCTATGAGTAATCACTGTTATCATGGGTTTCCATGGACACAGTCCAACTTTAGTGATGGATCAATTCTTATAACTCTGATGGGGGTATACTGAATACAGTTTTGGGTAGCCTAGTGGGTGCGTAGTCCAAAACATGAGTTTTCTTTGGGTTTCCCCAACCAGAATTTTGTTTCAGTGGGTCCAATATGAGTAAAGCTATGGTATATATGTAAGTTCCACCCAACAAATCTAGATAGTTATAACGTCAATATGAGTAAAGATAATTTATTTTTGGATGGCCCAGTGTTGTTTTTGTGTGGCAATAATTTGGTTCTCTTAATAAATAATTTAATTTTAATGGGCAAAATTAAAAAAAGGAGATTTTCTGACCTAACATCAACTCAATATTTATAAGTTCAACTTAATTATTCTTGACATAGAAAACATTGATTGTGGTAGTGTACTGTTTGTCGGAAATAAACATATTGGGGTCTCCTACAATAAGTTTTTGAATGTGTGGGATTGTTTTTTGCTATTATCACTGATCTGATGGGGGATATTGGGTGGGTGTGGGTTCTACGGATTATTACATTATATGACTTAAACATGTTAGTTTAGAAGTTTATATCGTTTAGCATGCTTTTGGAACTGGTTTCTATCATATTTTACTTGATTATATTATGAGTTCGAATTCATGGATTTACATCTTGGTGGTCCTATTATTGATTTGATTGCACCAAAATACTTTGTATATCACTCAAAGCTAAAGTTAACATGATGTATTACGAATGAGAACAACTACACGGGTGATTGTAGATGCACTGGTTATTATTTCTCACAGCGCTCTAGTCATAATCATATTCAAAATTTGGGCACTATTACCAGTATTAAACGAAAATTGCAACTTTAAAATAAAGGATATTGTTACAGAGAATATCAGAAAATATAACAATATCTGCAATAAGATATTTGCTTATGTTGATCTCGCGAGATCTCGTCTTATATGGTACTCCTATTTTGCGCCAACTTCACATGGGCGCCGTTATGTTACCATTTTATTTTGTCTAGACTTTATTCCGTGCGCATGTTCAATACACATTATGATTACATATAATAAACTCAATCATAATGTCTATCACTGCAATAGCTCCTTGTTTCCCAAAAAACAGATAAAATCGTATCGGTCTTGATATTAGCCAGATCACTTAATACAAATAAAGTCACGTAGGCTTTGCGGACGTTTGAAACACGACCACATCTGGTAGTTTTGCAAGTATCCGTCTTTACTGCTGGTGATCCCTTATTGGAGGGTTGAGGATCTAGGTTTGGTGTGGCAGTATAGTCAATGAGATTATAGCTACACTGAGAGAACTCACTTCGAGTGGCTCTGCAGTGATCGCTTTCCTAATTATAATACACTGCAATCGTAAGGTGGCGCTGCCTTGACACAAACAAAAGCACATGGGAATATTAATCTGACGTCACTGCGATCGATGAAAGCGGGAAAAAGGTCGTTTTGCCGAGCCTCCTTTCCGCTGCCAAACACGTCGCACAATGGGCTTAAACTATTTATGAAATGTCATCTTGATAAATTGCCCGGTCCGCACAGTTTACGATCCTCGATCTCTCACGTCCGCACTGAAGGTGGTGGTTTTAGATAGTCAATAACTGTTTGGAGCGAGGATACTGGCCTGGGGTTGACATTAACATTGGCTTGTCGGGGAAATGTGACTGTCTCGAGTCAATAGCTAAAAGCTATGCTAAGCTGTGTTGTGATTATAAATCAATAACTTACTGACCATCGCTCTATTACTAGATTCATCACAATGATTAAATGACCATTGCTCTTTTGCTAGGTTCATTACAATGGCTAATTGACCAACACTCTGTTGCTAGGTCCATTACAATGACTTACTGACCATCACCCGTCTGCTAGGTTCATTACAATGACTAACTGACCATTGCTCTTTTGCTAGGTTCATTACAATGGCTAACTGACCAACGCTCTGTTGCTAGGTCCATTACAATGACTTACTGACCATCACTCGGCTGCTAGGTTCATTACAATGACTTACTGACCATCACTCGGCTGCTAGGTTCATTACAATAACTAACTGACCATCACTCGTCTGCTAGGTTCGTCACAACGACTAACTGACCATTGCTCGTGCTGTCACAACGACTAACTGACCATTGCTCTGTTGCTAGATACATCACAATGACTAACCGACCATAAGCCAGTATCAACAGAGGCTTATAATATACAGACTATGTATAAGAAGCATGAGAGGAGGGGCGTTTTATGACTCAAGTTCCATTATCAATAGCTTGAAAGGAATGCGTTTTGTGATCGAGTGGCTGTGTTCAGCGATATGGTTAACTGACCATCGCCCGGTTGTTCAGTTCATCACAACGGATAACCAATCAACTACTGTTGGTTCCATCTTAAATGCTAGCTGATTAACGCTCTCTTGCGAATTTGTTTTATGGTGACCATCGTTTTGTTGCTAAGTAATGGCATACTGACCATCGTCCTGTTGCTAATTACATCACTAAGACTAACTGGCCATCGCGTTATTTCTTAGTTCATCACTTTGCCATGCTGGTCATAGCTTAAACTGAGATGCATGTTAGGTTTCATTCGACATTGGTCCTGGACAAGTTGCGTCAACTAGGAAATTGATATAGTATCGAAAAAGTTCACCAACATTGTACAATGTTTATCTCACAGACATAGTTAATTGATTTAAATGCTGACATCACAGACATGGTCGATTGATTGAAAAGCTTATCTCACAGACATGGCTCAAATAGGCCCGAGACGAGTGATGAATTGGGGACTTCCACGCTGTATGACAACTGCCATCTACTGAGCCATGACCAACCATCTTACATCAAGGTGAGATAACTACTGGTCATTTTGCACATTCTTAGTGTATATAACTAATTACTTGGTAGCGATGGCTGATTGTTTGCTTGTCCTAAATATTCAAATTATATGCTTGCTGTTGATCGCTCAAAAATGTTTCCGTCCTTCTCCCATCAATTTAGTTGCAAAGATTCTGTCTTGATGCCTTCAATACAAAAGAATTGGGAGCATATAGACAAAGTTGCATATATTTAATTGCTTTATTTCACTATTCTGTTTCCATGCTACCACAGACGATATTTGGGCCTTACCTACCAGCTTATTATCTTGGAGAGGAGCGCATTAGCAATCGCTTTAGAAATTCCCCTATCCGCGAAAAATCTCGTTAATTGACTCCAAGGGAGCAACTTCCAGGTGTGTAACCAGTACAATAATGATTAAATATATTCGGTAAATATATAGACGATTTCAAGATATAATTGTTTAAAATCTTTTTTTCAGAGGCTAAAGTGGTGTTTACAAACATATAGCATGTTTTTCAAGGGGTTGTCTGGCTTCAGTCGAATATCAACCAAGAGGCTTCACGCTGTCATTCATGATTCGAGACCCGCGGAAGACGACTGTAAAACAAGAAGCAATATTTAAGAACATCGATGGGTTATGATTGTGGATAATGAGTAAGATGTACTTTTTAAGAACAGGAGGATTGCGAGAAATGTCAGGCAGGGTTCAAGGAGCAGTATGAAATGGTCCAAACAGTGACCAAACAGCTGGGGGGAGAACCCATCATTATTGGTGCTGATAAGTTGTTGAAAAACCCAGGGACTGTGACAAAGTGTCCCATAGAAAACCTTGCTTTGTTCGTTTTGTGCCGCATACGTATCTTTAGACTATGAACCGAAAAATCTAGTGGTAACTATGATCTCTGTTTGTGCTTGTCTTAATTTCAGAGGGTATCGTGCGATTGTTTTGCCAAAAGACTGCGGATCACTCGATGGACTGAAAACGGCTCATCTGCAGATGGTTCTTACCTAATTGCAGATCAGTGTTGGATCGAAATTATACTAAGTGGTATAGTTATTATGCCAGATCCCAAGATGAACTTGCCGAATAATCTGCAGATGGTTCTTAACCAATTGTGGATCAGTGTTGCATCGTAATTAAACTAATGGATTTTAATTTAATCCTGCTTTGTGCTGCAATATATACGAACCCCCAAAAAACTCAGTGGCATAGTCATTATGCGAAATCCCAATCGTAACTTTGTAAACTTAAAATTTAAAAGAAAATCATCAGCAAATGGTTCAGAATTCCGTGTCTGCAGGCGAGTGTGAAAGACTTGACATTTGACCATTTAAATAGGTTATAAAGCAAGGTAGGTGCGGAAAATCCGTAGATGCACGAGCAATCTTTGGTATATATTGTATGACAACCGCCTTCTACCGAGCCATGACAAACCACCCTGACGTCAAGGTGAGGTCTCTACAGGTCTGCACGTTCATGGTGGAATTCCGTGTGTAATGAATACCTCATTGGATGATCGCTGTTGATGATTCAACAATTTATGCACTTTGTCCTGCCATTTTCCTTTTAGAATCCACAATTTGAAATCCATTTTATATTTTAGACATTGGCACGAATATTCATTTGCTTCATTTCAAAAATGTTGTATTTTTTTTTTGCACTTCACCACAGACGTTATGAGCCCTACCTACCAGCTTATTATCTGGGAGAGGAGCGCATGAGCAATCGCTTCAGAGGTACACCAATCCAGAAAAACTCGACATTCATGGACTCCAAAAAAACATGCGAGGAGCAATATCCAGGTGTGTACTGCATAACAAAATACATTAATATACTTAGTAAATAAGTCGAAGGTTTCACGATTATGATGAATTTCTAGACTTATCTAATATACCATAGCTCTCAAGCATGCATGCACTTTTTTCAGAGGCTAAAGTCGTGTTTGCAAAAGACATGGCGTATTTTCTCAGAGGTCGCATGGACTCAGCTGAATACCTACCAAAAGGCTTCACTCATACATTCATGATACGAGACCCACGGACGTCAATTGTATCACTCTATAATTTAATGAGCAAAAGACATCGGTCTCAAAACTTTGTTTAAGAAAGTTTTGGCTTTGAAATGGCGCAACAATCAATGTTTAAAGTGCAACCATATTCTGTTTTTGAATACAAACCGATATAAGAAAGTGCATGTAAAGTTTGTTAACGCATATGCTGTCCATTTGATTCAGACGAAGAAAATGTCTCATAAATAAATTTAAGTAATCAAGTAGTTATTCTTTTTCTTACCAGTGACAATTAATCAATAGAACCTTTTCCTTGTTAGTGCCCTGACCATCGATGGTTTTTGACTGTGGAGAATGATATTTCTTTTTCCAGAATGGGAGGATTTTGAGAAACATGAGGCTGGGTGTAAGGAGCAGTATGCATTGCTCCAAATTGTGACTAAACAACTGGGTCAAGAACCAATTATTATCGATGCTGATGATATGCTGGAAAACCCAGGTGAATTAGCAATTGATTCCACAGTGACAGTGACATGTATAATAATATAAGTCAGGCTAAATCGAACACTAGCGAACACGCTCGTTGAATGAAATGACTTGAGTGTCTGTGATTGATTCCACCCGATATTGCTGAACCATCCGTTGACTATATCATTAAGCGCCAAGGATTATGTATGTTTCTATTATTGTGCATGTACATTGACTCTTAATTTCAGAGGGTATGATGCGGTTTTATTGTCAAAAGACTGGTATAGCCTACCACGACAAGCTCATCAACTGGGATCACCCGCTAGATATTGAGGTAATGGCATGTCAGCATCCCTCTTATGTTAATGTGGATTCAATACCTTAACAGTATGACTGTTTATTTGTCTTAGTCTCAGTGAATGACGTAGTCGTTTCCTCTGGTGATTGAGTTCGTTTAGCTTGGTTCTGTAGTTATTTGGCGGAGAAAGCCATCGCATCTGGTTCTCTTCCTTGCTGTCAACATCAGGATTTGCAAAACATGTGTCCGAACCAATATCGGAAGAAACTCTGAGAAGTTTGCCTCAAGACGTCGGTGATGCAATAGAGGAGAACTTACCCTATTACTTCAAATTATACTCCCTTCGTCTGCAGACAAAGTAATGCACAAGGACTGTCGTACGGAAATTGTAGGCTTGCTTTACACCGTTAAGTTGTTTATTGAACAACAATTCAACTTCATGGATAAAATGTTCACAAGCATTTATTCAAAACCGGATACGACTTTATTCACATGCCTTGAATCTTAGCATATTATGTACATATGTGTTTTATTGTACACAGCTTTGTATAACATGCATGTATGTGTACATGTGTATTTGGCAAAGCATCGCTAAATTATCAACTAATATATTTCTATTCCTTGATGAAAGTAACTGTGTCTGCAACAGCTCACTCTTTCGTTTGTTATTTTCTTTGCTATTTTGCTGTTTAAACTCGGGGCAATCAACAACAAAACGACTTAAGACTTGTCTTGCTGCACAGTCTTGATGTAAAAGTTGAATAAAACGCGGCCCTCTGTAATGTTTTGATGCCCGTTCACACATTATGACAAACATTCGAATGGGCGATGTCGAGATAATGGCGAACACCATACCTGTTCATTGAACTGTAAAATAATATATTAAGTAAACATTTTGCTCCTAACCCATTGATGATAGACATAACTAAGCAGCTCCTAGGGGCAAATAATATCATTGAATTCAATCCGCTTCCAAGAAAGTATCACAGGAAAAAGCCACTTCGAGAGCATTTATCTCACAGTAAACATTATAACACAACCTCTTTCCATCGAGTGTGATGAACCACAGATAACAATATAAACAGCCAATCAAACGCAGCCACATGTTTGTTTTCTTAGCTGTGTGCTGATATAACTTCAATATCCTGCGTTCAATAGCAGTTGTCATGGTGATCTCATTGATACAGACCTGTCACACTGGCGGGGTATATGTGATACACAGGTGGCATAAACGGAGAGGTGTACATGTTACCTGCTTTTCTACACACCCCACTCACGCCATGCTCGTGGGTGTCGGAATGTGTGAAAGAGACAACTAGATGTGATTAACACCGGAGCTACATGCGACATTGAGTGATGATGCTAGAGTAACTTTTATATGTCCATGTTTTATTCATAAGTTAGGAATCAATCACAGCTGATTATTGCTATGTCTCACTTGCTGGGACTTTGACTTATCATTTCAGCTGAACCTCGTAAAACTTGTAGGGGTATGGCACAGGATTCAAAGCAGGAAATTTGTGTTGATATTAAAAGAGTAATCATTATGTTTTGAATCCGCATTTGCTCTGTTGTGTAGTTCGCCATATAAGCGACTTTGGTTTTCTTATCCTACATCTATTCTTCGGACACCCCATGTCACAAGCTCTAACCCAGCTACAGTCAAATGACGTCACAAACGAGCGACGGCGATGGGTGAGGATGATTGTAATTCTTGTCCAGCTCCCGTTAATTGTACTCTCTCACTCGGTACAAGCCCGCTGCCGACGATCATCAAACGGTGCCATTGAGCCACGATGTAGGGAGAGATTATCACGCAATGTGATCGCACCCACACCCGAATGGTATTCTCAATACAAATGAGGTCATGATTGGCTGAAACTCGTTATGATTGCCATGCGTTTCACGGAGGTTGTCGTGTGTGTGTGTGTGTGTGTGTGTGTGTGTGTGTGTGTGTGTGTGTGTGTGTGTGTGTGTGTGTGTGTGTGTGTGTGTGTGTGTGTGTGTGTGTGTGTGTGTGTGTGTGTGTGTGTGTGTGTGTGTGTGTGGATGTATGTGTGTGTATCGAATGAGAGTCGTTTGTACTAACTAGTATAAGTACGAATAGAAGTGAGTGTAACTCTGAGGTTGGTCACTGACAGGGAGCACGTCGTCCTCAGATAATCTTTTACAATGCTTTTCGGAAATGTGACCGCCACTGTGTGTGATCACCCGAGTCACGTGAAGCCTGTCAGGTTGTTACACATGGGGATCGAACCCAGAGCCTGTGTGTCGAAAAGGCAAGGCAGTATACCAATACGCCAAGGGGGCTGGCTTATAATTCGTGCATAATATGATTGGAAATCACATGGAAATCATGACCTGATACACAGGTGTTTCGTGGTTACTGCATTGTTAGTGTACTGTAGCTGCTCGGGGTAACAACACTCGCCGTTGGTAACAATACAAAATATGGCGGTAATTTCGTAACGTAAATATAGTAACGTGACTTATTTGCACAAATGTACAATCCCAGGATGAATAAGACGAGGTAGGTTGGAGATTTAATGTTTTTTTTTCGGCAGTTCTCATGCACAAAACTCCATTCGAAACTTCGCAAGCAATGGGAGTGGTGTTTACAACAAAGGGTTATGTAAATGGCACGAGACGATTGTTGATGTGGAATATACTCCGCATTGAATACAACCGCCTTCTACAGAGCCAAACTCTCATTATGTCAGGGTGAGATTATTAATGGTCCACAGGTTCATGATGGAATGTCCGGGTGATGTCACTGCCTCATTCGTTTATCGCTGTTGATTGAACAACTAATTATGTTCATTGTCACTTGGTAATTCTCTTTCTAGATTTCGTCACGTGTCAAGAATATTTCTTTCTTAATTTTACAAGTACGATTGCATCACAGACAATATTTGAGGCCTATGCATGAGCTAATTTTAGAAAGCGCACAAGTAGTCGCTACAGTGAGCATCACAGAAAAACTCTACATTCATGCACTCCATCAGTCTAGGTCCCCATTCCCTTGAGCCCCCGCACCCCGACTGTTACAACTCTCTCTGGTCTAAGGCGGTGAATATACATGTACCACAAGACGGGGTATGTCTTTTTAGCCTCTCGACTTGTACGCGGGTTTTGTTGCGTATCGTACTTGTACGATGGGTATGTTTTTCAGCTGCAATCTGTACGACGGGGTTTTTTCTGGGGGAGGGGGGGGGGGCTTCGTGTTGTACTATAGGGTATGCGTTTTTCTTCCCATCTGTACATATGTTTGATATATATTTTGTTTCAATATGTCAAGATTTTCTCCCGGGATTTCCCACCGATCGTTGACAATACAAGTGCAATGAATGGTCCCTATGTGACGCATTGGACCGTGCAAGCGCGCGATGTTGTTACCTCATGAAATGAAAATTCAGCTGATCAGTTTTGAGATTTTTCCGACACATTTATCTTGTTCACGACGTACGACGGGATAAACATTCGCATAAAACACTCTAAACATGGAAGGTTCTACAAAGAACCTTTAAAGGTTCTATGTACCCGGTATAGATATGGAACCTCTGAAGCTTAAGGCCAAATAGGGGTCCATTTCCGTGGAGACAATCACGACCTCTCTGTCCAGCCACAGATCAGCACTGTAAGCTTGAAGAGGGTTGACGTCAGCTGTGGAGGTTCCTGCAAAGCATGTAACAATTGCAAAAAGTGATTATTTGCATAAAATATAGTATTCCAAGCAACATTACATCATAGCAATGTTGATGAAATAGGTTGAAATAGGTTGACAGAAACATTTCACAAGTGGCTGACACAGATTATTCTCTGGAGCACTATAAAATGTTTCAAGCTATTCATTCAGCGCACCATTTCCCCTCTACAGCCGGACCAGGCGCGACTACCAGTAACATAATCTCTAATGACCACAAGGTGGCCGAGAAGTCTATCGCGAAGCATGGGCCTGGAAATGGATGAATTTATTAAAGGACTTAAAGCCGCTCTCAGTGACACTGCGGTCATTGAGACTTTAAAGTCCACAATTTGTGATCCATTGCACAAGGAAATCACTGCGCTGAAAGAAATAATAAAGAGAAAAGACGACTCCATTGAAACGACTAGAAAAACGGGTGCTCGGTCTTGAAACTCAAGCCGACACTCTTGAACAGTATACTCACAGGAACAGTCTTAGGATTTACGGCATTCCTGAACATAACATGAGGACTGTTGTGAAGAGATAATAAAACTTGTGAATAAGGATCTCAATATTTCTCCACCAATCGCAACATCGGACATCGACAGGGTGCACCGAGTCGGCATACCGCCGACAGAAAGCAGACCTGGATCCCGTCCTGTCATACTGAAACTGGCGACATACAGAATACGTGAGAAAATCTACAAAAAGCGGACCAGCCTAAGGCATTGTTCCACGCCGATCTTTATTAACGAGGATTTGAACAAAACACGCTCCGAATTACTTTGGAAAACAAGACAGCTGAAAAAGAACGGAAAAGTAGCCGACACTTGGACACATGATGGAAAAGTACTCGTGAAAGATTTGAAGGCGAAAATCCTCCATATACGCGAGATGACAGATCTCGAGAAACTGTGAAATAACGTTGTACGAAACCGCCTTTATGTAAGTCTCATCACCATTCTTTATATCCATATATTGTGTACTATTTACACCAGCACTACCATTTTGTACACTTATGGAATCAACTATAAGATCACATTTGTGTATCATATGTAACAAACGTGTGCACATTCATTCCTTTTATCTAAAATGTTCCATATGTTGTCGGCTTACTCATTTAAATTGTCTGTCAAAAGTATGTAGAAATGATTCACTATACACCTCCAGAGAATGCAACAATTGGTTTTGTGTTAACTGTGTGCAATGTATATTCCCATTTAATCATTTTAATGATGATAGAGACTTTATGGATGCTATTAATGATATTGTGGAATGTGGGCCACATAACATGGCAAATGTAGAGGGCATGATTTTGAATGTACATGAACTTAATGATACTGAACAAGAAAATCCGCTGTCCGCTTTTGATCCAGATATGAATTACTACAACGGAAATCAAAAAGTCTATGCCATAGCAAACTGTAATTATTATGTAGAAGATCAATTCAACGCACTTTGTAAAGCTTCTCAGGTTAACTCTGATATGTTATCTCTTATGCACGTGAATATTCGCAGTGCTCAAAAAACTATGCCAATCTTGATGCCTATATTAATTCTTTGAAATATTCATTTGACATTATTGCTCTCACTGAAACATGGCTGACAGATATAATAGTTGGCAATTTTAGTCCAGCCGGCTACAATACAGTCAATTATTACAGAACAAATAAACCAGGTGGAGGGGTGTCTCTCCTGATTAATGATCAATTGCATTATCGTAATAGAGATGACCTCTCGATCTGCAACTGTAATATTGAATGTGTTTTCGTTGAAATTCCTAAATGTACGTCTCTCCAATCTCACAATAATCGTAAGAATATAATAATTGGTGCAGTCTATCGACCACCGAACACTTCAATCAGTGACTTCATAGATTATGTATCTGATATAATGTCTACTATAAAGCATTAAAACAAAATCTGCTATTTAATGGGCGATGTAAACATTAACTTGTTAAATGTAGATAGCCATGTCGCTACAGCAGAATTCCTTGAAATGATGTATTCTTTCGCTTTTACCCCATTCATTACCAAACCTACGAGAGTAACAAATCGTTCCGCCACACTTATAGACAATATTTTTTACCAATTTTCAACCATCTCTGCGAAACTTGGAAAAATTGAATGGAGGGATGTTTTAGACACCAATGACGCACAGGAGTCATACACAAGGTTCTATTGTACTCTTAAAGATTCATACGATGCATGCTTCCCAATTCAACTATCAAAATCGAAATATAAACATCGATATAAATGGCTAACATCGGGACTTAAACAATCTATCAAAGTAAAAAATAAATTGTATATAAAAAGCATCAAATACCCCACGCTGACCAACCAAACACAATACAAACGCTACAAATGTAAATTGCGTTCACTAATAAAGACCTGTGAACAAAACTACTATGAAAATGCCTTTTCTAAAAACAAAAGTAACATGAGGAAGTCGTGGGAGTTGATTAAAAATGTCCTAAATAAGAAAAAGCAGACCAAACTATCAGAAGTATTCATCATTGATGGTAAAACTACCACTGATGAAAAATTAATTGCTAACAAGTTCAACCAATTCTATCTAAATATAGGACCTACGCTTGAAAAACAGATCCCTGCTTGTAATGCAGATGTTCTTAAATATTTAAAGTATACGAATGCTGACTCTATATTTATTAGGAACACAGATGAAATAGAGGTAACTAATATAGAAAATCCCTGAAACACTCAAGTCCAGGTTGGGATGACATATATCCAACCATAATAAAAAGCACTTTAACACACATTATAAAACCCTTAGTTCACACGCTTAACATGTCACTTATAAGTGGAATTATTCCAAAAGAACTAAAAATCGCTCGAGTTATACCAATATTTAAAAATGGCGACTCCTCTCAGATTAGTAATTATAGACCAATATCAGTTCTTCCGTGTATTTCTAAAATACTAGAACGACTCATGCATACACGACTTACTGAATTTATATGTAAGCATGATATATTATATAACTATCAATTTGGTTTTCGTAAAAAACACAGTACCACTCAAGCTATAAGCTACTTGGCTGATAAAATTATTAATGCTCACGAAGAACATAAAAATGTTTTAGGGATTTTCATTGATCTAAGTAAAGCGTTCGACACCATCAATCACCGTATTCTTATAAGAAAATATGAACACTACGGCATTAGAGGCATCGCATTAGAGTGGATAAAAATTATTTGCTCGAAAGATACCAATATGTTACTTACAACGGTGTCCACTCTGAACGAGGGCGTATTACTTGTGGCGTTCCACAAGGCTCAATCTTGGGGCCACTCTTGTTTTTAACGACATTGTTAATGTTTCGAAAGTACTATGGCTGAATGCCAATAAGCTTTCGTTGAATGTCAACAAAACACATTACCTGATATTCGCACCTGGGCGCTATAGCCCAACACCAACTCAACCACTTTATATCAATAATCAGGTTATAAGGAGAGAGAACTCGACAACCTTTTTGGGAGTCAAGTTAGATAGCAAATTGACATGGCAGTCTCACATTCAACATATAAAATTGAAAATTGCTAAAAATATCAGCTTACTTTGTAAGGCGAAAAATATTTTTAGAACAAGTACCTTAAATACTCTGTATTATTCGTTTATATACCCATACATAATATATTGTCTCGAAGTTTGGGGTACAGCTGCAAAGAAATATACAAACTCTATTGTCAAATTACAGAAACTATGCTGTAGAGTAATTACCGGTTCGCCAAAGCGCACATGTTCATTGACATTATTTAAATCCTTAAATATGTTACGTTTTACTGAGTTGTATGAATATTGTATCATGTTGTTTATGTTTAAGTTATATAGAGGTGATTTGTCTAATGTTTTCAAATTAATGTTTCGACGAAAATCCTCTAATCAAACAATTACTACAAGACAATCTAGAAATTTTATTGTACCGTTAAATCGAAGGTTGCCTATAATAGCGTGCGCTCGAAAGGCGTGAATATCTGGAACGCAAATTGCACTAAGTTTAATGTATATTGCTCATTGCATTCTTTTAAAATGGCTCTTCGAATTCATTTTCTTGCTAAATACGTTGTATGAAGTATGCTCTCCTGGCACATGGTTTTGTTTATTTTTATAGTACTATACTCATAAGTGTATGATAAATTATTTTTTTATTCTGTTGAATGTCCTTCACTTAAAAGCAATTTATTCTGTTGAATGTCCTTCTCTTAAAAGCAATTTATTTTTTTGAACATGTTACGAGGACATATACATCTAATGATGTCTCGTCCTCATTGTCACAACAAACTTTGTATATCTTACTCGAATTATTATTTATAATGTATGATTTGTTGTTGTTGACAAATAAATCAAATCAAAATTCATTGTTTCGAACCAAGTATGTAAACAAACCTTGAAAACCCCTATATTATTTCAAGAAACAGACACGTCATACCTTTCCTTTCCTTTCCGCTTCCTCTTAACTTTTACATGCTCGTGCAGAGCTGCGCATACATGCAACCAAATTTTGGTGCAACCACAGCCAAGTTTCCCTGCAATTTAATGTCTAGATCCTTCTTGAACATAAGGGTCTGAAATCAACAACATCGGCAGTTAATTTATAAATATTTCACAATGGATACCAACCACCAACCATTTTGTCAAATATATGGACCAACTAAACCATCAAATTACCAGGGATGATACTTTGAGGATTGGATAATTAATTGAGTTTCAGTGAGTGAGTGAATGAGCATTAGTGAGTGGGATAGTGTGCGTGTTAGTGAGTTGGGGTTTATATTGAGCGGGGTATGCTAGATAATGAGTGAGTTAGTGGATGAGGGGAGGTAAACTTGTTAAGCCAATTCGCTTTGAATTTGACTAGTAGACGGACTTTATCATGCGAATATTCCCCGGGGAGGGGGGTGGGGGTTCTCTCCATGGAAAAGGGTAGGGGTGAGCCGCCATGGGAAACAAAAATCGGACTATATCTATATCAAGCCAAAGTGAGAAATGGGAACCATTTACATACCAAATCATCTGGAAAAAAAACCATTCATATATATTATTTTTCAAAAGGGTCACCAATACATATACCAAAATTAATGATCCCAAATCATATCTAGACCCATTCATATACCAAACATAAGAGTCAGCTAGTTTATTAAGCTTCGCAACTTTGCTGATACTGTGGTCAGTCCCAACGATGCTCTGGTTCGTAACAGAAGTTACTTGATTAAATAGCAGCCACTCAATAAACAGATGTGTGACTCGGGCCCGCAGGCTATCAACGAGCGCCCCAGGACGTCCGGCCCATGAGGTACACGATATTGCAGGAAACAGTGGAAGGAGAATGTACGGACTTGACCTTTCTGTTTGCTTATCATGCCATAATACTTGTCTTTAAAAACAACGCAACCAAGCTGACTAATAGGACTGGCCACCATTGACCCAGGGGACTTGAGCAAACACCCAATATTGAGCATCGTATTGGATACCTATCACAAAACAAATATCCGTTGCTATGGTCGCTGTCAAAAATACGTACCTATTGGTGTAATAAATAGGTCATTGCCCAAAAACCACCCCATTGCTATACCTGTCTTTAAGAAATAACGTCCCATTTGTGTTCCAAAATGCCAAAAAAACGACCCAAATTGGCGGCACATCCCCACTAACCTCTACATAGTGAGACACCAACCCCCGGGGAATATTACACAGTGTGGCTCATTAAACATGAAATTAAACAAAGGAATCAACATTAACATTCTAAATAATTATATTTCAACCATGAGACCATCGGCATAAGCTCTATCGAAACAAGCAGCATTCGCAACACGGAAAACACCGCGTGTAGTGGTGGTTGGGTTTAAATCGTCTTTGAGAACAGTAAAACTAAAGCACTGTGTAAAAGTTGAGGCGAATGAACAATATCACCAATATACGGACACAGGTTCTTGAACAAAGCAAGTGAGAACTATAACACGTTATACAAAATAAATCAAATATTCTTTACACACTTACCAAAGAAAGTTAAGTTGGTTGACAGGATTTCCAAATCCGTTGAAGGCGCGAAAAATGACTGGAACGCTCCAACGAGGTCGAGCTTCCGCCGTAGACTGGTAAGATTATATGTGACGCAGTCGGAACCGCCGCAGCATCAGGTCAACGAGCCTTTGTAAATTGGGGAGGCACTTACGGTTGACCAGGATTACATTCAACTGTATAGTCGGCATGGTATGCTTAGTCTAATAATATGGTTAGGCAATTCTACAAGTACCCCCGTCTCATCAGCAGCTTTGAGCCGACTCGCATTTGATATCAGGCATTATGACTTGTCTGTGTATTCGTATTAACCTTGGGTTTTGCGTGAGCGCATGTTACTGCATACAATGAGAAATCAGCTGATCAGATTTTGAGATTTGTCCGACACATTTATTTACGACGTACGACGGGTTATACATTTGCATAATACCTTGTGCGAAGTCGTACGTTTATTGCCATTTTCACGACGGGTTAATCATTCGCATAATATACCTTGTACGACGTGGTATGCTTTTTGCCATTTTCACCTTATACGACGGGTACGGGTTTTCGAGTTCCCGCGGCACACGCCTTTACTTTAGAGTGGTTGAAATACATGATAATATCGTTGTCGCATGTCACAGGGACATGGTAAGAGATGCTTCAACAGACGCACACGCGCTCATCGAGCAGATAAAACGGGGGTCGGGTATACGAAGCAGTATAAATATGGCGAAACAATGAGAGTACGGGTGGCGCGAAGTCAAGAGTCCCCTTTAGCAGACATGTAACGTCATCCAGTACTTGTTATGATTTGTGAACCTACGTGCAGACATGAGGTACTGAAGCATGGGTCTGCCAAATGAAGGGAATTTGAAACCCTGGGTTTACGTGACCACGCTCCAGGCTGGACTGTATATAAACCGTTACACATCGTCGTCAAATTATCCTCATCTCGACTGCCTGATCGTCAGCAACCAGCTTGGCATCTTAGCTTATCTCTTGATCACAAAATCCGGACGGAAAATATAGTAAGTCTAGTCTTATTTCTATTATCATTTATAATTTTAATATAAGATTGTTATTGCACTCCAGCGATAGATAACAGTACATAAACAATCAATTGTCACCAATTCGATTGTAACTTTAAGAAATCAATTTGATATGAAATGTTACCTTCATCCATTTTAATTTCATGTATTTGAAGGGGCAACTTTCTAATATATACATGTTTATAGGATGTGGGTTCAATTATATGATGTATTCCGCATATTTCAAATGACATAGCTCTTCCGCTGCAAAATTCTGCTACTTGGTCATGCTGTCATTAATAGAGTCGCGATATTGCCATTAAACAACTATATAAAAATGTATTTCAAACTTTGTTTAACAGGTCAGAATGGGTCTTACTGGAGCTCAGATCGACGCCATCAAGAGTCATTGGTTTACCAACATCAAGGGACATTTGCAGGCGGCAGGGGATTCCATCTTCATCAAGTTAGTAAAAACAAAATAATCTACTGAGTGGTAACAGTTCACAAAGCAACCAGTATTTTTTCTACACGCGGAAAGAATAAACCGTCCACATTCTCAATTTTCATCGTAATCTGAAATTATTCCAGTTTGTTGTATTATGCCTGCATGACGGCCATTACCAACAATAGTTCTGTCATTGTAGGTACCTCACTGCTTACCCAGGGGATATGGCGTTCTTTGACAAGTTTTCCACGGTCCCCATCTATGCCCTGCGATCGAACGCAGCGTATAAAGCCCAGACTCTAACAGTTATCAGCTACTTGGATAAAGTGGTTGAAGGTCTGGGCAGCGATGCAGGTGCTTTGATGAAAGCCAAGGTGCCAAGTCACGAGGCTATGGGGATCACCACGAAGAATTTCGGAGTAAGTCTACAACATTTGGTTCTAATTGGCTGGTCAGCATGATATGTACTGAATGTTGGAGCAAATGCCATACATGGATAATATATAAATTCATGATAGAAACACTTCAGAGCACACTAACTCGACTTCTAATTTGACACTCGCCATCAGCTGTTAATTTGGATGAGTATATACAGCTTGTCTCATGTGCCGTAACATGCCCGTGGGGTATTTCAGTGATTTTTCTATGGTGGATTTATCAGTGCCCCTGGCCATCTGTTTGTAATACGAAATTTAGATTTGAATGAAATTTATCTCATGCACCAAGCCCATCGCTTATCAATGCCTTGTGCAATTTTCCAGCAACTTTTGAAGTTGGTTGGAGTTGTGTTCCAAGAACAGTTTGGGGCATGTCCGGCAACGGTCGCTGCCTGGGGCGTCGCTGCTGATGTCCTGGTGGCCGCCATGAAGTAAACCGAAAGACGCTGCTACGTCACAAGAACAGGTTCCCAGAGCTCGTGATTTAGGAACCGTTTTAGCCTATATGACCTTATTATGCATTATAATATACAGTAATTAAATTCGGAGGCATTTTCTATTCAGCCGAAAATTCACATAACATATCGTTTGGTATGTATGATTAATCAGAATCCATGTAATGTGTGGATAAAAATGCCACTCGAAAACTGATTCATTGAATAAAACGGATGCTTTAATTGATTGATCTGATTTTATATTTTCTGCACCAAATAACCAATTTAACCCATATATGGACTCATGCTACATGCTTAATTCTTAGTACAACGATAAATACTTCAATTAGCTCACTAAGTCATGGAACTAAATTCATATAATTAAACTTCAATGGAGGACTACACTCAGTTTATCACTATTATTACTTGATCATGTAACTACAGTATTGATACCAGTTGGAATACGAGTGATGCTGAAAGTGATGTGTCGAAGGTGATGTGTTTGCATTGCTGTACGCTATTTGATGTAAGTTTCGCGCACAGCGTTATGACGCTGTTGTGGATATATTTCTGAAAGTTATGATTCCATGTCCCGCTCTTATCCTATGACCGGAAACCAAAGCCGGGTGATGCAGATGTACATTGAATGATCGATGTATAATCACACAAAGTCATTATCAATTTTCGGCAACACATAACCCACGAGTCAATTATACTCCACGTAACCGTTTACGGGAGAGGGGATTAATGAAGGGAAGGACAATGAGTATTTAACCCCGACAAACTAATTTAACCACGAATAGCCAGGTGGCCAGTATATGAATTCATTGGGCACAAGGTGGTTAGCATAATAATCGGCAATGACAAAAACCTACGTCATCAGAACACATCATTGGCTGCGTCATCAGCCCACATGACATCATACATCATCAGACTACATCACAACATGCGTGATCAGGTCGGGTAAGATGTTAAAGGCACAACAACTTTGCTGCCAACGAAGAATATGGAGCAGCAGCCTTCCAGAATAAGAGGAGACAAACGAGCGAATCTTTAGGGATGAATAAGAAGGTGGAAAAGAAAATAATGCGACCGGCTTTTTCATCTGACCACACCACAGCCTTCTTCATCTTACCACATGTCCTTCTTCATCAGTCCACACCACATTCTTCTTCATCAGACAACACCACATCCTTCTTCATCAGACCATGCCACAGCCTTCTTCATCAAACCACACCACAGCCTTCTTCATCAGACCACACCACAGCCTTCTTCATCAGACCACACCACAGCCTTCTTCATCAGACCACACCACAGCCTTCTTCATCTTACCACATGTCCTTCTTCATCAGTCCACACCACATCCTTCTTCATCAGACAACACCACATCCTTCTTCATCAGACCACACCACAGCCTTCTTCATCAGACCACACCACATCCTTCTTCATCAGACCACACCACAGCCTTCTTCATCAGACCACACCACAGCCTTCTTCATCAGACCACACAACATCCTTCTTCATCAGACCTTGCCACAGCCTTCTTCATCAGACCACACCACAGCGTTCTTCATCAGACCATGCCTCAGCCTTCCTTATCAGACCACACCACAACCTTCTCGCACAGCACAGAGAACTTGTTGATTCATAGGAGATACCTAATGAATTTGTTATCAACAAGTAAACACACACGGAATAAATCCGCCATCTAACTTGCATTAGAAGAAGGATGGAAAAGGCGTAAATAAAGACACTCCCTATGTGTAATCACTGTAATCATCTTTTTCCATGGACACAGTCTAACTTTAGTGATGGATCAACACTGATGGGGGTATACTGAATGCAGTTTTGGGTAGCCTAGTGGGTGCATAGTCCAAAACATGAGTTACCTTGGGGTTCCCCAACCAGAATTTTGTTTCAGTGGGTCCAATATGAGTAAAGCTATGGTATATATGTAAGTTCAACATAACGAATCCAGTTAGTTATAACGTCAATATGGGTAAAGAGAATTTATTTTTGGATGGCCCAGTGTTGTTTTTGTGTGGCAATAACTTTTTGGTTCCCTTAATAGATAATTTTATTTTAATGGGCAAAAATAACACGAGATTTTCTGACCTAACATTGACTCAATATTTATAAGTTCAACTTAATTATTCTTGACATAGAAAACATCGATAGTGGTACACTGTACTTTAGGTAGTTGCTGGGAAATAAACATATTGGGGTTTCCTACCATATGTTTTGAATGTGTGGGATTGTTTATTGGTATTATCACTGATCTGATGGGGGGTTGGGGGGGTTGGGGGGGTTGGGGGTGTGGGTTCTTCGGATTATTACATTACATGAAAGGCTCTCAGACTTGGATTGTTATGGCATGGTATATGGGAAAGCAATATCACTATTTGCTGACAGCAGTAGACAATGTAATGACGGACTTAAACATGTTAATCTAGAATTGTTCTCTAAAGGGAGATAACAACTTTATATCATTTAGCATGCGTTTTGAACTGGTTTCTATCATATTTTACTTGATCATATTATGTGTTCGAATTCATGGATTTACAACTTGGTGGTCCTATGATTGACTTGATTGCACCAAAATACTTTTTATATCACTCAAAGCTAAATTTAACATGATATATTACGAATGAGAACAACTACACGGGTGATTGTAGATGCACTGGTTATTATTTCTCACAGCCCTCTAGTCATAATCAAATTTAACATATGGGCACAATTACCAGTATTAAACGAAAATTGCAACATTAGAATAAAGGATATTGTTACAGACGAGAATATGAAGGTATCACGAAAATATAACACTATCTGCTTATTTTTGATCTCGCGAGATCTCGTCTTATATGGTTCTACTATTTTGCGCCAACTTCACACTGGCGTCGTTATGTTACCATTTTATTTTGTCTAGACTTTATTCCGTGCACATGTTCAATACACATTATGATTACATATAAAAACAGATAAAATCGTAACAGTCTTGATATTAGCCAGATCACTTAATGCAAATAAAGTCACGTAGGCTTTGCGGAGGTTTGACACACGACCACATCTGGTAGATTTGCAAGTATTCGTCTTTATTGCTGGTGATGCCTTATTGGAGGGTTGAGGATCTAGGTCTGGTGTGGCTGTATTGTCAAAGAGTTTATAGCTACACTAATAGAGCTCACTTCGAGTGGCTCTGCAGTGATCGCTTCCCTAATTATAATACACTGCAATCGTAAGGTGGCGCTGCCTTGACACAAACAAAAGCACATGGGAATATTAATCTGACGTCACTGCGATTGATGAAAGCGGGAAAAATGTCGTTTTTCCGAGCCTCCTTTCCGCTGCCAAACACATCGCACAATGGGCTTACACTATTTATGAAATGTCATCCTGATAAATTGCCCGGTCTTGGGCTCATCTATCGAAAACAGTTCGCCTCTCACAGCGTCCGCACAGTTTACTAACCTTGATCTTTCATATCCGCGCTGAAGATGGTGGTTTTGGATAGTCAATAACTATCTGAAGCAAGGAAACTGGCCTTGGGTTGACATTAACAATGGCTTGTTAGGGACATGTGAATGTCTCGAGTCAATTGTTCAGTTCATCACAACGGCTAACCAATCAACTCCTGTTAGTTCCATCTTAAGTGCTAGCTGATCAACGCTCTATTGCGATTTTTTTTATGGTGACCATCGTTTTGTTGATAAGTAATGGCGAACTGACCATCGTCCTGTTGCTAATTTTATCACTAAAACTAACTGGCCATCGCGCTCTTTCTTAGTTCATCACTTTTCCATGTTGGTCATAGCTTAAACTGAGATGCATGTTAGGTTTCATTCGACATTGGTCCTTGATCCTGGACAAGTCAACTAGAAAATTGATATAGTATCATTGCACAATGCTTATCTCACAGACCTAGTTAATTGATTGAAATGGTTATATCTCAGACATGGTCGATTGAATGCAAAGCTTATCTCAGAGACATGGCTCAAATAGGCCCAAGACGAGTGATGCTGTGGGGACTTCCACGCTGTATGACAACTGCCATCTACTGAGCCATGACCAACCATCCTGACATCAAGGTGAGGTAACTACTGGTCATTTTGCACATTCTTAGTGTATATACCTCATTACTTAGTAAAAATGGCTGATTGTCTGCTTGTCTTAAATACCCAAATTGATGCTTGCTGTTGATCGCTCAAATGTTTCCATCAATTAAGTTGCAAAGATTCCATCTTGATGCCTTCAATACAAAAGAATTGGGAGCATATAGACAAAGTCGCATATATTTACTTGCTTTATTTCACTATTCTGTTTCCATGCCACCACAGACGATATTTGAGCCTTACCTACCAGCTCATTATCTGGGAGAGGAGCGCAATAGCAATCGCTTTAGAAATTCTCCTATCCGCGAAAAATCTACATTCATTGACTCCAAAAAAGCATGCGAGGAGCAATTTCCAGGTGTGTAGCCAGTACAATAATGATTCAACATATTTGGTAAATATATAGATGATTTCAAGATATAATTGTTCAAAATCTTATCCAATAGAGCACAAATGCTAATGTGGTGTTTACAAATATAAAGTGTTTTCCGAGGGGTCGTCTGGCTTCGGTCGAAAATCTACCAAGAGGCTTCACGCACTCATTCATGATTCAAGACCCGCGGAAGACGATTGTAAAACAAGAAGCAATATTTAAGACCATCGATGGGTTTTGATTGTGGATAATGTGTCAGATGTACTTTTTCAGAACAGGAGGATTTCGAGAAATGTTAGGCAGGGTTCAAGGAGCAGTATGAAATGGTCCAAACAGCGACCAAACAGCTGGGTGGAGAACCCATCATTATTGGTGCTTATGAGTTGTTGGAAAACCCAGGAACTGTGGCAAAGTGTCCCATAGAAAACCTTGCTTTGTTCGTTTTGTGCCGCATACGTATCTTTAGACTACGAACCGAAAAATGTAGCGGTAACTATGATCGCTGCTTGCGCTTGTCTTAATTTCAGAGGGTATCATGCGATTGTTTTGCCAAAAGACTTGTACAACCTACAACAATAAGCTCATCAACTGGGATCACCAGCCAGATATTGAGGTATTACCGCGTCAGCAACAGTATGACTATAAATATGTTTGATGGTCAATTAATCCTACATTTATTCTTCGGACACCCCATGTAACAAGCTCTAACCAAGCTGCAGTCAAGCGACGGCGATGGGTGAGGATGATTGTAATTCTTGTACAGCTCCCGTTAATTGTACTCTCTCACTCGGTACAAGCCCGCTGCCGACGATCATCAAACGGTGCCATTGAGCCACGATGTAGGGAGAGATTATCACGCAATGTGATCGCACCCACAACCTGTGGGCCGAATGGTATTCTCAATAAAAATGATGTCATGATTGGCTGAAAATCGACATTCTCGTTATGATTTCCATGCATTACACGAAGGTATTCGACAGCGCCATATTGCGTACAGTTGAGATCATGTATGTGTGTGTGTGTGTTAGGGGGGTGGTAGAGGGGTATGTATCGAATAATAGTCGTTTGATGCAACTGGGCTATGCACGACTAGCAGTAATAGTAACTCTGAGGGTGGTCACTGACAGGGAGCACGTCGTCACGGTATCTTTTACAATGCTTTTCGGAAATGTGACCGCCATTGTACGTGATCACCCAAGTCACGTGTAACCTGTCAGGTTGTTACACATGGGGATCGAAACCACAGCCTGTGGGTCGAAAACGCAAGGCAGGGTGTTTCATGGTAACTGCATTGTTAGTGTACTGTAGCTGCTCGAGGTAACAACACTCGCCGTTGGTAACAATACTATATGGCGGTAATTTCGTAACGTAAATATAGTAACGTGACTTATTTGCACATATGTACAATCCCGAGATTAATAAGATGAGGTAGGTTGGATATTTAATGGTTTATTCAGCAGTTATCATACAAAAAACTCCATTAGAAACTTTGCAAGCAATGGGAGTGGTGTTTACATAAAAGGGTTATGTAAATGGCACGAGACGATTGTTGATGTGGAATACTCCACATTGAATGACAACCGCCTTCTACAGAGCCAAACTCTCATTATGTCAGGGTGAGATTATTAATGGTCCGCAGGTTCATGATGGAATGTCCGGGTGATGTCACTGCCTCATTCGTTTATCGCTGTTGATTGAACAACTAATTATGTTCATTGTCACTTGGTAATTCTCTTTCTAGATTTCGTCAATGTGAAAGCAATCTCATCGTTAAGACGTTGTCATGAATATTTCTTTGCTTAATTTCACAAGTACGAATCTGTTTGCACTCCATCACAGAAAATATTTGAGCCCTATGTATGAGCTTATTATCTGGGAGAAGAGCGCATGTGCAGTCGCTACAGCGATACACCAATCCAGAAAAACTCTACATTCATACACTTCATTATTCTAGGTCCCCATTCCCGTGAGCCCCCGCACCCCGACTGGCAAAACTCTCTCTGGTCTGAGGCGGTGAAGAGAAGTGAACTCCCAGAGTCGAGGGATGTAGACTAGCACTCCATACAAGCATTAAAAGAATCAATGAATTATCCTTCTTATATAATTCATTAGACTTTGTCTTACTCACTAGTGATTTCAGAGGCAAGGTGGTGTTATCAAGGGACCTCTGGGGTCACATGGCTTCGGCTCAATAACTACCAAGAGGCTTCACTCACACATTCATGATAAAAGATGAAGTCGCTCTATATATTCATTTCCAAGAAGATATTAGGGTTGTTTTGAGTCGCTATTTAATCTTTAAAGCACAATCATATTCCAACGTATCACAAACGATCGAAAGTATAGTGAACAGCACTGACTCTGTCAGGGGTTAACTCGCGGGTGGGGTGGGGGGAAGGGGGGGTGTCACTTAGAGTATAGGGGTAGTATACATGTACCGCGGGACGGGGTATGTCGTTTTAGCCACTCGGCTTGTACGACGGGTTTTGTTGGGTCTCGTACTTGTACGATGGGGTATGTTTTTCAGCTGCAATCTGTACGACGGGTTTTTTGTCTGGGAGAGGGGGGGGGGGGGGGGGGGTGGGCCTTCGTGTTGTACTACGGGATATGTGTTTTTCTTCCCATCTGTACATATGTTTGATATATATTTCGTTTCAGTATGTCGAGATTTTCTCCCAGGATTTCCCACCGATCCTTGACATTACAAATGCAATGAATGGTCCCTGTGTGACGCGTTCGACCGTGCAAACGCGCAAAGATTGTTTGTTACTGCATGCAATGAGAAGTCAGCTGATCAGATTTTGAGATACACTCTAAACACGGAAGGTTCTACAAAGAACCTTTAAATTTTTTTTCTTTTTGCGTTCTCAGTAGTTAGTTTGAAAGTGAAAGGTAATTTTTATTAACAGCGTTTATATTCAGAACCTCCAGACTAGCTGGGGCACGGGAGCGTTGCTGCGTGTGATTGCATAGTGTGGTTTTTCTAATAGCATTTTTGTCATTTCTAGGAGTTATCGCATATATTCTCCGGTGAATACATGGCACTGCGTAAACGGAGTCACGACATCTCCAAGACGCCTTCTCCGTCGTTAAATTGCGCTTGTCACTTTTTACCAATAACAACATTGTGTCTTCGGATATATGTAACGGAGTCAAGATCATGATTTAGTACATTCAGGTACAAAACATGGCTAATCACAATAAAAGTGAGCATCATATGGCACTCTGCAAGCTTTCACTTATATCAATATACACACATTCACATATATCCATATATACGCAGCTCTGCCCCGATAACTCGCGCCGCTATCACTCGCGAATCTGCATTACTCGCGCTCATGTCTTGGACCCGCTTGTTTAGCGCCAAAGGGCGAGATATTTTAACAAAACAGGAACAAGAATGGTAGTCTTGTTGACATCCACCATCTGTAATAGCACGCGCTTTCATAACTTGCTTCCCTGGGCGAGGAGTTGTGCCACAGGAATAATATGAGAATAAGGTGCAAATACTTTTGAAGCTGGGGGCGAATATAAACAAGTCCACGTCGACAATCATCTCTAAAAAAATCAACAAATAGAATTCATTTTCATTCATTGTGCGTACAGCAATCTACTGACAAGTTTAACCCGCTAAAATAGGCGGATGACGTGCCAAGCTAGTTTTGCCTCTGCTCGATATATGGGGCGTTACTTTAGAGCAAATTTCGCTAACTTGCGCTTTCATTTAACTCGAGGCTTCGATTTATGCGAGTTATCGATGTAGAGTTATATATATATAATATATTTACATATAATTACATATATAAAAATATTTCTCTCTCTCTCTCTCTCTATATATATATATATATATATATATATATATATATATATATATATACTATATATATATATATATATATATATATATATATATATATATATATAATTATACATATATGCATGATAATACACAAACACACACACACACACATATATATATATATATATATCCCCATAACATTCTATCCCTGTTGATTCTGCTTATAATGAATGTAGGCTATCTATACACTATGCGGGCACCATACCATGAAGGTACTCGCTGGTGGTGGATATTGACTGGGTTTCTCTCAAATTAGTGATTCATCTGGAATTTATATCAAGTTAGGTTTGAAGCTATTATAAGCGATACTCTCTAGTCAATTGGCGTATTATTGCAACAGGTGCAGTCTCATTCTGGAATTTATATCAGGTAAGGTTTGAAGCTATTATAAGCGATATTCTCTGGTCAATTGGCGTATTATTGCAACAGGTGCGACCTCATTCCTTACTAGGCCGCAAGATGCAGACAGCTAGGGCGCCAAACAATCATCGACGACAACAACAACAACAACAAAAACAACGACAACAACAATGACAATAACCGAACCGTGACCCAGATCACGAAACCGGCCTATGTGTATAGCATGTAAATAATGTATTTCCTTCGATAAGCAACTCAGGCGCAGTATTTTTCGTATCTACCTCTTAAAGTGAGTTGCACTAGTTATCAGCGGGCCCATTAAATCTCATCAGATCTATGGAATCAGGTCAACCCATACTTCAATCGCTGTCTTTATATAATTCAAAACGTAGCAACAAATGATCATTATAGAATCCTAATCAATGTTGAATCGAAAACGAATATTTATTTGTCTTTATTCGTTTGAACAATGAATAAATATAAAAGGCAAGTGACCCTCAATCATAAATCAACTTGCACATGACGCTCGTCTCCCAGTTTGTCTGCTTAAAGGTGCTGCCAAAATATCTTAAGAGCAACTAAAGGCTGGTCGCACAACCCGTTAACCTTGTTTGTAACCTTGCAAATCAATGATTGACACATAATAGCCCTGTCATAATAGCCCTGTGCAGGCGTATCATTCCATATGCGTCCAATAGGGCCTCTGTCATGCAAGGAAGGACTCATTGTAAATACGCCCCGCATTAAAATGGAACACGAATACGAGATGAAAGCGGCATTCTGTTTTGATGGTTCGTTCAACATGGCTTGCATTTGTTCGAATTGTACAAAGTACAATAAGCGACATACCTTGTGTATACTGACGGCTGCAACGTTTACGCTCAACCAGATTAGTTCCGATGATTGTCAGCTATCACTGAGGGGAATCAGTGAGGTTAGGTAATATTTAGAAATATAAAGAGGACGATGGAGTAGTTGATGGGCAGTTTGACTGACAGTCGGCAGAGCGGAAGAAAGACAAATCAGCTCGAGGTGTTGAAGAGTGATTTGACTATAATCCCTCGATCGAACTAAGTGACAGGCATTCCCATATACTCATGTTAGCATTGGGGATTGAATGTGTGACTTGCGGTTGGGAGTTAATAGGCAAATCGTTGACACGCTGTGTATCATTAGGAAATTGTAACGGTCGCCAAGTGCTGAGTGTTTGAACGAAAATGGAATAGCATTTAGAATAAAAGCTATGTAGATGAATTATTGGTTGTTTTATGGTTAAACAGAGAACAATAAAGTCATGTGTGAAAAGAATCAGGAATGGCCAAGACGAGTGATGCTGTGGGGATCTCCACGCTGTGTGACAACCGCCTTCTTCCGAGCCATGACGAACCACCCTGACGTCAAGGTGAGGTCTCTACAGGTCTGCACGTTCATGGTGGAATTCCGGGTGTAATGACAATTTATGCCATTTGTCCTTTCAAGGACACGGTACATTTTCCTTCTAGATTCCACAATTGGAAATCCATTTTATAGTTTAGACATTGGCACGAATATTCATTTGCTTCATTTCAAATATGTTGTTATGTATTGCACTTCACCACAGACGGTATATGAGCCCTACCTATCAGCTTATTATCTGGGAGAGGAGTGCATGAGCAATCGCTATAAAGATACACCAATCCAGAAAAACTCGACATTCATGGACTCAAAAAAAGCATGCGAGGAACAATTTCCAGGTGTGTACTTTATAACAAAATGCATTGATATACTTGTAAAATATGGTGTAGGTTTCATGATTTTGATGAATTTCTAGACTTATCTAATATACCATAGCTCGTAAGCATGCATGCACTTTTTTCAGAGGCTAAAGTCGTGTTTGCAAAAGATATGGCGTATATTCTCAGAGGTACGAAAGGCTTCACTCATACATTCATGATACGAGACCCGCGGAAGTCAATTGTATCACTTTATAATTTAATGAGCAAGAAAATATCAAAAGGTGACAGCAGTCTCAAGTCTTTATTTAAGAAAAGTTAAGTTTTGGCTTTGAAATGGCGCAACAATCAATGTTTAAAGTGCAACCATATTCTGTTTTTGAACACAAACCTATAAAAGAAAGTGCATGTACAGTTTGTTAACCCATATGCTGTCCATTTGATTTAGATGAAGAAAATGTCTCATAAATAAATTTAAGTAATCAAGTAGTTATTCTTTTTCTTACCAGTGACAATTAATCAATAGAACCTTTTCCTTGTTAGTGCCCTGACCATCGATGGTTTTTGACTGTGGAGAATGATTTTTCTTTTTTCAGAATGGGGGGATTTTGAGAAACATGAGGCTGGGTGTAAGGAGCAGTATGCATTGCTCCAAATTGTGACCAAACAACTGGGCCAAGAACCTATTATTATCGAAGCTGATGATATGCTGGAAAATCCAGGTGAATTATGGATGGATTCTTCAGGCAATATCCACGAGTGACAGTGACATATATAATAATATAAGTCAGGCGAAACCGAACACTACTGAACACGCTCGTTGAATAAATTGACTTGAATGCCTGTGATTGATTCCACCCGATATTGCTGAACCATCCGTCGACTATGTCATTAAGAGCCAAGGATTATGTATGTTACTATTATTGTGCATGTACATTGGCTCTTAATTTCAGAGGGTATGATGCGGTTGTATTGTCAAAAGACTGGTATAGCCTACCACGACAAGCTCATCAACTGGGATCACCCCCTAGATATTGAGGTAATGGCATGTCAGCATCCCTCTTATGTTAATGTGGATTCAATACCTTAACAGTATGACTGTTTATTTGTCTTAGTCTCAGTGAATGACGTAGTCGTTTCCTCTGGTGATTGAGTTCGTTTAGCTTGGTTCTGTAGTTATTTGGCGGAGAAAGATCGGAAGAAACTCTGAAAAGTTTGCCCCAAGACGTCACTGATGCAATAGAGGAGAACTAGCCCTATTACTTCAAATTATACTCCCTTCGACTGCAGACAAAGTAATGCACAAGGACTGTCCTACGGAAATTGTAGGCTTGCTTTACACCGTTAAGTTGTTTATTGAACAGCAATTCAACATCATAGATTCAATGTTCACAAGCATTTATTCAAAACAGGACTCCATAGTGTACGTTATGACTTCATCCAGATGCCTTGAATCTTAGCATATTACGTTCATATGTGTGCTTTGTATAACATGCATGTATGTGAACGTGTGTATTCGGCAAAACATCGCTAAATTATCAACTCATATATTTCTATTCCTTGACAAAAGTAACTGCATCTGCAAAAGCCCACTCTTTCGTTTGTTATTGGCTTTGCTATTCAGCTATTTAAACCGGTGGCAATTTACAACAAAACGAGTTAAGTCTTGTCTTCCCTCTGTAATGTTTTGATGCCCGTTCACACATTATGACAAACATTCGAATGGGCGATGTCGAGATAATGGCGAACACCATACCTGTTCATTGAACTGTAAAATAATGTACAAAGTAAATATTTTGATCCAAACCCATTGATGACAGACATAACTCAGGAGCTCTAAGGGGCAAATAATATCAAGAGAGTCGTCGAATCATTGAGTTCAGTCGGCTTCCAAGAAAATATCACAGGAAAAAACCACTTCGAGAGCATTTATCTCACAGTAAACATTATTACGCAAACTCTTTCCATCGAGTGTGATGAACCACAGATATCAATATAAACAGCCAATCAAATGCAGCCACATGTTTGTTATCTTAGCTGTATGCTGATATTACTTCAATATCCTGCGTTCAATACACACCTGTCACACAGGTGGGGTATATATGTGATACACAGGTGGCATAAACGGAGAGGTGTACATGTTACCTGCTTTTCTACCAACCCCACTCACGCCATGCTCCTGGGTGTCGGAATGTGTAAAAGAGACAACTAGATGTGCTCTACACCGGAGCTACATGCGACATTGAGTGATGATGCTATAGTAACGTTTATATATCCTGTCTGATCCATAAATTGGAATCAATCACAGCTGATAATTGCTCTGTCTCACTTGCTGGGCCCTTGACGTATCATTTCAGCTAAACCTCGTACAACTTAAGGTTATGGAACAGGACTCAAATCAGGTAATTTGTGTTGATATTAAAAGAGTTATCATTGTGTTTTGAATCCGCACTTAATCTGTTGTGTAGTTCTCCATGTAAGCGACCTTGGTTTTCTTATCCTACATTTATTCTTCGGACACCCCATGTCACAAGCCTTAACCCAGCTGCAGTCAAATGACGTCACAACCGAGCGACGGCGATGGGTGAGGATGATTGTAATTCTTGTCCAGCTCCCGTTAATTGTACTCTCTCACTCGGTACAAGCCCGCTGCCGACGATCATCAAACGGTGCCATTGAGCCATGATGTAGGGAGAGATTATCACGCAATGTGATCGCACCCACAACCTGTGGGCCGAATGGTGTTCTCAATAAAAATGAGGTCATGATTGGCTGAAACTCGACCTTCGCGTTATGATTGCCATGCATTACACGGAGGTATTCGACAGTGCCACATTGTGTACAGTTGAGATCATGTGTGTATGTGTTTGTGTGTGTGTGTGTGTGTGTGTGTGTGTGTGTGTGTGGATGTATGTGTGTGTATCGAATAATAGTCGTTTGTACCAACTAGGATAAGTATGAATAGCAGTGAGTGTAACTCTGTGGTTGGTCACTGACATGGAGCACGTCGTCCTCAGATAATCTTTTACAATGCTTTTAGGAAATTTGACCGCCATAATACGTGATCACCTGAGTCATGTGTAACCTATCAGGTTGTTACACATGGGGATCGAACCCACAGCCTGTGTGTCGAAAAGACGAGGCAGTATACCACTACGCCAAGAGGGCTGGCAATATGATTGGAAATAATTCATGACCTGAACACTCGCATTTGTTAGTGTACGTTCGGGGTAACAACTCGCCGTTGGTAACAATACTATATGGCGGTAATTTCGTAACGTAAATATAGTAACGTGACTTATTGGCACAAATGTAAAATCCCAAGATGAATAAGACGAGGTAGGTTGGAGATTTAATGTGTTTTTTCGGCAGTTCTCATTCACAAAACTCCATTCGAAACTTCGCAAGCAATGGGAGTGGTGTTTACAACAAAGGGTTATGTAAATGGCACGAGACGATTGTTGATGTGGAATACTTCCGCATTGAATGACAACTGCCTTCTACAGAGCCAAACTCTCATTATGTCAGGGTGAGATTATTAATGGTCCGCAAGTTCATGATGGAATGTCCGGGTGATGTCACTGCCTCATTCGTTTATCGCTGTTGATTGAACAACTATTCATGTTCTTTGTCACTTGGTACATTATCTTTCTAGGTTTCGTCAATATGTAAGAAATCTCATCGTTAAGACGTTGTCATGAATATTTCTTTGCTTAATTTTACAAGTACGATTCTGTTAGCATCACAGACAATATTTGAGGCCTATGCATGAGCTTATTATAAGGGTGAAGAGCGCACAAGTAGTCGCTACAGTGATACACCATTCCAGAAAAACTGTACATTCATGCACTCCATCAGTCTAGGTCCCCATTCCCTTGAGCCCCCGCACCCCGACTGTTACAACTCTCTCTGGTCTAAGGTGGTGAATAGTCGAGGGATGTAGACCAGCACTCCATACAAGCATTAAACGAATCAATAAAATATCCTTCTTATATAATTCATTAGACTTTACTCACTAGTGCAATGATTTTAGAGGCAAGGTGGTGTTATCGAGAGACCTCTGGGGTCACCTGGCTTCGGCTCAATAACTACCAAGTGGCTTCACTCGCACATTCATGATAAAAGATACATTGAAGTCGCCCTATATATTCATTTCCAAGAAGACATTACGGTTGTTTTGAGTCGCTATTCAATATTTTAAGCACAATCATATTCCAACGTATCACAAACGATCGAAAGTATAGTGAACAGCACTGACTCTGTCAAGGGTTAACTCCCTGGGGGTCAATTAAGTGTATAGGGGTAGTATACATGTACCACAAGACGGGGTATGTCTTTTTAGCCTCTCGACTTGTACGCGGGTTTTGTTGCGTATCGTACTTGTACGATGGGTATGTTTTTCAGCTGCAATCTGTACGACGGGGTTTTTTCTGGGGGAGGGTGGGGGCTTCGTGTTGTACTACAGGGTATGCGTTTTTCTTCCCATCTGTACATATGTTTGATATATATTTTGTTTCAATATGTCAAGTTTTTCTCCCGGGATTTCCCACCGATCGTTGACAATACAAGTGCAATGAATGGTCCCTATGTAACGCATTGGACCGTGCAAGCGCTCGATGTTGTTACCTCATGAAATGAAAATTCAGCTGATCAGTTTTGCGATTTTTCCGACACATTTATCTTATTCACGACGTACAACGGGATAAACATTCGCATAAAACACTCTAAACATGGAAGGTTCTACAAAGAACCTTTAAAGGTTCTATGTACCCGGTATAGATATGGAACCTCTAAAGGTTCAATTTCAATCCCCCAAGTATATAGAACCTTCAAAGGTTCTATATCTTCCCCAAGCATAAAGAACCTTGAAAGGTTCTTTTTGTATCGCTGTTAGGGTTCCAAATATTGAACCTTGAAAGGTTCCATGTATGTATTCATTTATGGAACCTTTAACGTTCTAATTTAAAATAACCCGGATCCATATTACCTATAATCAATAAATACTGCATAATATAAATAAAACCAATATTTGTTTTTCAAACCAAAACTTTATTTAAAAAAGAATAGATGCATATAATACGACTTCCTAGCTACACAGGCAAGTGTGCTGCTTTGTAGCAGGCATTGACGGTTGAGCAGTAAGCTTGAAAAGAAAAACTCAGCATATGACAATGTGTTTTTAAGACCTTTAGGGTAGTGGACCCCAAAGGTCTATTGCATAGATAGAAGACAGCTTAAGGCCAAATAGGGGTCCATTTCCGTGGAGACAATCACGACCTCTCTGTCCAGCCACAGATCAGCACTGTAAGCTTGAAGAGGGTTGACGTCAGCTGTGGAGGTTCCTGCAAAGCATGTAACAATTGCAAAAAGTGATTATTTGCATAAAATATAGTATTCCAAGCAACATTACATCATAGCAATGTTGATGAAATAGGTTGAAATGGGTTGACAGAAACATTTCACAAGTGGCTGACACAGATTATCCTCTGGAGCACTATTAAATGTTTCAAGCTATTCATTCATTGTTTCGAACCAAGTATGTAAACAAACCTTGAAAACCCCTATATTATTTAAAGAAACAGACACGTCATACCTTTCCTTTCCGCTTCCTCTTAACTTTTACATGCTCTTGCATAGCTGCCCATACATGCAACCAAATTTTGGTGCAACCACAGCCAAGTTTTCCTGCAATTTAATGTCTAGATCCTTCTTGAACATAAGGATCTGAAATCAACAACATCGGCAGTTAATTTATAAATATTTCACAATGGATACCAACCACCAACCATTTTGTCAAATATATGGACCAACTAAACCATCAAATTACCAGGGATGATACTTTGAGGATTGGATAATTAATTGAGTTTCAGTGAGTGAGTGAATGAGTGTTAGTGAGTGGGATAGTGTGCGTGTTAGTGAGTTGGGGTTTATATTGAGCGGGGTATGCTAGATAATGAGTGAGTTAGTGGATGAGGGGAGGTAAACTTGTTAAGCCAATGGGCACATTCGCTTTGAATTTGACTAGTAGACGGACTTTATCATGCGAATATTCCCCGGGGAGGGGGGTGGGGGTTCTCTCCATGGAAAAGGGTAGGGGTGAGCCGCCATGGTAAACAAAAATCGGACTATAGCTATACCAAGCCAAAGTGAGAAATGGGAACCATTTACATACCAAATCATCTGGAAAAGAACCCATTCATATATATTGTTTTTCAAAAGGGTCACCAATACATATACCAAAATTAATGATCCCAAATCATATCTAGAACCATTTATATACCAAACTAAAGATTCAGCTACTTTATTAAGCTTCGCAACTTTGCTGGTACTGTGGTCAGTCCCAACGATGCTCTGGTTCGTAACAGAAGTTAGTTAATTAAATAGCGGCCACTCAATAAACAGATATGTGACTCGGGCCCGCAGGCTATCAACGAGCGCCCCAGGACCGTATTGGATACCTATCACAAAACAAATATCCGTTGCTATGGTCGCTGTCAAAAATACGTACCTATTGGTGTAATAAATAGGTCATTGCCCAAAAAACCACCCTATTGCTATACCTGTCTTTAAGAAATAACGACCCATTTGTGTTCAAAAATGCCAAAAAAACGACCCAAATTGGCGGCACATCCCCACTAACCTCCACATAGTGAGACACCAACCCCCGGGGAATATTACACAATGTGGCTAATTAAACATGAAATTAAACAAAGGAATCAACATTAACATTCTAAATAATTATATTTCAATCATGAGACCATCGGTATAAGCTCTATCAAAACAAGCAGCATTCGCAACACGGAAAACACTGCGTGTAGTGGTGGTTGGGTTTAAATCGTCTTTGAGAACAGTAAAACTAAAGCACTGTGTTAAATTTGAGGCGAATGAACAATATCCCACATATACGGGAACAGATTCTTGAATAAAGCAAGTGAGAACTATAACACGTTATACAGAATAAATAAAATATTCTTTACACACTTACCGAAGAAAGTTAAGTTGGTCGACAGAATTTCCAAATCCGTTGAAGGCGCGAAAAATGACTGGAACGCTCCAACGAGGTCGAGCTTCCGCCGTAGACTGGTAAGATTATATTTGACGCAGTCGGAACCGCCGCAGCATCAGGTCAACGAGCCTTTGTAAATTGGGGAGGCACTTACGGTTGACCAGGATTACATTCAACTGTATAGTCGGCATGGTATGCTTAGTTTAATAATATGGTTAGGCAATTCTACAAGTGCCCCCATCTCATCAGCAGCTTTGAGCCGACTCGCATTTGATATCAGGCATTATGACTTGTCTGTGTATTTGTATTAACCTTGGGTTTTGCGTGAGCGCATGTTACTGCATACAATGAGAAATCAGCTTATCAGATTTTGAGATTTGTCCGACACATTTATTTACGACGTACGACGGGTTATACATTTGCATAATACCTTGTGCGAAGTCGTACGTTTAATGCCATTTTCACGACGGGTTAATCATTCGCATAATATACCTTGTACGACGTGGTATGCTTTTTGCCATTTTCACCTTATACGACGGGTACGGGTTTTCGAGATCCCGCGGCACACGCCTTTACTTTAGAGTGTATATAAACCGTTACACATCGCCGTCAAATTATCCTCATCTCGACTGCCTGATCGTCAGCAACCAACTTGGCATCTTAGCTTATCTCTTGATCACAAAATCCGGACGGAAAATATAGTAAGTCTAGTCTTATTTCTATTATCATTTATAATTTTAATATAAGATTGTTATTGCACTCCAGCGATAGATAACAGTACATAAACAATCAATTGTAACAAATTCGATTGTAACTTTAAGAAATCAATTTGATATGAAATGTTACCTTCATCCATTTTAATTTCATCTATTTGAAGGGGCAACTTTCTAATATATACATGTTTATAGGATGTGGGTTCAATTATATGATGTATTCCGCATATTTCAAATGACATAGCTCTTCCGCTGCAAAGTTTTGCTACTTGGTCATGCTGTCATTAAAAGAGTCGCGATATTGCCATTAAACAAGTATTTAAAAATGTATTTCAAACTTTGTTTAACAGGTCAGAATGGGTCTTACTGGAGCTCAGATCGACGCCATCAAGAGTCATTGGAAAGCCAACATCAAGGGATGTTTACAGGCGGCAGGGGATTCCATCTTCATCAAGTTAGTCAAATCAAAATAATCTACTGAGTGGTAACAGTTCACAAAGCAACCAGTATTTTTTCCACTCCCGGAAAGAATAAACGTCCACATTCTCAATTTTCATCGCAATCTGAAATTATTGCAGTTTGTTGTATTATACCTGCATGACGGCCATTACCAACAATATATCTGTCATTGTAAGTACCTCACTACTTACCCAGGGGATATGGCGTTCTTTGACAAGTTTTCCACGGTCCCCATCTATGCCCTGCGATCGAACGCAGCGTATAAAGCCCAGACTCTAACAGTTATCAGCTACTTGGATAAAGTGGTTGAAGGTCTGGGCAGCGATGCAGGTGCTTTGATGAAAGCCAAGGTGCCAAGTCACGAGGCTATGGGGATCACCACGAAGCATTTCGGAGTAAGTCTACAACATTTGGTTCTAATTGGCTGGTCAGCATGATATGTACTGAATGTTGGAGCAAATGCCATACATGGATAATATATAAATTCATGATAGAAACACTTCAGAGCACACTAACTCGACTTCTAATTTGACACTCGCCATCAGCTGTTAATTTGGCTGAGTATATACAGCTTGTCTCATGCGCCGTAACATGCCCGTGGGGTATTTCAGTGACTTTTTCTATAGTGGATTTATCAGTGCCCCTGGCCATCTGTTTGTAATACGAAATTTAGATTTGAATGCAATTTATCTCATGCACCAAGCCCATTGCTTATCAATGCCTTGTGCAATTTTCCAGCAACTTCTGAAGTTGGTTGGAGTTATGTTCCAAGAACAGTTTGGGGCATGCCCGGCAACGGTCGCTGCCTGGGGCGTCGCTGCTGATGTCCTGGTGGCCGCCATGAAGTAAACCGAAAGACGCTGCTACGTCACAAGAACAAGTTCCCAGAGCTCGTGATTTAGGAACCGTTTTAGCCTATATGACCTTATTATGCATTATAATATACAGTAATTAAATTTGGAGGCATTTTCTATTCAGCCGAAAATTCACATAACTTATCGTTTGGTGTGTATGATTAATCAGAATCCATGTAATGTGTGGATAAAAATGTCACTCGAAAACTGATTCATTGAATAAAACGGATGCTTTAATTGATTGATCTGATTTTATATTTTCTGCACCAAATAACCAATTTAACCCATATATGGACTCAAACTGCTACATGCTTAATTCTTAGTACAACGATAAATACTTCAATTAGCTCACTAAGTCATGGAACTAAATTCATATAATTAAACTTCAATGGAGGACTACACTCAGTTCATCACTATTATCACTTGATCATGTAACTACAGTATTGATACCAGTTGGAATACGAGTGATGCTGAAAGTGATGTGTCGAAGGTGATGTGTTTGCATTGTTGTACGCTATTTGATGTAAGTTTCGCGCACAGCGTTATGACGCTGTTGTGGATATATTTCTGAAAGTTATGATTCCATGTCCCGCTCTTATCCTATGACCGGAAACCAAAGCCGGGTGATGCAGATGTACATTGGGTGATCGATGTATAATCACTCCAAGTCATTATCAATTTTATGCAACACATAACCCACGAGTCAATTATACTCCACGTTACCGTTTAAGGGAGAGGGGATTAATGAAGGGAAGGACAATGAGTATTTAACCCCGACAAACTTATTTAACTACGAATAGCCAGGTGGCCAGTATTTGAATTCATTGGGCACAAGGTGGTTAGCATAATAATCGGCAATGACAAAAACCTACGTCATCAGAACACATCATTGGCTGCGTCATCAGCCCACATGACATCATACATCATCAGACTACATCATAACATGCGTGATCAGGTCGGGTAAGATGTTAAAGGCACAACAACTTTGCTGCCAACGAAGAATATGGAGCAGCAGCCTTCCAGAATAAGAGGAGACAAACGAGGGAATCCTTAGGGATGAATAAGAAGGTGGAAAAGAAAATAATACGACCGGCTTCTTCATCTGACCACACCACAGCCTTCTTCATCTTACCACATGTCCTTCTTCATCAGTCCACACCACATCCTTCTTCATCAGACAACACATCCTTCTTCATCAGACCATGCCACAGCCTTCTTCATCAAATCACACCACAGCCTTCTTCATCAGACCACACAACATCCTTCTTCATCAGACCACAGGCTTCTTCATCTGACCACACCACAGCCTTCTTCATCTGACCTCATCACATCTTTTTTCATCAGACCACACCACAGCCTTCTTCATCAGACCACACCACAGCTTTCTTCATCAGACCATGCCACATCCTTCTTCATCCGACCACTCCACAGCCATCTTCATCAGATCACACAACAGCCTTGTTCATCAGACCTCACCACAGCCTTCTTCATCAGACCACAGCACATCCTTCTTCATCAGACCACACCACAGCCTTCTTCATCAGACCACACCATAGCCTTCTTCATCAGACCACACAACATCCTTCTTCATCAGACCTTGCCACAGCCTTCTGCATCAGACCACACCACAGCCTTCTTCATCAGACCATGCCACAGCCTTCTTCATCAGACCACACCACAGCATTCTTTATCTGACCACACCTCAACCTTCCTTATCAGACCACACCACAACATTCTCGCACAGCGCAGAGAACTTGTTGATTCATAGGAGATACCTAATGAATTTGTTATCAACAAGTAGACACACACAGAATAAATCCGCCATCTAACTTGCATTAGAAGAAGGATGGAAAAGGCGTAAATAAAGACACTCCCTATGTGTAATCACTGTAATCATCTTTTTCCATGGACACAGTCTAACTTTAGTGATGGATCAACACTGATGGGGGTATACTGAATACAGTTTTTTTGGTAGCCTAGTGGGTGCATAATCCAAAACATGAGTTACCTTGGGGTTCCCCAACCAGAATTTTGTTTCAGTGGGTCCAATATGAGTAAAGCTATGGTATATATGTAAGTTCAACATAACGAATCCAGTTAGTTTTAACGTCAATATGGGTAAAGAGAATTTATTTTTGAATGGCCCAGTGTTGTTTTTGTGTGGCAATAACTTTTTGGTTCCCTTAATAGATAATTTTATTTTAATGGGCAAAAATAACACGAGATTTTCTGACCTAACATTGACTCAATATTTATAAGTTCAACTTAATTATTCTTGACATAGAAAACATTGATAGTGGTACACTGTACTTTAAGATAGTTGCTGGGAAATAAACATATTGGGGTTTCCTACCATATGTTTTGAATGTGTGGGATTGTTTATTGGTATTATCACTGATCTGATTGGGGGGTTGGGGGTTGGGGGTGTGGGTTCTTCGGATTATTACATTACCTGACAGGCTCTCAGACTTGGATTGTTATGGCATGCAGTAGACAATGTAATGACGGACTTAAACATGTTAGTTTAGAATTGTTCTCTAAAGGGAGATAACAAGTTTATATCATTTAGCATGCGTTTTGAACTGGTTTCTATCATATTTTACTTGATCATATTATGTGTTCGAATTCATGGATTTACAACTTGGTGGTCCTATGATTGACTTGATTGCACCAAAATACTTTTTATATCACTCAAAGCTAAAGTTAACATGATATATTACGAATGACAACAACTACACGGGTGATTGTAGATGCACTGGTTATTATTTCTCACATCCCTCTAGTCATAATCAAATTTAACATATGGGCACAATTACCAGTATTAAACGAAAATTGCAACATTAGAATAAAGGATATTGTTACAGACGAGAATATGAAGGTATCACGAAAATATAACAATATCTGCTTATTTTTGATCTCGCGAGATCTCGTCTTATATGGTTCTACTATTTTGCGCCAACTTCACACTGGCGTCGTTATGTTACCATTTTATTTTGTCTAGACTTTATTCCGTGCACATGTTCAATACACATTATGATTACATATAAAAACAGATAAAATCGTAACAGTCTTGATATTAGCCAGATCACTTAATGCAAATAAAGTCACGTAGGCTTTGCGGAGGTTTGACACACGACCGCATCTGGTAGTTTTGCAAGTATCCGTCTTTATTGCTGGTGATGCCTTATTGGAGGGTTGAGGATCTAGGTCTGGTGTGGCTGTATTGTCAAAGAGTTTATAGCTACACTAATAGAGCTCACTTCGAGTGGCTCTGCAGTGATCGCTTCCCTAATTATAATACACTGCAATCGTAAGGTGGCGCTGCCTTGACACAAACAAAAACACATGGGAATATTAATCTGATGTCACCGCGATTGATGAAAGCGGGAAAAATGTCGTTTTTCCGAGCCCCCTTTCCGCTGCCAAACACATCGCACAATGGGCTTACACTATTTATGAAATGTCATCTTGATAAATTGCCCGGTCTTGGGATCACCTATCGAAAACGGTTCGCCTCTCACAGCGTCCGCACAGTTTACTAACCTTGATCTTTCATATCCGCGCTGAAGATGGTGGTTTTGGATAGTCAATAACTATCTGAAGCAAGGAAACTGGCCTTGGGTTGATATTAAAGAGACTGTTCAGCCCCATATAAGGAAAATGGTTGCCTAGCAAGCTGCTTGGTAACAGCACCTTGGAAACCAAAAATGTTACATTTTCAGACTTTCAGTCGCTACGCGGCGCTGTGGTCTCAGAAAAAAGATCCTTGCTTCGACAGTCGCCATTTATGTTGTCGGACATTATCCTTCCTGCTTGTCGGCCTAATGTGTGCACAATTATGCCCACAACTTGAATGAGTGAAGATTTTATGAAATCTACATTATGTAACTAAAGCGGAAGAATACACATCGTTAGCGAGGTAAATTCAGAGCGCGTTATGATTTACAGCTAACATTCGTGTAGTTCATGGTTTTAGGGAGGCACCGTTATCGATGGAACGACATAACTGAATAAAACAGATCTCCACAGTATATCATGAACATTTCCAGTCAAATAATAATGTTAAAAACTTATCAACATAACTTCCATCATGTAAACTCGGCGGCACAAATTAGAAGATGTCATTACTTACGTCTGCGTTAATCGTAGTAATGTAATAACGAAATGATCCCTGATTGCCTTATATGTGGCTGAACAGTCTCTTTAACATTGGCTTGTTAGGGACATGTGACTGTCTCGAGTCAATGGTTCAGTTCATCACAACGGCTAACCAATCAACTCCTGTTAGTTCCATCTTAAGTACTAGCTGATCAACGCTCTATTGCGATTTTTTTTTATGGTGACCATCGTTTTGTTGCTAAGTAATGGCGAACTGACCATCGTCCTGTTGCTAATTTTATCACTAAAACTAACTGGCCATCGCGCTCTTTCTTAGTTCATCACTTTTCCATGTTGGTCATAGCTTAAACTGAGATGCATGTTAGGTTCCATTCGACATTGGTCCTTGATCCTGGACAAGTCAACTAGAAAATTGATATGGTATCATTGTACAATGCTTATCTCACAGACCTAGTTAATTGATTGAAATGCTTATATCTCAGACATGGTCGATTTAATGCAAAGCTTATCTCAGAGACATGGCTCAAATAGGCCCAAGACGAGTGATGCTGTGGGGACTTCCACGCTGTATGACAACTGCCATCTACTGAGCCATGACCAACCATCCTGACATCAAGGTGAGGTAACTACTGGTCATTTTGCACATTCTTAGTGTATATACCTCATTACTTTGTAAAGATGGCTGATTGTCTGCTTGTCCTAAATACCCAAATTGATGCTTGCTGTTGATCGCTCAAATGTTTCCATCAATTAAGTTGCAAAGATTCCATCTTGATGCCTTCAATACAAAAGAATTGGGAGCATATAGGCAAAGTCGCATATATTTAATTGCTTTATTTCACTATTCTGTTTCCATGCCACCACAGACGATATTTGAGCCTTACCTACCAGTTCATCTGGGAGAGGAGCGCAATAGCAATCGCTTTAGAAATTCTCCTATCCGCGAAAAATCTACATTCATTGACTCCAAAAAAAAGCATGCGAGGAGCAATTTCCAGGTGTGTAGCCGGTACAATAATGATTCAACATATTTGGTAAATATATAGATGATTTCAAGATATAATTGTTCAAAACCTTATCCAATAGAGCACAAATGCTAATGTGGTTTTTACAAATATAAAGTGTTTTCCGAGGGGTCGTCTGGCGTCGGTCGAAAATCTACCAAGAGGCTTCACGCACTCATTTATGATTCAAGACCCGCGGAAGACGATTGTAAAACAAGAAGCAATATTTAAGACCATCGATGGGTTTTGATTGTGGATAATGAGTCAGATGTACTTTTTCAGAACAGGAGGATTTCGAGAAATGTCAGGCAGGGTTCAAGGAGCAGTATGAAATGGTCCAAACAGCGACCAAACAGCTGGGTGGAGAACCCATCATTATTGGTGCTTATGAGTTATTGGAAAACCCAGGAACTGTGGCAAACTGTCCCATAGAAAACCTTGCTTTGTTCGTTTTGTGCCGCATACGTATCTTTAGACTACGAACCGAAAAATGTAGCGGTAACTATGATCGCTGCTTGCGCTTGTCTTAATTTCAGAGGGTATCATGCGATTGTTTTGCCAAAAGACTTGTAAAACCTACAACGACAAGCTCATCAACTGGGATCACCAGCCAGATATTGAGGTATTACCGCGTCAGCAACAGTATGACTATAAATATGTTTGATGGTCAATTAATCCTACATTTATTCTTCGGACACCCCATGTAACAAGCTCTAACCCAGCTGCAGTCAAATGACGTCACAACCGAGCGACGGCGATGGGTGAGGATGATTGTAATTCTTGTCCAGCTCCCGTTAATTGTACTCTCTCACTCGGTACAAGCCCGCTGCCGACGATCATCAAACGGTGCCATTGAGCCACGATGTAGGGAGAGATTATCACGCAATGTGATCGCACCCACAACCTGTGGGCTGAATGGTGTTCTCAATAAAAATGAGGTCATGATTGGCTGAAAATCGACATTCTCGTTATGATTTCCATGCATTACACGGAAGTTGTCGACAGCGCCATATTGCGTACAGTTGAGATCATGTGTGTGTGTGTGTGTGTGTGTGTGTGTGTGTGTGTGTGTGTGTGTGTGTGTGTGTGTGTGTGTGTGTGTGTGTGTGTGTGTGTGTGTGTGTGTGTGTGTGTGTGTGTGTGTACGGGGGGGTGATAGAGGGGTATGTATCGAATAATAGTCGTTTTTGTGCAACTGGGCTATGCACGACTAGCAGTAATAGTAACTCTGAGGGTGGTCACTGAAAGGGAGCACGTCGTCACGGTATCTTTTACAATGCTTTTCGGAAATGTGAGCGCCATTGTACGTGATCACCCAAGTCACGTGTAACCTGTCAGGTTGTTATCGAACATGGGGATCGCAAACCACAGCTAGCTGTGGGTCGATTGGAAACGCAAGGCAGGGTGTTTCATGGTAACTGCATTGTTAGTGTACTGTAGCTGCTCTAGGTAACAACACTCGCCGTTGGTAACAATACTATATGGCGGTAATTTCGTAACGTAAATATAGTAACGTGACTTATTTGCACAAATATACAATCCCGAGATTAATAAGACGAGGTAGGTTGGATATTTAATGGTTTTTTCGGCAGTTCTCATGCACAAAACTCCATTCGAAACTTTGCAAGCAATGGGAGTGGTGTTTACAACAAAGGGTTATGTAAATGGCAGGAGACGATTGTTGATGTGGAATACTCCAGACTGAATGACAACCACCTTCTACAGAGCCAAACTCTCATTATGTCAGGGTGAGATTATTAATGGTCCGCAGGTTCATGATGGAATGTCCGGGTGATGTCACTGCCTTATTCGTTTATCGCTGTTGATTGAACAACTAATTATGTTCATTGTCACTTGGTAATTCTCTTTCTAGATTTCGTCAATGTGAAAGCAGTCTCATCGTTAAGACGTTGTCACGAATATTTCTTTGCTTAATTTCACAAGTACGAATCTGTTTGCACTCCATCACAGACAATATTTGAGCCCTATGTATGAGCTTATTATCTGGGAGAAGAGCGCATGTGCAGTCGCTACAGCGATACACCAATCCAGAAAAACTCTACATTCATACACTTCATTATTCTAGGTCCCCATTCCCGTGAGCCCCCGCACCCCGACTGTTACAACTCTCTCTGGTCTGAGGCGGTGAAGAGAAGCGAACTCCCAGAGTCGAGGGATGTAGACTAGCACTCCATACAAGCATTAAAAGATTCAATGAATTATCCTTCTTATATAATTCATTAGACTTTGTCTTACTCACTAGTGAAATGATTTCAGAGGCAAGGTGGTGTTATCAAGAGACCTCTGGGGTCACATGGCTTTGGCTCAATAACTACCAAGAGGCTTCACTCACACATTCATGATAAAAGATGAAGTCGCTCTATATATTCATTTCCAAGAAGATATTAGGGTTGTTTTGAGTCGCTATTCAATCTTTAAAGCACAATCATATTCCAACGTATCACAAACGATCGAAAGTATAGTGAACAGCACTAACTCTGTCAGGGGTTAACTCGCGGGTGGGGTGGGGGGAAGTGGGGGGGGGGTGTCACTTAGAGTATAGGGGTAGTATACATGTACCGCGGGACGGGGTATGTCGTTCTAGCCACTCGGCTTGTACGACGGGTTTTGTTGGGTCTCGTACTTGTACGATGGGGTATGTTTTTCAGCTGCAATCTGTACGACGGGGTTTTTTTCTGGGAGGAGGGGGGGGGGTGGGCCTTCGTGTTGTACTACGGGATATGTGTTTTTCTTCCCATCTGTACATATGTTTGATATATATTTCGTTTCAGTATGTCGAGATTTTCTCCCAGGATTTCCCACCGATCCTTGACATTACAAATGCAATGAATGGTCCCTGTGTGACGCGTTCGACCGTGAAAACGCGCAAAGTTGTTACTGCATGCAATGAGAAATCAGCTGATCAGATTTTGAGATTTGTCCGACACATTTATTTACGACGTACGACGGGTTATACATTCGCATAATACCCTCTAAACACGGAAGGTTCTACAAAGAACCTTTATTTTTTTTTCTTTTTGCGTTCTCAGTAGTCAGTTTGAAAGTGAAAGGTAATTTTTATTGACAGCGCTTATATTCAGAACCTCCAGACTAGCTGGGGCACGGGAGCGTTGCTGCGTGTGATTGCATAGTGTGGTTTTTCTAATAGCATTCTTGTCATTTCTAGGAGTTAT